>ML120410.1:605724-643460 GCA_003788595.2 Choiromyces venosus 120613-1 | reverse complement strand
GGGGTGGTCTGGCCCAAGAACCTTCTCGCGCCCCTCCAGTGCGCGCCGTATCATCGTCTCCGCCTGACCGTAAAAACCAATATAGAAAAAGTACCTGCCCATGAAAACCATAAGGTCTTCAGCAATTGAATCGGTTGACTCTTGAGCTACCACCGCAAGTGCATGCGGAACGTATGCTGCGGCAATACCACCATACCGCCACTCGATTTCATCACTGGGGAACAATCGTGAAACCACTCTTAGTGCAGTGACCTTCCAGTGATCCAGCTCCGCCGGTAATAAGTACGCACGTATAGAAAGTTGGACCAAACGATGAAGCTCGTAAAACCTCCTGCCATTACGCTTGACGTCCGTAATCAACGAGAACCCCAATAACTTTCCAATAGCCTCCCGAAATTCAATGGAGTCATCTATCCCTTCCAAGCCACATTGACTCAGTAACTCCTCCGGTATGTTTTGACGATCGAAGAAGGCAATCAACCGGAGAAGACGCGCCGCTGTGGGCATCTGTTTTGTTATTCGCTCAAACGTGATAAAGTATGTGCCCAGAATTCCTTTCGTCATATCGGTCTCTAGTCGGATGTCGGAAAACTCCTTCGAAAGTAGCGTTATCCTTGCTTGATCATTTTTCTGGAAAATGGTCCAGTATTCTGAAGGACGTGTCATGGTCTCGGTCATAAAGGCTGCCGCACCCACCACAGCGAGTGGTAGGTAATCTAGGGAATCCAGGATCATTGGGACCACCATTCGTTCCTCATCTTCCAAACTATCCCAGTTGCGAAAGCGTTTAGAAAACAACTCCCGTGCTTCTTCACTCGCCATTTCCCCGACCTCGATAACAGTACACTCCTGCCGATGCGCAACCTTTAGAGATCGGGTCGTAAATATCACTGTCCCTTTGCTACCCTGAGGCACAAGCTTCGCGATAGGACTGCTGTTGCTTAGAAAGTCGTGGTCATTGTCGGCATTGTCGATAACTAGGATCCAGTCGCCACTCTCTGGTCCCTCAAACCATGCCTTTATACTCAACAGGAATTGCTCTTCGTCTTTCTGGGTGCTGGCCTCAGGGATGTGAACACGTTGTCCAATAGTGCGAAAGTCCTGGCTGAACTTCACCATCTCACTTCCGTGTGTCCAGAAAACATCGCAACCGCTCTCCCGCGTGCACTGATAAAGGTATTCGAGGGCAATCTGAGTTTTTCTAAACCAGGTTAGTACATCCTCCTAACGGCTAAGTATTAAACACATACCCAGAGCCCCCTAATCCCTGGAGCGCGACCCGGTTATGATCCTTACTTTTGCAATACCCCTTTACCGACTCAATGATACCGTTACGGCCCGTAAACGCTCTATTCCTGCTGTAAGGAACTATCCAATATGGCCTAGATGTCTCTTTCGGTTCTGATAGCATGTTAGCTCTCTCTCTAGAAACCTGCGAAGAAAAGTGATGATACCGCTGTCTCTCTCTCTCAAAGATCCCCCTTTGTTTATGACTCCCAAATTTGTGATATGTTGGTACAGGTGAGTCCCCCTAATAACATTAACATTACCGAAGATGCTATTATCCCCCCTATTCCCGCTGAAGCTTCCCTGGATATTGGATTGGATTTCGGTAGTTCTGACAAGATTATTAGATCGACGCTGATCGGTTTGAAATATGGAAAGGTAGATTCATAGGGATACCCACTGATCCATCACAGATAAGGTTATATCTGACTTGCTATAAAGCTGTTTTGAACATTGGGTGTGATAATAACGAGAGGTAGCTAGCTTGTTCGATAATGGTGGCTTGCGTGTCGCTAATCGCTTATCGTAATCATTGAATCCGATGGGTTTACAAGCCCTGAAATAAGTCAACAACACGAGATATGATGGAATGAGATCCAACTATGGATATTGAGAGGATAGGTATCGTATTCCGTGGCAAATGTAGGGTAGAATCACAGCCGGCAGTGCTCGAGGAGAATGGGGATCAAGGTATTGCTGTCATGTGTGAGAGTAAAAGGGTGTAGGAAGGAAAGTTAGAATTTAGAAGTCAAAAATGAGCAGCCTTGGCCGTCCGGCTGAAAAAAAGGCCCGTATCCCGCCTCATGTTTTGTTCAATGTAAGTTCGGGCAATGTAATTGGCTGTGCTGCAGTCGGTATATGGGCGGCAAGCATTTGTGCGGATGTCCCTCTTTACCATTGCATAAGTGATACAAGAGCAACAACACTCGGACTGCAATGAAATCTCCTACCATCGATAGTATTTGTGCATTTTCCATCAACCTAGTAGCCAGAATTTCTGAAAAGGCAAAATTTGGTACAATAAGGTAATCGAATGCTCCTGTCCAACCCCGCCCTTGATAGAGACCTTTTCCCCTTTTCGCCTCCCAACAGGGCACTGCCATATCTTCACACAGCCTTACTATAGCGTTGATCCAATAACTATCCTACATGATTGCCCATAACAACGAAACGGGGGAGAAAACTTTTTTTAGTGGTGGGTTATCCGACATTCAGTGTTGTGCATGGGGGCGCATTCGAAGAATTTCCAATGGCAATTGAGCGATTTGTACTGCCATTATGTTTGACAAGGTGGCGCTAAAAATGGTGAACAGAACCGAGTGTAATACCGGTGTGGAAGGTTGACCTTCCTGTCATTTGGTTGGATGGTGTGCTGACCGAGCAGTATTCTCAGTGTCCAATTGCGATTGTGACCTTCTGATAAACTGGATGATAGGTTGACGAAAAATGGACCCGTTGATATACTGTGTAACCAGACTGTTGACAAAGAAGCAAAAGAGGTGGAACTGAACCCGGTTGGGGTAGAGGGGAAACGTTGTTTATTGCGTGGTTGTCTGTAGGTTGTCTTGTCTATGCTGGGAGGAAAAAGGAAGTGGTGACTACATGACGAAGAACCAAGTGCTAAGCTACCTAAGCATAAAATCTTCCAGGGCTAAATACCCTATCAGATACGGCGACAAAACCCCCAAACCAAAGACCACCCCACACCGGTAATGCTGCTTATTGTAGTGCAAATACTATTGCGGCTGATAAGCCGATACAAAGACCGAGGTACTCGTGCCAAGGTTGTGGCTGGCAGCCACAACCCACCATTGCTCGCAGGCTCGCAACCGTGGGCACTCTCAAGAGAGTGCCCGACAGCCCAACGTAACAACCCGGCTCAACATCACTTTGTGGCTCAATGTCACTTTGTGGCTCAACAAACATAAAATTGAGGCTCAACTAAACGTTGCGGCTCAATGTTGGCTTGTAGTTTAATGTAACTTTGTAGCTGAATGGAGCAAAAACTTCGTAACTCAATAGAAAACTGTAGTGTAATGGCATTTTGAAGTGTAATAAAACTTTGTATCTCAAAGGAATTTTGTACAGAGAGAAACTTTGGATTCAATAGAACTAGGTTCCTTTTTCAGCACTTAGTATATAAAACTTTAAAAGTTATCCTGTGCTTGACATTTCCTCATCAAATACTTCCTCTATCATCCTTTATCATGCCTGAGTCACAGGCACACATACCTCCAAGCCAATGGGTCGAACCATATGCAGACATTAAAATATGAATTCAGGCTACCCTCACTGTCCTCCAGAACTCCAATGAGGACTACCCAACCTTGCTGCTATTGCTCATATCTATAAAGTCCCAGTTTTGAGCCTTCAGTCACATTGGAAAGGCCATCCATCAAAACACGATCATCAAGGCCGTAATCGAAAACTGTCGGAAGATCAAGAGCAAGCCGTGTGTCAGTACTTCGACTGGCTTGACCATGTTGGTACCAGTGCCTGCCTAAAAATGGTTTCTGGCTGTGCAAATGTGATTCTCCAAAAGGCTCATATTATTAGGATCGCCTATGAGATCACTCCATTATATAACTGTGCAATGCACAATGATACTATGTCAGTCTTTATTAGATATCTTAATAGGGAATAAATACTCAGAGTCGTATTTATTAATTCTTGCTTAATCTTCCTAATGTTAAGTTCTTATATTCATTTGTTTTCCTCTTAGTCTTCACAAGACTAAGTTCTTTTATTCACTTCTTCCTTATCCTATAATGAAGATATCTTCAGCTTCTTTAGTTTAAAGAGAGTAAAGGTATTTCATATTTAAAAAGTTGTAAAGTTATATCTTAGGAATTAACTTAGGTGGTTGTGTGAAGAACTAACTACAATACTATATTCTCCTCCTTATATAGCCCTTCCCACAACCTGCTTACTAATCAATAACTTGTTATGAGTCACAATCGTGACTCATACACTTCGCATAACATAATGACCACATGCCCTTAAATTGGTCATGTGCGAAACTCACATGACTTTAACTAACTCATGTGCCCAAAACAATCATGTAACTCAAATGAGTTATTGCACAATCAAATCAAATATAACAACTATGACTCACAAGTGCAAGTCATGTGTGGAGCTCACATGACCTAATTGGTCATGTGTATGAAGCCATTACAAACCTATGACCTCATAATCATGAGTCATGTGAAAACCCTTTTCCATGCTAGGTTTGTAACACATATAGGGGCTCCTCCTACACCTGTAGTTAGTGAGAAGTGGATGCAACGGTTCCTCCATTGTCATCCAGAATACTTTATTCGCAAGCAGCACATGCTGCAAAAATACCCACAAGCCTGACTATATACAAGCTTGGTTTTAAAAATATCAGACAATTTGCAAAAAATATAATATTCAGAAATGTGACATATATAATTTTGACGAAACTGGGTTTCGAATTGGTATTGGGCAGGATCAATGGATCATTACTCATGATCCAAGTCGGGAATCTTACCTTGGCAGTACCTCAAATCATGAGCTCATCAGTGTTTGCAAAACTATGAGTGGTGATGGGCATGTCCTCCCACTAATAATTATAATTCCCAGAATAATTCACCAGGAGCCTTGGTATACTACAACATCAATACCAGACAACTATCTGGTTGGTACATCTGAGTCTGGTTACAGCAATGATGAGTTATCGATGAAGTAGCTTGCCTACTTTGAACTTCATTCTTCAGTGAGACAAGCTGGTACCGATCACCTCCTGCTACTTGATGGGTTTGGCTCTCACTGTACAAAACACTTTATTGACTTCAGCAATGAATATCAGATTATCATTTTCTGCCTTCTTCCTTATACAAGTCACCTACTACAGCCCCTAAATGTAGTTGTCTTTCAACCATATAAGCATTACAATGCTGCAGCAGTGGAAGCTGCCATCTGTATCGGATGTGGAGAGTTTGACAAAGTGGAGTTTTTAGATAAAATTGATTCAATACGTCAGCAAACCTTCAAGCCCTCAACAATACATTCTGCCTTTCAGGCTACTGGACTTATCCCTTACAATCCAGACACTGTAATTTCCAAGTTGTGAGAGGAACACGTTATTCCATACCAGCCAGTCACCCCACCACAACAATTACCATCCTCCCCTAACACCATTCCCCTCACAATTTGAAGTCTAAAGTAATAAGGAGAGGAACTACTATGTGATGCAGTTGACCTTTCACCAACTTTCCAGCACTGGCTGAGATTGGTGCTCCAGGGGGAGTTGACACAAGCACAGTCTGGTGCTTTGGCCATTGACCAAATGGAGTATACATAGGCTGCAGAGAAGGCAAGGAGTACTAGGCATAGAGCACAAAACTGAAGGCAGGTACAGAGAGGAGGTGTCATTTATGCCTCTGAAGCTCATCAGATGGTAATGAGAAGGGAAGAGGTTGAGGTGGAAAAGGCAGAAAGGCAGCTAAGACAAGCTCAGAATGTAAAGAAAAGAGGAGATCAAGTTGCATGCAAACTTTTCTTAGATGAGATCAAAGCATGTGCAAAAGAAAGGCATACTATTCAGATATATAAAAAGAAAACATCTAAATTAATAATTGCTGGTATTAAGCGACATGTAAGGTCTGGAAAATTAAAACCTCTACAAGGTAGAATATAATGTATCATAGTCATTTAAAGTTTTATTAATCCACAAAGTTACATTAAACTATGAGCCAACATTGAGCCGCAATGTTTAGTTGAGCCTCAATTTATGTTTGTTGAGCCACAAAGTGACGTTGAGCCACAAAGTGATGTTGAGCCACAAAGTGATGTTGAGCCACAAAGTGATGTTGAGCCGGGTTGTTATGTTGGGCTGCCGGGCACTCTCTTGAGAGTGCCCACGGTTGCGAGCCTGCGAGCAATGGTGGGTTGTGGCCGGCAGCCACAACCTTGGCACGAGTATGCACTCTAGTATTCGAGAAGGCGATTTTTTTGCTACACCACGTTAACCTTACAAAAACTTGGCGTTCTCACCCATCAAACTCACCTCCCGTGGGGGCTGAATCCATTGCCGGAGCCTCTACCCCAACTTCTCTACTTATGTTTCATAGCACACCTTGACTGTCTCTTCAGCCGCACTTCACGCTCCCGCATTTATATAATCCAGATCAATATCTAGTGCGGAGTTCTAATGTTTAGGAAACTATTCGCCCCCTAAAACCTGACTCCATCTCCGATCATGCAGCATATTGGACAGCTTCGTGAGATTTTTTAGCCCTCCGTCCATGGTAGCGAGCCGCGACCACACTCTTTCTGATTGGGCACGTGATCGGATACCACCCGAAATATCAAGCAAAATGTTGCGAACCATCCAACTTTGGTAAATTGTGACTTTTATTAAGTCTAAATTAAGCTAACAGTGGACGACCGCCATTATCAGAAAGGGTCGATAACCTAATCTGAATTCGCTTCACTACTCAAACATGGACCGAATCCTTAAATCCACTACAACCGAGATTTCCCGCAGGCTCCAATACCACCAACATCCACATCACTCCTCACGCCCGTAGTTTTTCTTTCATACTCACATAACCTTCTATCCTTGTCTGATATCTCCCCATATCTATTGTAGCCCATCCATAATTATTTTCTTGTAACTCGTGTGCCCATATACTTTACCTCCATCAACCCTGCTGTCATGGGCAATCGTTTGACATCTCTACTTCTTAACAGTGCTTATCAACATCTGTGAAATATCATTGCCCCGGGTGGACCGGAGTGCGATCGGGCTTGGCGCTTCGCCTTCTACATTCTACTATGATAGTTTAATGTCACAAACGCCATGGCATGTGTTGGGCGAGAAGGCGATTAGAAAACTTCTTGGAACGGAGGCAAATAGTGGAATTTCCATCACATTGCACTCGGTTTAACTCTTTGAACAAGTAACTATTCACGCCCTCACACACCTGACAATATTGCACCCATCGCAAGATTCCTGACTAATAAATCCCTAATCACTCTGAGAAAGAGGAAAAATAGCTTGCGGCGGTGCAATCTCATGAGGAGTGAAAGGACTTTGAACATCTCCTGATTTCGCTCTGTTTACAGCCGTAACACCGCTTCTATGTGGCAACTTTCCCTGAGGTTGCACCACGCTGGTAATCCTACTACATTTATGATAAATGATCTGAAACTGCCCAACAAGGGGTGGTAAGACTGTACCAAGATTGATATCACTAGGTCTTTGGTTTAGTGTTTCCCCTGGCCTACTCCTGTATTAGCATTGGCTTTCATGGCTGGAAACCGCAATAAGCTGGAGGTTCATTGGCACACCCTACCGTAAAAAGCATGAAGAGACCGCCACTATGAGCATTTCTTAATTTGAGTTTCAAAAAAAATTTTAATTTCTTCAATACTTTATTAACCAACTCTTAGATGTCGCATTGCAATTTGTTATTCTCCAGCCAGTTGTTGAATAATCACTTGGACTTGCAATGCAAGAAACCAAATTTCCAGAAAAAAAAAATATTTAACAAAGTGAATTGGAAGGTAACAAAGCTTTGTTTTTGTTTACCATGCGAGGTTTGGGCAACAGAGTGGAATTTCTAGTAATTGGAATTCCAGTGCATGGACATGACTTGGCCTGTAGAGAAATTACACTATAGGCCGTTTATTCAAGAAATTCTTTTATCAACTTATCTCCCACCCTAGACCGGGAGTTTCTTGTATGGGTTGGCCTTTAGGAAACTTCTCGGATAAGCGGGCTTCCTTGATAGACCACAGCATGGCGCTCCGCCTAAATGAGAAGGTTGGAAGTTAGAGCTCTACGCTCTCGCACGGAGGGGGAAGATGATTAATTCAGAGGTATGAAATTCATGTCCTTGAGTATTGTTTGGTTTCCTCAGCCGTTGTTTCGGGCACAGCTTCTATCATTCGCTTTTGGACGTGGCGCCAACACTCTATTGCAGATGCTTACTAACATATCTTTGCCACCGGCAAACAATCTGGGCATGATCAGAGGGCGAAGCAGAGATGCAGAAAAGTGGGTTCACAGCCTGCTCATTGATGTGGCTCCTTCGATCCAGACTGATTGCGTAGATCGGGTTCCTCATGAAAAAAGTGTTTAGTCACCGCGGGTTTGACGGGAAGGAGGCAAGGATGGGATTCGACATTTCCCGCACGAGTAATTGTGAACCGACTCTCAAAATTACCCCAAGTAGAGTAGGACTGATAAATCGGCACACATAGTTAATTTAATCCCCTCTTTCACATCAACATCCGAACTCTGGACAACCTTTGAACCGAACTAGAAAACAAATACACGATTACGCATCACTCCTACCCTGATAGCAAACCATTTTCACTAAAGCATTAACTAGCAGACCCTCTTTCAACTATCAACCTTGAGAAAGGAATCCTAAGTAGGGCCAAAAGAAGGTAAGACAAAAGTCCAGGTCCAAACTCGGGTTAACGATTCACGGAGTTGTGGTGGGGGGATTGTTGGCCCTTCGTTTGTTGCCCTCACTTACGCCAAGACGTATCAGAGCCTCAATTATTTATTGCAGATCGGACCAATTAAGTGAAAGAAGGAATTTCTATTACATTACTTTTCCAAAATTTCATTTTACAATATCAGACCCAACCACAGAGAACACACATGTCGCCCGAAGAGGATTTGGGCGATGGGGGCAAGAGTTGACTAAGAACTCCAACTGTGTCAAGTGATAGCCACATCAGGTGATAGCCACAGGCCCCCTCTCTCAAAAACGGCTATTGTGGGTGATTGTTGTCGTGATTGCAGAGAAGATCACGAAAATGACACTGTGATGGCCGGTAAAGGCTATTCTGTAAATTTCACAAAAAATAGCCCGTCAAAACTCTTACTGTAGTAGCCAATTTTTTTAATATATCCAACAACGGTAGCATGAATCCGCAACACGATTGAGAATCACTTTATTCTAGCCATAGCGAACACTGTTCTATTTTCTAAGGAATTATTTGAATGTGTGGTCGGCTGTATCTCCTCTGAGTTTGTTGATGTGGTTGCTATGGAAGTTTACCTCGAGGATAGAACCGCGGAACACCCAACCAAATACACATCCCACCTAGACTAAATACACATTCCTCGCGGATTATCTAGTAGGCTAGAATGGATTACTAAAATTCAACTATTTAGTAGCGACTGTGTATTTGGACAGGGTGTGTATTTGAGTGTTCCGCGACTGTATAGAAACAAAATTGGCAAATAGTTGAATCTCCAGTTCTAGTAGCACTGATAGCTGCTTATCAGAACTGGTATTCCGGTTGCAACAATCAACAAAACGCAGAACTAATGCCCCTACAGAGGCCTATTCCATAGTATGTCAGGTCAAATTGAAATTGAGCACCTTAACCAGACCAGGAAATATGAGTGAGGATACATGATCGCAGGTGGGAATCTTATTAGCTCTGTCGCGTCACGCAAATGTCAAAACCTTTAACTCAACCCAACCCAATAAAAACTTTATCCCGGTAGAACATGAGCCCAATAACCCATTCCGAGACTTGATGATGTGTGATGCCATAGTTCTGATACCAGTACTTGCATGCTACCAACATCATGGCTCATGGCTATTCCTGTCTTATCCAAGCACTATGCCTGTATTTTCCTAAAATGTCTTCATGTATGATACCGGATGCGACACCTCATGCTTGCCTTTGTCAGCAAACCTGTTTCAAGCTTTGATTTTAAGCGTGTGATGAGCGCACATTTCCAAATTTCCCTATTCCCTTGCAGACACCACACCGACCATTTCTGATCCACATCCAGACCTCATAGAGTACAATGCTCCAAAAAAAATCCAATAGAGTCTGCCTCTCTAGCATACAGTGTCAGGAAGTTTTACAAGACCTGAGGGAAAGAACAAAGCTTTGTCAACGGCGATGGCGACTTTACCCCCGCGAAGCAGTAGAGGAGCACGAAATGCAATCGTGAGTGATAGTTTGGACACGACTTCGGCCCAGTATGGCGGGGTTATCATTCACATCAACATACAAAATATCACAAGCCCAGTGACCTACCATAGTGGCCTGGCTTGTACTGTCGTGAAGTCTCAAAATTCAAGGTCAACGACGGTCACTCGTGAATTGATGAATCTTAGTTGGGACAACGAATTCACAACCGAGTGACTTCGGCGATGGAGATATGCAGCTGTGATAGGAGAAGGTCATAGGAGATGGTGATATGATTTAGGGAATAGGAAATAGGCTTTAGGTATAGGCGATACGGAATACAGGTATGGGATTGTTTGGACGGAAGTGATGTTGGGACGGCCAAAGGATCACGGGTGAGCGCAGGAGGAATGGCTGGTTGTTAGAAGTTTGTTGGAAGTTTTACAGAAGGAAGTTTTTTTGTCTTTGGGAATGTATATAAATATGAGACTTGTCTCACTCGTTTTAGAGAAGCCGCTCCATATATTGACTATCATTCCCATTATAGGTATACCCCGTACTCCCGGGATACTGGTCATAACAACATGAACTACGGTACTCGGGTATCGGGACGCAAATTACAACTGAAAGGTCGTTGATACTGTCGAGATTGTGGAGATTTCGGAAATGAAGGGTACGTAAGATAAATACCTAGAAAGATTAGATGGGTTAGCGGAGATATAGGTACATGAGCATTCTTGGAGTAGGAGGTACTTGAGACATTTGTTAGAGGAAATGTAATTAGCGTTGGCAATTGGCTTGTGAAGATATTTCTAGTTTGGCGATGGCAGATATCCTATATATTAGTAGCTGGTATGGAGCAGGGAGGTTGATGGAAAGGATGGTGCATATATTGATGCTGAAAGTTTACGGTAGAACATTCCGCGACATGATCACAGTATTGATGGAAAGCTTTCGCGAGTGGGAGAGTTTGCTATGTCTTTCTTTGTATTGGTGCATTTCTGCGAAAGTTCTCCAAGTTATTTTTCCTTGCTGTGTTTTGGAATGTTGTGGAAGAAGATGGATATTTTGGTGAGCGAGGGATGATGTTAGGAATTGTTTTTCTTGGATATAATTATTCCTATCTTTTTCGAATATTTTTGATGTTATAAGGTTAGACAACTTGGTTACAAACAACGTCGATTATTTTTTACTTTACCCCTTTCTTCATCAGATTGTTGCCTAAGTCCACGTTCGTCCACTGTGCATACCACTTAACATTAATAGCCTATGGGTATAAAGGTTTATGCGATTCCTGGACTTGCGATAGTGCATGCTGTGATTTGATGGACATTTACGACGATATATGTTTCATTCTACAATTGCCCAATTCCCTCCTTATTCTAATTCTAATTCTAATAATTAGGTTCACTGATAGCTATGAGCATAAGACATGGCTCCGCTTATATACATGACTTCGCCCATAGCTAGCGATAGCAATTACACACAACAACCCAACATTACCAAAGAGGCTCAGATTTTACCAAACTTACATAGACTGTCCCAAACTTCACAAACCATTGCAACCGTTGCCAAGTCTTCCCCAACCCTCACTTCATGATGTTCCGTTGTAATTCCGACCAACTAGAATCTGTTGAAATTCACGATACTTCCATACCGCTGTAATGTTAGTAGGAGTTGCAGGAGAGAGAGAGATGTTACAGGATTAGTGTGTTTGGGACATTGTTTGATATGTCACACTAAAGGATGTCATAGATTAAGAGTTTGTTTGAGGATGAGACGAATTGGTGTCGGACTATGGCAGTTAGGAAACAGATAAGAAACGGTTAGGAAACGCAGGAAGAAGCAGGAAGGTATTAGGACTGTCGGAGAACAATAAAGGGGAAAGGGAGAATGTTTTAGTAGAAGTTTGAAGGAGCTGATCGGAGGACGTTGTGGAAGACTGGGAGAGAGCACGGAAGTCACTATGGATGAGGCTGAGAGAAAATGTTGTTAAGGGGCGATTTGTTATATAAAGGACACCTCCGGTAGCTTAGATAGAACAAGACACAAGACAATGAGCAAAGAATTTCCTGCGCAATTATAACTAATTTTATTAAAATCGCCCACTACTTAATCCCTCTTCCTACATTCTACCGACGTTTTCACGATTTCCCACCACCAAGGCCTCTTCGCCCACGATGCCACGTGGGCTCCCTCAAGCGATCACGAAGTGAACGCCAGTTATTGAGATCATTAACAGCCACTCCCACGTCAATAGCACTAGTCCTCGCGGCAGCTGATTTTGTCTCTCGTAACTCTGTCAACCTCCTGGTACATTCCAAGGTGGTGGGATGTTGTTCGCCAAGAGTTTTAGAGAACCCCGTGTAGACCCCCACATAAGCTTCTTCAGCTTGAGTATATTTCCTCTGTTTTTCATAGAGACCAGCCAAACACTTGAGGGTTGTATAGACTTCATCGTGCTCCAGACCAAGTGTTTTCTCTCGAGCTTCCAGTACACTGTACACGTCGCCACATCTTCTCTGATTCATCGTACTTTTCTTGGTCCTCCAGAACCCCAGCCAGATTGCGGACACTGTTTAGGGTGGTTGGGTGGTTTGGCCCAAGAACCTTCTCATTCCCCTCCAGTGCCCGCCGAAACATCGTCTCTGATTCGCCATACCCCCCCCTAGGTTTCGTAGCACTAAAGCCAGGTTATTGACACTTGTAAGGGTACGGGAGTGGTCTGGTCCAAAAATCTTCTCTCTCCCCTCCGGTGCACGCCGGAACATCGTCTCTGTCTCACGGTAAAACCCAATATATAAAAGATACTCCCCCATGCAAAAAATAAGGGCTTCAGCAATCGAATCGGTTGACTCTTTAGCTACTGCAAGTGCATGAGGAACGTATGCAGCGGCAATACCACCATACCGCCACCCGATTTCATCTCGGGGGAACAATCGCGAAACCACTCTTAGTGCGGTAACCTTCCAGTGATCCAGCTCCTCCGGTGATAGGTACGCACGTATAGAAAGTTGGACCAAACGATGAAGCTCGTAAAACCGCTTGCCTTCGCGCTAGACATCCGTAACTAACGAGAACCCCAAGAGATTTCCAATAGCCTCACGATATTCAATGGAGTCATCTATCCCTTCCAAGCCACATTTACTCAGTAACACCTCCGGTATGTTTTGACGATCGAAGAAGGCAATCAACCGGTGAAGTCCTGCTGCTGTGGGCATCTGTTTTGTTATCCTGTCAAAGGTGATAAAGTATGTGCCCAGAATACCATTGGTCATATCTGTTGAAACAAGCTAAGGCAGGACCTAGCGTTTCAGCAACCTCATCAGAATCCTTCGGTGTTTTGTTAGTATGTTAGTGGAAACATAGGATGTTGGAAAGGAAATTAGTAGAAACACTGGATGTTGGAAAACGAAATAGTTGATACCTTCTCTTTACTCTAGTTGTATCAATATTGTTTGGTATGTTTGACGATTTGGGAGTGTGGAGGATTTTTATTTTTTATATGTTTTTCTCTTTAGTCTGTGTTTTTCTTCTAGCTGGCTCTGTCTATAAAAGACACAGAACTTTGTCTTTTCTTTCATTAATTAATTCATTCTTTTACTATATTGATAGATATACATATTTCCTCACTCATTATACGACATCAATCTTTATCTACTCTTTCGTCCCTTATTGCTCTTTGTAGAAGCAAATATATCGGTACCCACACGTTACCCTCCTTTTGGTATTTTAACAGGTTATGAGCCCGGGCTCAGCACACTGAACCCGCCTTACCAATAAACTGACGAAAGACACGCACTTGTTTCACCAAACGTTTACCCTCTCTACGAACAACCCCTCCACCCATCAAACATCTCCGTCACTGCAACATCATCGATAGTTTCCGAGATGGCTGACACAACAATCAGCATGAAATCAATCACCATTCCACAGATTGACAAACTACGAGGTGCAGCGAACTTCCACAGTTGGCGGTCAATCACCACGACATTTCTTGATATAATGGGTGTCTGGGACATTGTGAGTGGTAAAACACAGAAACCAGTTGATCCGGTTGCCCTGATGACTTGGATAAAGTCCTCACAGAGGGCTAAAGGCTTGCTTCTCCTAAACGTCGAGAAAGGACTAATGCCACTAATTTTATCAGCTCCAGATGTGACAACTGCCTGGACCTGACTTGAGGAAAAATACGATTGCAAGATGACAACCACCCTTCACTCATTGATGAAGAACATTCTGATACTCCGCTGCTCAAACAAACATGAAATTGCCACTCATATCGAGCAGTTTGATGAACTCTGGGACAGACTCCTTCAGAGAACCAGCAAAGCACCCTCAGTGGCCAAACCATCACTTGCCACCTTCAGAACCCCTGAGACAAATACAAAAGAAACCCTCGAATCGCTCCTCCTTCCCCTCACATCTTCACCAATTGCCAAAGGTGCCTTCTTTATTACATCTCTTCCCACTACCTTGGATAATATCGTCGACAATCTTACTACCAAAGAAACTGTTACCTATGTCGACATCTGCAATTATTACAAACCCAGCATGGTTTATAATGGTTTCATTTGTTAAAGGGTTTTCACATGACTCAGTTGAGTCATACGATGATATGTTGTTGCACTATGACTCAAGTACGAGTCATAGAGTTTTACATGATTCACAGTTGTGAGTCATAGTTGTTTATGTTTGAATTTGATAGGTATGTTGAGCGTTGACTCATAGGTACGCCTATGAGTCATGAGGATTAAGAGGCATGACTTCGTTTATATGAGTCATGAGGTTTCGCACATGACCCCTTTAAGGTCATGGGACTTTCGCGCATGACCAAATATGGTCATGAGGTTATATGTTACGTGAGTACATGAGTCACAGTTGTGACTCAGTTGATTTGTAAGTGGGTTGCTGGAAGAACTATATAAGAAGGTCAGTAGGACCTGAGAGTTAGTTCTTCACGCAACCATCTAAGTTATTTCCTATCTTATAAGTTATCAATAAAACACCTTTACGCTCTTTACAAACAAAGACCAACCAACACGAAGAAGAGACGGAAGGAATACTAGTTGACACTATAAGGACTTAGTATTGGCAACGGTCAACATCTAAGACATAGCGTAAGAGAACTAGTATTAGAATTCTCGAAGGAAGGAGAATACAATAGGAGATAGGTAAGTACTATCCCTATAAGAAGCTAACAATAGTGTCGTTACCTGTTGCGAGATATAAGAAAGGAGAGATCATATAGCGGATCGTAACAGCAATAAACTCTTAGACCTCTATCCGGCAACAGCTCAGACATCCTCTGACAATGCAGCATTTGTCACAGCCCATCACCGAAAGGAAGGAAGAGGAGCATGCAGAAGCGGGAGTAAAGATACCAAGTTGTGTGGATACTGTAAGGCAAAAGGATTCAAAGGAGTTGGTCATTTGGAGTCCGAGTGCTGGACAAAGAAACATGAGAAAAGCGAAACAGCAGTTACTGCTCAAACTCTACGGGCTAACCGCCCCAGCCATCACGGGTACGCTTTCCGCACTACTACCTCCAGCTTTCCACCAGGAGCCTGGATTCTGGATAGTGGTGCAAGTGTACATATGACAGACGATCTGAGTCTGCTAACTGATTCCCGTCCCATTGATACATCTGTCATGATTGGGAATGGAGAAGAAGTCCAAGCAACAGCAGTAGGCACTGCCACAATCACTGCCGCACTTACCAATGGTACCTACAACCAAGTCACCCTTCATGATACACTATATATTCCTGACCTCCGGTTCTCACTAATATCATGGCGGAAGATGGCAGAAGCTGGAGCTGAGAAGACAGGAGATGTGAGTGGGACTAAGATTTACAAAGGGGGTAATCTAGCACTCGAGACGGTGCCCTATGGAGGACTTGAGATTGTGAGAGTGAAGAAGGAGATGGCTGCTATATCAGTTATGCAACTACACCGCCAACTTGTCCATCTTCCCCTGTCAGCATTCCCCAATCTCAAGGAGAATGTTGATGTCATTCCGGAAGGAGGGATTCCTAAAGTTCAAGGTGAGTTCTCCTGCGATGCCTGTATGAAGGCAAAGTTTATTCGAACGATCCCAAAGTAGCAGACATCTAAAGCATAGTCAATGTTCGAAACCATCCACACTGATATTTGTGGCCCTTTCAGCCACCAATCACCAACAGGCAACCACTATTTTATTTCCTGCATTGATGAATATGGTCACTATAGTCTTGTGAGATTCATCCAAACACGAGATGAGGCTCCGAAAGCCTTGATGGAAATGATACAGCTGGTCGAACGCCAATACGAAATAAAGGTTAAAAAGATTCAACGCGATAATGCAGGAGAATTTACCTCGATAAAGTTCCAAGACGAACTGCGAACCCTGGGGATTCAGCAGAAGCGGAGGATAGCCTATATCCATGAAACCAATGGAACAGCAGAACGGTTCAACCAGACGATCTGCAGCTCAGCATGGGCACTTCTCTATGATGCCCATCTCCCATTGACCCTTTGGGCTGAAGCAGTTGTACATGCAACATTTACAAAGAACTGCATACCCCATGTCTCTTTAGAAGGGAAGACACCCTTCACTATTGTCTCAAAATAGAAACTGTCACTCATGGACCTCCATGCATTTGGTTCTCCTGTTTATATCTACATACTGGAACAGTGGCACTGGGTGGGAGGCAAGTTGCTTCCCCGTTCAGAGGAAGCTTTCCAAGTTGGCTATGGTGAGGAACGGAATCAGTTCAGGTTCTGGATACCAGCCGACAGCAAAGTTCGAATTGCTAGGGACTTTAAACCTCAGATATTTGATCCTACTCCGGAACCTGACCTTGTACTTCCACTCAAGACTGCCGATTCCGACCACCAGGTCTCTGGTCATTCTTCAGATACTACAGTCAGACCAACCACTAAGGATACACCAGAAGATAAATCTCCTGCACTTTTTACCCATCTGCCTAAAGCCTCCTGCCTAGAGCATGGTCCCACCTGTTACGATCCGCTATATGATCTCTCCTTTCTTATATCTCGCAACAGGTAACGACACTATTGTTAGCTTTCTTATAGGGATAGTACTTACCTATCTCCTATTGTATTCTCCTTCCTTCGAGAATTCTGATACTAGTTTTCTTACGCTATGTCTTAGATATTGACCGTTGCCAATACCTAATCCTTATAGCATTAACTAGTATTCGTTCTGTCTCTTCTTCGTGTTGGTTGGTCTTTGTTTGTAAAGAGCGTAAAGGTGTTTTATTGATAACTTATAAGATAGGAAATAACTTAGGTGGTTGCGTGAAGAACTAGCTATCAGGTCCTACTGACCTCCTTATATAGTTCTTCCTGCAACCCGCTTACAAATCAAATGAGTCACAACTGTGACTCATGCACTCGTGTAACATATAATCTCATGATCATACTTGGTCATGCGTGAAAGTCCCATGACCTTAAAGGGGTCATGTGCGAAACCTCATGACTCGTATAAACGAAGTCATGCCTCTTAATCCTCATGACTCATAGGCGTACCTATGAGTCAATGCTCAACCTGCCAATCAAATTCAAACATAAATAACTATGACTCACAACTGTGAGTCATGTGAAACCCTATGACTCGTACCTGAGTCATAGTGTAAAAAACATATCATATGACTCAACTAAGTCATGTGAAAACCCTTTAACAAATGAAACCATTACAAACCATGCTGGGTTTGTAATACCACCATTGTTTGTGCACTTCCGAATAATGATACATTGAATACACTAGCACCTTAATCCACAGCGGAACCTATGCTTGGCAACTCTGGGAGTGATTCGAGCTTATCAGAAGAAGTTCTGCCTCCCTCGAAAACAACAAGAGTGGGAAGGGTGATTCGTACACCTTCTCGATATGGACTTTGTGCCAAGTTTGCTTTGCTTGCTGATATGACCCTGGGCGATTCTGATGACCCAACCCTCCAGCAAGCATTAGGGGGAACTGAGAAAGAGGAGTGGGATACTGCGATGCAGACAGAGGTGGAAGCAATTCAGAGCTATGGGACATGGGAGGAGGCGGATCCACATCCCAACACGTGCTATATTGATACCAAATGGGTATTAAGAAAGAAGAGAGATGAGAATGGGAAGCTGGTTAAGTACAAGGCAAGACTAACAGCTAGGGGTTTTTCCCAAATTCTGGGAGTGGATTACGATGAGACGTTTGCAGCAGTTGTACGAACAGATACGATACGCCTGCTCCTCACCCACTGTGTTCAAGAACAACTCATCCCATTACAATTTGATATCGAATCTGCTTATCTCAATGCACCGTTAAAAGACGAAATTTATATTCAACCTCCACCTATGGTGAAGGTCACACCCAGAAAGGTCCTTTGACTACGGAAAAGTCTTTATAGTTTGAAGCAGGCTGCACATTGCTGGGCTGAGACCCTGGGAAAGGTGTTAGCTGAGAAGGGATTTGTTCGCTCCCAGGCTGATTCTGCACTTTTTGTTAATACCAATACAGCAGAGCTCGTGGGAGTGCATGTTGACAATCTGCTCTATATAGCGATAAAATATCATGGTTTCGAATCTTGGCTTAACTCACACGTTGCGGTTAAATCCCTAGGACTGCCTAGATATCTTCTATCGATCGAACTGGAGTGGAACCAAATGCGAAGTCAGTTACATCTATGCCAGAAGTGATATATTACCTGCCTTGTTCAGACCTACATGCCATCCGGTACACGAAATATTCAGACACCACTCTCACCATCAGAGCAACTGGTTCGCCGAGAGGATGACGAACCTGTGGCAGACAAAACTGCCTACCAGTCTCTTATCGGAAGTCTCCTTTATGCAGCTATTATCACGAGGCCAGATATCCTCCATGCTGTTTGTCACCTAAGTCAGTTTCTTAGTGACCCTTCTGAAGTGCATTTACAACTTGCAAGAACTATTGTTCGATACCTTGCCCAATCAATCAATATAGGCCTAAACTACCAGCGAGCTAGCGACTGGAATCTCTCCAATCTGCTCCGTATTTATAGTGATTCATCATTTGCAAATTCACTATTTGATCGTCACAGTTTTTCTCGCTCAATAAGCTACTATTACAACTGCCCTATTGCCTGGACAAGCACCAAACAGCCTATCATTGCACTTTCTTCGACAGAGGCTGAGTACATCGCCTTGACAAATGCTTGTCAGAATCTCTTATCGCTCAAGCAACTCCTACTTGATATGCGTTTTCATACCAGTACCAGAAAACCTATACTCTTAGGCGATAACATAAGTTCACATCATCTCACTCGCAATCCAGCACTACATCGCCGATCAAAACACCTCGATGTCTGATATCACTACATCCGTGAGTGACACAATGATGGTA
The DNA here is from genome assembly GCA_003788595.2 of Choiromyces venosus 120613-1. Classification (NCBI taxonomy): domain Eukaryota; kingdom Fungi; phylum Ascomycota; class Pezizomycetes; order Pezizales; family Tuberaceae; genus Choiromyces; species Choiromyces venosus. The sequence goes on along the minus strand of ML120410.1, from coordinate 623,888 downwards.
TTTTCGATCTCCATTTTGTGAATGGAAAAGACAATCCTGCAGACCTCATGACCAAAGCTCTGGGCCCGCAACACCTATGCCGACTCCTCTTGTTTGTATTCCAGTAATCCCTCTGCATTTGATGCTTTGATTGGGGAGTGTGTTGAAACAAGCTAAGGCAGGACCTAGCATTTCAGCAACCTCATCAGAATCCTTCGGTGTTTTGTTAGTATGTTAGTGGAAACATAGGATGTTGGAAAGGAAATTAGTAGAAACACTGGATGTTGGAAAACGAAATAGTTGATACCTTCTCTTTACTCTAGTTGTATCAATATTGTTTGGTATTGTTTGACGATTCGGGAGTGTGGAGGATTTTTATTTTTTATATGTTTTTCTCTTTAGTCTGTGTTTTTCTTCTAGCTGGCTCTGTCTATAAAAGACACAGAACTTTGTCTTTTCTTTCGTTAATTAATTCATTCTTTTACTATATTGATAGATATACATATTTCCTCACTCATTATACGACATCAATCTTTATCTACTCTTTCGTCCCTTATTGCTCTTTGTAGAAGCAAATATATCGGTACCCACACGTTACCCTCCTTTTGGTATTTTAACAATATCGGTCTCCAGTCGGATGTCGGAAAACTGCTTCGAAACTAGCCTTGTCCTTGCTCGGTCGTTTTCCTGGGAAATGGACCAGTAATTAGAAGGAGGCGTCTCTGTCTCGGTCATAAAAGCTGCCGCGCCAACCACAGCTAGTGGCAAGTAATCCAGTGACTCGAGGACCGTCAGGACAACTTTTCGTTCTTTAGCTTCCAAAGTGTCCCAGTTGCCAAAGCATTTCGAAAACAATTCCAGTGCTTCTTCCTTTGCCATTTTGTTCACATGGATAGCTTTACAGCTACGGCGCCTCGCAACTAGTTGAGACCTAGTCGTAAATATAACTGTCCGCTTGTTACCCTGAGGTACAAACTTCGCGATAGGACTGTTGTTGCTATGAAAGTCGAGGTCGTTGTCAGCATTGTCGATAACTATGATCCAGTCGCCACCATCTGGACCCTCAAACCATGCCTTATACTCAACGGGAATTGCTCTTCGTCTTTCTGGGTGCTGGCCTGAGGAATGTGAACACGTTGTCCAATAGTCCGAAAGTCCTGGCCGAACTTCAACATCTCGCTTCCATGTGTCCAGAAAACATGACAACCACTCTCCTGTGCGCGCTGATAAACGTATTCGAGGGCAATCTGAGTTTTGCTAGGCGAGGTTAGTACCTCTTGCGTATAACGAAGTAATAAATACAGACCCAGAGCCCCCTAATCCCTTGAGAGCGACACGGTGATGATCCTCACTTTTGCAATATCCCTTCACAGATTCAATGATATCGTTACGTCCAGTAAACGCGCTATTCCAACTGTAGGGAACTATCCAATACGTCCTGGATGCGTCTATAGGTTCTCCTAGCCTGTTAGCCCTTTGCTAGAAACCTGCAGAGCAAAGTGATGATACCGTCGTCTCTAGCTCTTAAAGGTCTCCCGTGATATATGACTCCGAAATTTGTGATATGGTGGTACGTATGAGTCTCCCCAATAACACTACCATTACCGAAGACGTTATTATCCCCCCTATTCGCACTGAAGCTTCCCTGGATATTGGATTGCATTTCGGCAGTTCTGACAAGATTATTAGATCGATGCTAATCGCGTTGAAACATGAAAAGGTAGATTCATAGGGATACCTACTGATCCATCACAGATAACGCTACACTTGACTTGCTACAAATCTGTTCTTAAGGCTGGGTGTAACAATAACCAGAGGTAGCTAGCTTGTTCAATAATGATCCCTTACTTATCGCTTATCGTAATCGTTGAATTCAATGCGTTCGCAAGTCCTGAAATAAGTCAACGGCACGAGATATGATGGAATGAGGCACAGCCTTGGATATTGAGATGAATAAGTCTCTTATTTAGCGGCAGTTGTAGGGTATGATCACAGCGAGCGATGCTCAAGTAACCGGGGGATTGGGATTTTGCTGTGGTGGGGGCGTGTCGGGGGTGTAGCAGCGGGATCTAGAACTTGGCGATCTGGATCAGCAGCCTTGACCGTCCGGCTGAAGAGAGGGAAGGAGAACTCAAAATGAAAAAAAATGAAAGAAAAGCAATTCCAACTCATATTCCGTTCACAGCACCTTCGGGCAATGTAATTGGCTGTACAGCAGTCGTGATATGAACAACAGCAAGCATTGGCGTGAATGGCTAGCTTTACAATACAATAGCATAAGTGGCACAAGAGCAACAAACCTGCGTAATGTATTCTGGTGCCACCGACAGCATATGCGCATTTTCCGTCAGCCTACCGGTATTATCTGGAATTTTTGAAAGCACATATTTTGAGCCCTCGAATAACACTGGCCAGGTAAGTGAATAGGCTTGACCAAACCCGTCCTAGATGGAGACCTTTTCCTATCAGTCGCCTTTCTAACAACAGGGCACCGCCATATCTTCACATTGAAAAATACACATTGCCTTACCTTAGAGTTGATCCAATAACTATCCTGCCTGATGGCGCACAAACAGCGAAAAGAAAGAGAGAAAAAAGTACTGGTGGGTTACCCAACTTTGAGCATTGCGCATGGGGGCGCATCTAGAGGATTTCGAAGAGCAATAGAGCGATTTGAACTGCGCAATATGTTTGACAAGGCTGGCGCTAAAAATGGTGAATGCACCGGTGATAATCAGCCAATTCATTTTACTCCACGCCTCCACTATAATAGATCACAGCTGCGAACCTTTTGAAAAATCCATCACGCAAGTACTGTATAGTAGGATATGATAGTCCAAAACGCTTGCCAATATTTCCATCTGAGTGCAGAGGTTTTTGAAAAATATTTTGCGATCATAGATTGGAATTTAATATTGTATGCTCACTCTAACATAATTAATCTGTCTGGACTTGCCCGCTTTACGACATCCCCATGAGCGAAAACAATCCTTATAGAATGTTCGACCATACCAGATGCTTCGTTGATCCTGGGCCTTGAAAGATTTGTGTATGGTAATGCGGCCTAGTCCAGGCCAGTTAGTTATGTTCGAGATTATGGCTTCCTATCGCTAAGTTGAAGTTTCAAAGGTGCCAAACATACTCATTCCCCACACTGACATCTCCCTTCTGACTACTTTAGAAAATGTCAAATTTTCAGTCTGCTGCAGAGCGTATATGAATACACACGAGAGATGAACTGGTGAAAAAGAAAAAAAGAAAACTTGAGAATGATTCCACGGAGGTGGAGTTCCGAGTTCTACTGTATAGTCTATCAACTACTCACACATTACTGAGATGTCGGATCGGCGGCCCGCGAGATGGGGCAACGGGCACAAATAGGGGGAAAAAAAGGGACTTCCCAAATGTTAAAATGTCCAAGAAAATCTTTTTTTCCATATCTACAGGATTCACTCTGGATCCACGAGTGTCAAAAAACGCAAACACCAGGTCGAGTGGCAACTGAGGCAACAGCCAGCTTAGTTACACAGTGCCAAAGGGGTATCGATTATATCTGCCTCTGTAATGGCTGTGACGACAAGTGGGTTCGCATTGTTGACACCTCTCGATATTCGGTTGCAGCTATTGAGCAAAGAAATTCATCATTTTTACGCGCCATCCAACTCCTCTATGGTAGCTATTTGTGACGGCCTGGGGATCCGATTGCCCACTCCTAGTGGGTCAACCATGCAACTCTCAACCATATGGTTATATACTGTAATTGATACATGACTGCTGTCGACTGGGTTCTCGACTTACTACCAAGCATGGGCAAATATTTCCGCCGATGGCCTTTTTGATGAGCAAGCCGGAGCGGCAGGTGACCCGTTCACTTATAGACCTACCAAACACCAAGATCCCAATGGATTTTACTCTCCGTCCATTCTGAATACCCGCAGCCAGTGGCGTAAAATCTCATAAAAGTGGGATGGCACTTGTGGCTCGCACGTGGCTAGTAACTCCAGCCGATCGTTAGATTAACTACCGCAGAATCTCATGAAAGTCGGATTGGAACTGAAGGGTACTAAAGAGAAACTAAGGCACATGAAGACCGCCAACTCGCCACACGTTAAACATACAAAGAGCGACGATTGGACAGGTTCAAGAAAACCCGCACTAGCGCCATTCCCGCTTTCATGAGATTCTACGGTAAATTTGTAGAGGGGAACAGGAGGTGAGCTTAATTCAACAACCTCTGGTGGCATACTTGACCCAATCTGGACCTAGTGCCTCACTAGCAACAATCCTGGTTTCACCAGATTTCCACGGCAGTGAGTCGGCAGCTAGCCAGGAAATCTCCGCAATCGAGGTCTCAATCAATTAAGTAAAACCTATGATATTAAGTGAAAGAAGGAATTTCTATCACTGTCCTTTTCCCAACTTTCTTTTCACAATCTCAATTTTGATTATAGTGAACATGTAGATCGCTTTGACGATGATTTAAGCAATGGGGGCAAGAATTGACCAAGAACTCCGATCACGTCAAATGATAGCCACGGGCAGCTCTCTCAGTAATAAAGCTACCATGGGTGATCGCTGTTGTGATTGCATAGAAGATCATGAACATGGTACATTATATTATAAATTGATCGTTCAGAGACTGAAAAATGTTTCTTTTTCTGTGGAGCGGGAAGGGGGGCTCTCCCTTTATATAACAAGCTCAGACAATAAAGTCAACTCTGACATAACACATTGTACTGCCGCATCCCCAATGGTAGGTAACTAACTATCCGATAACAAAAGGCATCTGTAAGGTCCGCAACATCCATGACATCCATTTGTCCTCCAAATCCCAAACCCCTTATCTTCAATTTCTTTGCCCAGCTAAGCATCATGGCAGCCACAAGCTAATATCACTTCCCAGTCCAGATACCCGAATCTCGCCCCATACTGCCCTATGCCATGCAACTCGGCATTAACTGCTTGGGGGTTCTGGAATATTCGTAATTAACAACACAGTACTGTGATGGCCAGTAAAGTCTATTATGCAAATTTCACAAAGAATAGCCTATCAAAACTCCTACTGTAGTTGTCGGTTTTTTTCTATATCCTCGAGGTAAACCTGGGTTTATGAGATTTTCAACAATGGCGTCATGAATTCATGACATGATTGAGAATCACCTTATTCTTGTCAATTATGAGTTTTCTGTTGAGCTTATTTATTGCAAAGTTACGGGAAATAGCTAAGGTTTATACACCAATGTTCCTTGCTATTATACTTCTTTGCATGCCCATCGATATTTCCAATATCAGCCCTAACCTTATATCCTTAAATCCCGTAATACCGGGATGCAGGTAAGTCCCAATCTCCCGAGCATCCGCACCTTTTACTAACCCCATTATCTTATCTCTTGTAGATATTATATCCGTTACATCCTAAACTCTTTTAGACAACAAGGTTTATACACAGCAGAATTTAGTTCAGAGGTAACGACGTAAACCAATGGGATGTGTATTGGATACCACTAAAAATAACAAGAGCGAAGAACCAGAAGAATAAAAGACAATAGGAATAAATAACAGATAGATAGCGACAGACGAGGAATCGACGGATGAACTGATGATCGACTGATGAACGACAGATGAGCGACTAATAACAAAGACAAACGGAAATGAACAGAACTTATAAAGACATCTGAACTAATGATAAAACCACATGCTAAAGAAAACTCTTCCATTCCATTCTCGCCAGGAGAAAAGGGAACGTCTCATAATATCTTCGTGAGACATACTCCAATCGATGGTGCGGCTCTATCGGTGATGCTAATGTTTGACCAACGTTCCAAGTGTTTGACCAACGTTCCGAGTGTTTGACCAATGTTCCGTGTGTTCGGCCAACGTTCCGTGTGTTTGACCAATGTTCCGAACGTTTCACGATGTATGGTGAGCAGCCTAACTAAGTTAATTCCAACAAACTCCTTTCCTCGTGACTCCTGTCATGGAGTACCATCATATCGACAAATCACCCGTATCGCTGTCATGGGAGAACCAATCCGTTTCCTCACCGGCTCGCATATTACCGTTGTGACCGATAATACGATCTGCCGCATGAACGCCGCGATATTCAACAATTGTAGCCATAGCAAATACTGTTCTATTTTATCCGATATTATTTGAATATGTGGTCGGCTGTATCTCTAGGCTTGTTGTTGTGGTTGCTACAGGAGTAGACTCGTGTCGGGGGCTATGTCGATTCGGGGGTATGTTGGGAGGGCGGGTACGCAGATGGTGTATTCTAAATACCAAACCAGACGTCATACTGAGTTAGCCCACTGAACCAAATTTATTTCTTAGTATTCAATCATACGCCACCTGCGTACTTAGTATCCCGACATAGCCCCCGACTGGAGTCTATACCTCGATACAGAACGAAAATTGGCGAGCAGTTGTTAAATTTGCTGTTCGACTACCGTAACCACTCGGTACTGTACATAGAGACCGTTGCCAAGCAGAACACGTGTATGATCACCATCCCGCTAAACTATTTACAGAAAAAAAGAAAAGTAAAACATATAAAAAAGATTGAGGTTTTCAACACAAGCATCCAGTACCACCCATGAGCTACCCGTATCTCTACCAATTTACCAAGGACTTTAACCCGTTCACCTAGGACTCATCGAACAGAGCAAATTCAAGGTTGGTGTTTGTAGAATCAGAGGTCACTGGGAGTTCCACATTTTCCCGTTCTAAAAGCCCATAGTCCATCTCGCCCTCTGATCTTGCCCAATCACCAAGAACAAGTTCGCCAGAACTAAATCCTTTAATTTTGAGCTCATGATCGCATGAGCCATCAACAGGTAAGGATATACCTATATCCCTGAAGGATTGAATAATGATTTTCCGTCGTGATTGAGCCTTATTCCACTCTTCCCAAGCTCTTCTAACCGCTTCTGTGGTAACAATACGGTGTTGACTGGTACTCCATCTTTCAATATCCTCAAGAGCTTCCTTCTCTTCTCTGATTTCCTCAGTGAACTCCTTAATTAAGCCTTTAAAAGGCTTATTTAGGGCAACATCCAAAGGCTGAGTTAGCGGGGTTGTGCCGGCAGGAATCAGGGAAGGGGTAATTTTGTGTTTAGGACAGGTTTCAATAACAGAGGAGTTTAAATGGGCTCGATAGCAATCAAAGACAAACAAGGCTCTTTGGTCTCCAAAAATTGGTACCAGAAATTGTAGGATAAATTTGTTGAATAGTGCTTCGTTCATCCAGCCAGTTGGTGAAAACTCTACATGAACCCGATTATCCCACAAGTGAGATTCTCATTCCCTTATCTTAGCCGCTGTAGTTGCTGTAAAAATAAGAACTGGAGGTACCCGAGGCACCCCATCGGCAAATATACAGAGAAAAAGTGTACATTGACGTTTTTCTGATCCAGACTGAGTACTCTTGGACCATATAGTTCTTGCCCCTTGTATATCATATGTCCGGCCAGCTAAAAACTCCCATGGGAGAGGAGTCTCATCAACATTGCAAATACGATGTTCAGGAATTCCACCTTGATTATCATTACATATGTAGTGAAGGGAGAGGGGACTTGGAGAGGCCTGGAGGGGAGAAGAAATCAGAGGAGTGAGGATTTGATTCCGTCGATTAAATCTTAACCAGCTCAAAATATCCTCCTTATAGCTATCTGGTAGAGACTGAGCCGTATTGGTGACAAACTGCAAAACAACATGGTGACGCGATAAGAATCTATGAAACCAGCCTTGAGAAAATACAAACAATCCTGCTGGAAGATTAGGATATGTTGTTTTCCAAAGTTCCTTCGCCTTTCTGCGAAACCATCCATCTCTTACTGGACGGCCCTGAGCTCGGCGTGCTATAAATGCCTCAAATAGCTTTAGCTCCATCTCCGGCCAGAGACACATAAAGGTTGCCGGAGTATCACGACGCAAGCCATCTCCTCCTACTTGTTGCACAATCTTTTGCAAAACCTCAGGCTTCCTCCACCTGCCAATTGTGCTCTTGGGAATTTTAAAAAAGGCTGAGGCCTCATCAAGTGTCGGAGCTCTCATCTTGATGGTCGTATTCCGCATGTCATTTGGTACCTGGTAGAACTCCAGCCAGTTCAACACCTCAATCTTCTGCGGCTGGGTGTAGGTTCGCTCAACCCTCTGCTTTGGTGTTACCTACTCATGGCCTAATTAGCTATCACTTGCATATGCTGTGTAAGTAACATGACTGGCACATACCGTAAGCCTTATTTTCCGCTGATTGAGAGACTTTGGTTGAGGTCCTCGATGTCTCAATCCTCGCTCATTTGCATCCTTCTCCTTCAATTGCCTCAAAGGTGTTCTTGTGGGCGGCATCGTTACAGATTTCTATTTTGTGATTGATTTCGCATGCTTTTGACCGTATCACCAGAGGTATGGTGTCATTGTTCTAGTGATTCTAGCCAAGCTCCAAAAGCGGATAGCCTTGAAAATCACCTCCTTGGCAACGGTCTCTATGTACTGAGTGGTTACAGTACCGTAATAGCTGCTTATCAAAACCGGTATGGCCTCTGCAACATGCAAAAAAATGCAGAACAACAGTATGCTCCTGATATTTAAGCAAGGTTTTGTGCAAACGAACTAAGCTCTCACCCACTTAACCCACTTCTTACCTTGTCATGGTGACTGAATCTCATTGCTACTTCCGCTTCCCTTTCATAGCAAGCTTGGTGAATACTTTCTCTACTGTGGAACTTCATGTTTCTGCATTATGATAGCCCAGATGCCGAAGTGGTCTGAGCCTTGAAATAGGTGTACCCCGATAGCAAATTGGCCAACCGAGCTCAAACTTGGCCCAATAGAGCCACAGCCCACTGACACAACTCAGGCTAATAGGTATTTGGCTAACCAATGATACCCATATAATTATTAGAAGCTTCATGAAGGTGGGGGTAAAAAAGAATTTCAGAAAAGACATGTATTTTTTTAGGTATGATTTAAACTAACCCAGTACCAAACATTGAGCACTTTCATGAGATAGGGGCAGCAATTAGCTTGAATTGTTAAATTCAGCATAAAGTGATAAATTTAATACTGCCAGAAAATTTTACCACTCTCTAAGGGCACATTGGAACAGCTCAAATATAGGAGTAACAATTGTGGTGATGGGTCATCACCTTCTAAAACAATTAGTAGCTGAAGAATTAAGTATATGCTGATCAGATATAGTCTTGGAAGTAGAATGTTCTAGTGGTTGGATTTCATTCAGTAGAGAAGGTCAAACCTAAGTGAGAAGTGCTTAAATTTTGTACCTCAATCATTCAAACAAAAAATAGTGCTATTTACCTCAATTTTCATCCTGGCAGTTAGTAGAAATTGGAATGAGTGAATGCCATAACCTTATAAAATAGATTTAGATCTTACTAACACCCTGTCAAAACTAAAGGGGGTGGAAGTCCAGCATAGGTAGAAAACACCAAGTCATGAACTATCCACGCCAGGCATTCTTTAGGAGTTAGTTGGCTTACCCGAGTAACTTACTGACTCATGATAAAATTATGTGCAGTGGATATGGATATGAAAGTATCTTTGTAGAAGACAAAGAGGTTTATTGAAGGGCTGATTTCCCAAAATGAGTATGGGGAATCTACATACTTATTGACATAATTCCAGCATAGTGAATGAACAATACAACAGAGAAGTAATGAACATGCTGGAAACTCAGGCAAACTTCCCACCACTTTCTACGACAATTAACATTCCGTGACATGCCCAAAGATCGCTGAAGACAATTTCCCCAAAATCCTAAATCCTATCCTATGTCCTATGTCCTATGTCCAGTGCATTTTATCCAATTTCCAATACATGTAAGTGTTGATATTTGGATATTCTTTATAACTCACAAAGGCTTCGTTCAAGTCTGTTGTTTGTACCGCGCCTGGTTCTATTAAGAATTTGTAATGTCTATCATTTCCCTTGTTCTTCCTTTATGTTTCTTCATTGATCCTTTATGTTCATTGATCCTTGTTTTATTATTGAGGGTGTTCGGGAATGTCGGAGAATATGGCACGCCCGGAACACTATTATATAGCTAGGCTGTATCTTTCCTTTCCTGTACCAATTGAATAAGTCTTTACTGAATACTCTATCTTTACTATCCTCCGTCAACATTTCTACTCCTGAGCTATTGCGCATTGCTACAGTAAGTCCGGCAAAGTGAATGAGTGATCGCCGGTGATTTGCAACACATAAACCCACCCGACCCAAATGTCAAAACTTGTGACCCAACACAATCCAACCAAACCCAAATTTCAATTGGGTAGAACATGAACCTAATGACCTATTTTGAGACTTGGTGTGTGATGCCATAGTTCTGATACGAGTACTTGCACGCGGACCACATCATGGCTCTTGGCCTTTCCCGTCTTATCCTTGCAATATGCCTGTATTTTCCTAAAATGTCTTCATGTGCCGGATTCGACACCTCATGCTTGCCTTTATCACCAGGCCTATTTCTTCGTTTTGTTTTAAGCATGAGATGAGCGCGCATTTCCAAATTTCCCTATTCCCTTGCAGACACCAAACTAGACCATCTTTGACCCACATCCGGACCTCAGAGTATAATATCTCAAAAAAGAAAATCCAATAAGCCCTGCCTCTCTATGACACAGCTTGAGGAAGCGTTTCCGATCGGGAGGAAAGTACCAGCACAAAGCTTTGTCAACGGAGATGACAACTCTACCCACGTAAAGCAGTGGGGAAGCAAGAAATACGATCATGGGTGATAGTTTGGGCACGGCTTCGGCCCAGTGTGCGGGATTATCATTCACATTAACAAACCGAGTGACCTACCATGACGGCATAGCTTGTACTATCATGCAGTGTGGAACTCGTACATCGGGACGCGAGTTACAATCAAAAAGTCATTGATAGTATCGAGATTGTGTATATTTCGGAAATGGATCATATGTGAGCTGAATAGCTTGGAAGACTACATGTGTTAGCTGAGATGTTGACACAAGGATTCTTCGATCAGGGGGTATTTCAGATCTTTGTTATAGGTGACTTAGTTTGTGTTGGCAATTGGCTGTGAAGGAATTTCTGGTTCGGCGATGGCACATCTCTTATATAACACTACCTGGCATAGGACCCGGAGGGGATGGAAGGATGACGTGTATATATAAGTCTACGGGATGCGTGAACTTCCGGTAGTGCAAGCCACGAGTTGAACGACATTTGCGACGATATATATTTCATTGTACAATTGCCCAGTCCCCTCCTTATTATTATTCTAATTCTATTGATCAGGTTCAGCGATGACAGTGAGCGCAAGACGTGACGCTGCTTATATACCCGGCTGCGCCCAGAGCAAGTGCTAATAATTACAAACAACCCAATATTACCAAACAGGCCCAGATTTACCAAACTTCACAAAACATCACAACCGTTGCCTAGTATCCCCGAACCCTCACTTCTTCGCGCTTCATTGTAAATTCGACCAACTAAAATCGACCATGACTGAATCCCTCTCCAGAGGTTCTACAGTGGTTTCCCACGAGGTCTCATCACCAACGCCTCTTCGCCCGCGAATGCCCATGAACTCCCTCAAGCGATCGCTCAGCGATCGCCGTTGGTTTACATTGTTAACAACCATTTCCACTTCCATCCTTCGGTGGTCTAGTCCAGGGACCTTCCCGCGCCCCTCCAGTGCATGCAGCAACATCGCCTCTGATTCCCCATACCTCCCTAGGTCTCTTAGCACTAAAGCCAGGTTATTGACACTTCGTAGGGTGTCAGGGTGGTCTGGCCCAAGAACCTTCTCTTGCCCCTCTACCGCATGCCGTGACATCGTCTCTGATTCACCGCACCTCCCTTGGTCTTGTAGCACGATAGCCAGGCTAGTGACACTTTGTAGGGTGTCGGGGTGGTCTGGTGCAAGAACCTTCTCGCGGCCCTCCAGTGCGCGCTGTAATATCGTCTGTGATTCGCCATCCCTCCCTAGGTCCCTTAACACTAAAGCTAGGCTATTGACACTTCGTAAGGTGTCGGAGTGGACTGGTCCAAAAACCTTCTCGCTCCCCACGAGTGCACGCCGTAACATCCTCTCTGATTTGTCATAGCTTCCTAGTTCTCGCAGCGCCCAAGCCAGATTCAGGACACTCATTAGGGTATCAGGGTGGTCTAGGCCAAGAACCTTCTCTCTCCCTTCCAGTGCATGCCGCAGTGTCCTCTCTGATTTGTCGTAGCTTCCTAGGCCCAGCAACACGATAGCAAGATCGCTGATACTTTCCAGGGTCTGGGGGTGGTCTGGTCCAAGAGCCTGCTCGATATTTCTCAGTTCGTTGCGAAGTATCTCCTCTGCTTCCTTTAGCCGTCCCTGGCACCTCCTCACATCCGCCAATAGCCGAACCCTAGACCAATATTCACCATTCCAGTCATGTTCCTTATCCGCCTCTCGAAGTGCGATACATTGGTAGATTTGTATCTCTGCATCACCGTAGGAACCTATATCTATAAAGTACACGCCCATGCAGAAACGAAGGTCTTCAGATGTAGGATCAGTTGAACCTTTAACTACCGACAGTGCATGTGGAATGTATGTAGGAGCGGAACCACCATATCGCCACTCGGTTTTATCTCGGGGGAACAGGCGAGAAACCACTCCAAGTGCGGTAGCCTTCCATTGATCCAGCTCCTCCATTGATAAATACGCACGTACAGAGAGTTGAACCAAACGATGAAGCTCATAAAACCTCATGCCTTCGCGCTGGACACCTGTGACCAACGAGAACCCTAATAGCTTTCCAATAGCATCACGAAATGTCATGGGATCATCGACCTCTCCCAAACCACATTGCCTCAGTAACACCTCCGGTATGTTTTGATGATCGAAACAAGAAATCAACCGGAGAAGGTCCGCCGCTGCGGGCATCTGTTTGATTATTCAGTCAAAGGTGATAAAGTATGTGCTCAGTATACTTTCGGTCACATCGGTCTCTCGTCGTATATCGCAAACCCTTCGCAAAAGTAGCTTTTTCCTTCCTTTATCGTTGTCCTGGAAAATTGACCAGTAAATAGAGGGAGGTGTCTCGGTCTCGGTCATAAATGTAGCCGCACCCACCACAGCGAGTGGTAGGTGAACCAATGAGTCCAGGATCATGGGTACAAATTTTCGTTCTTCTTCTTCCAAACTGTCCCAGTTATAGAAGCATTTTGAAAACAGCTCTCGTGCTTCATCCATCGCCATTTTGCCCAATTCAATACTTTTACAGCCCTGCCGGCTTGCTACCGGCCGAGATCTGGTAGTAAATATCACTGTCCCCTTCTTACCCTGCGGTACGAACTTCGATATCTGGCTGTCATTGCTAAGAAAGTCATCGTCATTGTCCGCATTGTCGATAACCAGGATCCAGCCACCACTATCTGCACCTTCAAACCATGCCTTCATACTCGACAAGAATCCCTCTTCATTTGTTTCCGCGCTAGCCCGAGGAATCTGAACTTTCTGTGCAATAGTCCTGAATCCCTGACTAAACTTGACTACCCCACTCCCGTTTACCCAGAAAACATCACAACCTCTCTCCCGGGCGCTCTGATAAACGTATTCGAGGGCAATCTGGGTTTTCCTAAGCGAGGTTAGTATATCCTTCCCATGATGAGGTAGAAATACATACCCAGAACCCCCTAATCCCTGGAGCGCGACCCGGTTATGATCCTTACTTTTGCAATGCCCCTTTACCGACTCAATGATACTTTTACGGCCCGTAAACGTTCTATTCCTGCTGTAAGGGACTATCCAATACAGCCTAGGTGTCTCTTTCAGTTCTGATAGCATGTTAGCTCTTTGCTAGAAAGCTGCTAAGAAAAGTGATGATACTGTCGTCTCTAGCTCTCGAAGGTCCCCCTTGATTTATGACTCCGAAATTTGGAATATGCTGATACGTCTGTCTCCACAATAAAATTACCATTACCGAAGACGCTATTATCTCCCGTATTCCTGCTGTAGCTTCCCTGAATATTGGATTGGATTTCGGTAGTTCTGACAAGATTATTAGATCAATACTGATCGGTTTGAAACATGAAAAAGTAGATTCATAGGAATACCCACTGATCCATCACAGATAATGCTATATTGACTTGCTACTAATCTGTTTTTAAGGTTGGGTGTGACAATAAACAGAGGTAGCTAGCTTGTTCAATAATGATGGCTTGCTTATCGCTTATTGTAATCGTCGAATCCGATACGCTTGCAAGTCCTGAAATAAGTCAACAACGCGAGATATTATGGAATGAGGCCCAACCTTGGATATTGAGATGAATAAGTCTCTTATTCCGCGAGAGTTGTAGGGTGTGATCACAGCTAGCGTGCTCCAGTACCATGGAGATTGAGGTTTTGCTGTGATGAGAATGTGTAAAGGGTGTAGCAACAGATGTTAGAAAACAGAAATCAGCATCCTTGGCCTCCTGGCAGAAGAGAGGCCTAGCGAATTCAAAAATGAAAAAAATGAAAAATGAAAGAGGAGCAATTTCACCTCATATTCTGTTCCCTACAGGTTCGAGCAATCTAATTGGTTGTACTGCAGTCAGTATATGGACAACAGCAAGCATTGGTGTGGATGGCTGGCGTTTGGATGGCATAAGTGACACAAGAGCAATAATCTCTGGGCTGTAATGTATTCTCCTGGGACCTACACTGCTGGGTCAAATGCAGGTGGTATCATATTTTTCCCTTAATCTCACATTGCACCACCTGGTTGGTAGCCAAAACATTGCTCCAGAAATGGAGAATATGTTCTACAATATAATAAAAATATAATCTGTTTTTAGAACTTTATAAAAGTCTGTTATAATGGAATATTAAAGATATATGATGTAATATTAGATACTACAACACCTCACAGGTATTACAAAATACACCTGAGATCATGTGATAGGAATAATGGCAACAGATAAATAAACAACTGTTTAAAAGATATTCTATCAAATACATACTTATATCTTCTCATAAGATAAAACATCTGAGATCACTATTTCTATTTAATACGACAGAATATTTTTATTTTATTTATGGTAGTAGATAGGATAGAGAAACATGATAGTAGAGAATATTTTTGTGTTTCTAAAAGAGGATTAACTATTTGCTAGTATAATAAAAATGTACAAATTAGATACTAGAATAGACTTTCTTGATGATATAAAATAGAAGGAATAAAAACAGAGGTATTGAAAGGATTGTAAAATATATAATTGATAAAAATAAGCTATTATTTAATTTATTATTATCAACAGATAAAGAATACATTATAGTTTAAATGGATTAACAAAAAATACTAAATTTGAGTCATGTTGCCAAGTTTGACCAGCTATAGGCTCTCTCTCCATATGCTAGGCTGATGTTGATGATATTAACTGACAATTACTATTACAGTAGTGCTGAACATTTAGTATAGAAAGAGCATCTAATTTATCACAAACTATAACTCTCTTTGGTGAAACTGGTTCAATAAGCTCTAAGGTTCTAATTGCAGACCGTTTACTACTTGACCTATATACCTGTAAAAGTATAAGAGTTAGATTCTTGATTCTATCTGCTTCCTTGAGCCTCAACTCTACTTTCACCAAGTTATCTAATCTGTAAACACTACCGAAATATCTAACAAATGATACTTTGTTGGTTAAAGACATGCCCTGCAACTTTAATTTTTTGTAGAAGAGAGGAAGGGAATACAAATGCATATTTGGGTACTTTATTTTTAGCCATTCAACTAGTTCACTGTAATGGTTGACATGAGGCTGAAATTCCTTTGTGTGGTGATAAATTTCATTAATATTTTTTTCAGGTTTCAATAACCCTAAGAGCTTCCCCATACTGTTTTCACGAAAGAGTTCTTGGAGACTATCTCCAGCTTTTGACAACTGTTTTGTGGTTGGATCAACCCAAACACCACCTTCAGCAACAAATAACAACCCACTTGCAACTGCCAGACGATAG
The DNA here is from genome assembly GCA_003788595.2 of Choiromyces venosus 120613-1. Classification (NCBI taxonomy): domain Eukaryota; kingdom Fungi; phylum Ascomycota; class Pezizomycetes; order Pezizales; family Tuberaceae; genus Choiromyces; species Choiromyces venosus. The sequence continues at coordinate 607,945 of ML120410.1, read as the reverse complement.
GCGAGGTCCTTACTAGGAGCTTGATGATTACTGTGCTCAAGGTTTGATCATACGACAGCATTCATCCTTTCTTTATCTTCAACATGACAATTCTCTAAGGCATCAAAGCGTTCAATCCACATTGCTGTATGATAAAGCAAATGATACTTAGGTTTTTTTCCTTGGGTCATCAATTGGAGCAGATAATTGTCTTGGAGTACCAGAGCGAGTATTTGTCATTATACTTGAGGTATGCCAGTTATCAATTAACTCCAACATATCGACACAAAGATTCTCCAGCTGACTTCCCCAAATAAAAATATTTTCTATTTTGGGAGCATAGAGAAGCTGGTGGATCTCAGACATAATGGTAATTAACCTTGATATTATTTTTGCTTGGGGGTGGTGGGAGAGATGGTGTGCTGATGAGGTGTTGTTTTCTAGGACAGTTGAGTTGGAGGGAAGTTGATTTAGGAAAAAAAGACATATGATAGGGGCTATTTGTGCGAAGATTTTATAATCCTTCCCAACAAATGAACCATGCCAGTGGATAATTGTTTGTCCAGCCAAATGTTCAGTGAATCCGTCCCAATTAAGGGAATCAATAAAAGCTTTAAGCTCAGGTCGGTAAGTCTTCCAAGGTACCCAGTTAAGAAAGGCTTTTATTACTTGCTTTTGGGGTCCCAACAACCACGTATGCAGTCATTCGAATGGCTGATCCTTTAGTGGATCAAAATCAAGCAGCAAATAGAGAGGGCTGAGACCATGAGGTACTTTCAATCCATTTGTATGAGTTGAGAAGTGGTGGTTTGGATTACTGATTCCTTCCAGAAGTGCTTCAATTGTTAGTCTCAGATTTCGAGAATTCGATTCTTGCAAGAGTTCAGGCATGTGCAAATCAACTGAAGATGGTTGATTTTTGTGATGAAGACAGGTTCTACATGGGAATAGACTCTTCCAAGAATGATTTGCCAACTCAGAGGAAGCTGGATTATCTCCCTTCATCATGACTAAGGATCCAGTAAGGATTGTAATCTCATTTGTCGTCGGATTCAGCCCGATTATACCTTTCTCTAATAATTTAATTTCTTGGATTACCGGAACAAGAAGTGATAACCCTGGTGAATCTTTTGCTATTCCAATAAAGTTGAGTTTTCTATTCTATGATTTGAGAATGTATTAGACACTGAGTAAAAGGTATATTAGGAAAATAAGAAAGCAAAAATTACCTGTTTTACAGAACTGGGGAATGATAATAAGGTACACTCATGTGGATTCCACTTCTTGGTGCGGTTGCCACTAAGGCCATCTTGCCATAGTGTTACATTATATTGATGAATCAGTATATTTTCTGTGATCCCAGAACTTAAGCTAATACCCTCTCGAGTGAGCTTTACTGGGTGAGGTGGGAAGAAATGAGTTATTTCAGCCTGAGTCATTATCTCATATTGGGGCTCTGAAGGTTTGTCATTGTGCTCCATATCTTCGGAGGTGACAACAATTGTTTGATATCCTTTGGGTGGTGGATAGATGCATGTTGCATAGTAATAGCCACAAATGCTATGAACAGACTTTAGCTCTTTTGAGGCTCTTTGTTGATTCAGCTGTGGAGAAAATAATAAGACCTATTTATCAATTTCCTTTAAGAGTGAAACTCGTAGATATGGGGTAGTAATTCCATCTTCTATCACATCCAATTGACTACAGCAGATTCCCTAAGTTACATCATCCCTTTGATAACTATCCTTAAATTTGACAATATCTCCCAACCATATCTCTTCTCTAGCTGGCATAGCTATTACTGGAAGTTGGAGTGCCTTATTTTCACACCACTTTCATCCGGTCCAGACTTCCTGGAACAGCCGTCCTGAGGTACCAAGAGGTTCACTTCTTTGTCTTTGATTAAGTACCATCTGTCCCTTTTCGTGAATGTCTTGGGTATTCCAAGTTGTTGCACTTTCCATTTGAACAAGGTCACAAAGACTGATGTGATAGTAGGGTGACTTATCTCCTGGTCCAATAACTGACTTGATTACTCATGGTGATGGAACCTTGTACTTAAAACGTAGTACAGATGATAACAATGGGATTGATACACTGCTAACCTTTCCTAGAATATACCACACTGACTCAAGCTGTGAATGAGAGAATATTTGAGCTTTGGAGTGGGTAAATGAATACAGGAGAGCAAAGATTTCTGTTGGAAATGGATGCCAGGGATTTATATTGGTTCCAAGGGGTG
>ML120410.1:500332-604664 GCA_003788595.2 Choiromyces venosus 120613-1 | reverse complement strand
CTTGGCACCCCCATAGATTTCTTCTATAAAATGCAATTTTTCTATACTAGAAATACAACTTTGTTACCACTCCACCTACCAACAACTCCAGTACAACACCCAGCTGTCTCCTCGTTTCCTTCCCCCTTCAGTCGGCATCTCAAACAACCAATTCACAATACACCTACAATATAACTTGACGTTAATATTTGTCGGACCTTGGACATATTGTTTCTCAGCATTTTCCAAGTCAAGGATTTTTCCAAGTCCCTACTGACAACTAGTTTAATGGTTTTACTCAATAGTGGACAACCAATAATACCAGCAGCTGCTCAAACACCACAGATGCCTTCAAACCGTCGGACTCCCTACCCAGCATCCCGACCCCCCTGACAACGAACAAATTTACCTAACACCTCTGAATCGCTGTCTCTAACGCCAGTCTCTTCTACTACTACTAATCGGCAGTTACCTCTTTTAATATCAGAAGATGCAACTCAGGTATTTTATATTGTTTTCTTTTTATTTATTTTCTCCCGTCTTCCTCCCCCAATTGGTTATTATTGTCTCATATTTAAGTTGTAATCAGACTATTTATTATTAATATCTAACTGCCAGTAAAATATAGGAAATTAGTATGTTTGATCGATCTGGGTTATCCCCCATTGATTGGTCTGGTTGTGCTTCAGGAGCAAATCTATCACGTGATTCGCAGGCTGTTGTAGGTGTGGTAAGTAAATTTTAATTTGGCTTCTATCAAATTTTATATGACTGCTGTTATTATGTTTCTGTTCTAACATATTTTCTGCCTATTAGTTTGATGTTCTGCATCAGGGTGATCAATATATAAGCACACCTACATAGTCTGCAATGATGGTTGATAGTGCTCCTGGCCAACCACAAGTTGAGATCTTGATTTTCCAGCAAGAGCAAACAAACAATCGTCTAGATTCAATGGAGTCTCGGCTTACATCATTTGAAAGAACTCTACAACAAATTAAAGGTCAGATTGTAGTTGGTAGAGATGTTCGTCAAGGGATTCTACAAGCGAGTGAAGTTAAGAAAACTATTTCCTCTATTAAAGAATTTGTTGATGTAAGTTTCTCCAACTAATATGCAATAATAGCGAACAATTAACATACTTTTTATAGGCACCAAATAGTATAATGAGGGAGGTTGATATTTTCAAAACCTTAAAACTAATTTCTAAGAGATTGGGTGATCTTGAGAGGTCATTGACTCAGACTACTCTTAAAGTTACTAAAGATGAAAATATAAGTCCTATACTGAAAATATAATTTTGTTTTCTTCCTTTTCTCCACACTAAAATAACTGCATAGGTCAAAATTCGAAGCTTTATTAAGTCTATCTTTCAGAGGATAGATCTAAAATCTGCCGATTATTTTGATCGCAGATGTCTATTAGTAAGCCCCCCAGAAGTTGACCCTTAAAATCTGTTGCTTTGTGAGTTTTTTGCTTATTTCTATCAGGCTTTTCTTAGTAAAAATGGTACAGCAGGATTGGAAGCCTCCTTATTCATAAAAAAGAAGTTGGATATGCAAAAGATTCTATCTGAATGTATTACTGAAGAGAAAAGCAAATTTAAGAGCATTCTCAAGAATTCAGCTTATCGGAATCTTTCTATTGCATCCTTTGCTGAATGACTTTTTCTTCCTAAAGTTTACAATTCTGCTTCTCAATCTAGAAAGGAGAAATTGCAACTAGTAGCGGCCAAGTGGGTATGTATTATTTTCTAAGAACTGAATGACTGAAATAATTACTAATTCACTTCTTTAAATAGAGACTAATTACAGAAACTATTTGGAGTCTCCCTCTTCCTCCTCGAAAGTGGTGGCAGCAAGTGTTTTCTCTTCTTGAAACTCTACATAAAGATAATATACATGGTAGTGACTTGAGGTTTGTTTCAAATAATATCTTTTAATTTTTATGAATTTGAAATTTGAAAGCTTACATATTATATGTGATAACCTAGTCTTCATGAACACATTCTCTCTGAAGATAGGGAAAAATATCTTTTATCTGAAAGAGTTTCAGTTGATGACTTGGGAGATATAAATGATATTGTAGATGTTGATAATTCTGAGCCTGATTTAGATTTTGGTGTTGAGTCTCACAGCATTGACGGTAGTGGTACAGAAAGTGAGCAAGAGGTTGATGAAGAAAGCTTTGGTCCTGACTTCATGGATGGTAATGAAGAAGCTTTGTTCTAGTATGTATCTTGATTAGTCTTTAAAATATCTCTTCATATCTATTATTCTAGAATTTTCAGTGTAAGTTATGAATATGGTGTGATCTATATTAGTAAATATATTCAGAATACTTTCTAAATTATCAATTGCCATGTAATCTTCTAAGGTAGTCAAAGCCTTTTTATTTTTATTTTTCCACCTTTACTTATATATGATATCAGGAAATATATCTTGTTTTCTAATAGAAGAAATTTATAAATAAAAAGAGTTTTCAAAATAGGTGAGAAGTATAGTACTTAGCTGGTTCTAGCAGAAGTGAATTCTATTACTGATATAAGAGACAAAATATATATACAGTCTTGTTAATTTTAGTTCTTACTACAGATACCATAATTTATTATGTTATTTATTAGAATTAATTGTATCATCTGTAAATCTAAATACTAGTAGGTATATAAAATAATGATAGCAGATATCTTTTACTATCTTCTAACAGGGCCCCTCATTTCACATGATTTTTGGGTATTTTTATATGATGTAATGGGCTAGTTTGCCTAACTATCAGGGGGTATTGATATTACACCAGCATTTTCACCAGGTCATATCATGTATATTTGACCCAGGGGTGTAAGAAGGTCAATAGGACCTGACAGTTAGTTCTTCATGCAACCACCTAAGTTATTTCCTATCTTATAAATTATAAATAAAACAACTTTATGCTCTTTATCTACACAGACCAACTATCACAAAGATGGAACTAGACTAATACTAGTTGGTACTATAAGGACTTATTATTGGCAATGGTCAATATCTAAGATGTAGCATAAGATAACAAAGTATTAGAACTCTCAAGGAGAAGAGAAGTCGAGGTAAGTATTTCCCCGACTGATAGAAGAATACAGAAGTCATTACCTGCCACAAGATATAAGCTAGGAGAGATCTTATAGCTGATTGTGACATTTGGTTCCATCTCTAAGCAACACCCAATGACAACACAAATTTCAGATACGACGATTAGTCCTTAGAACTTCCTGAGGTTGCACAGAAACTTGCAAGAACAGCCTCAGAAAGAGGGAGAACACCAAGTCCTGTTACATCTGAAGAAAGATCACAACATAATGAGTCTTCAAGTGAGGAAGAAGAGAGAGAAGAATGTCAGGTACAGGACAAGCACAAGCCTCAGGACAGGCTGCAAACCCACCCCCAGCAGAAGAAGAAGAATAACTTAGACAACTAGTCCAAATACTACAAACAATGAACAGTCCAAAGCCAAAGGTTAAACCATCAAGTATCTACATGGGAGAATGACAAGAACTTAGGAGCTGGCTAGCAGAACTGCAAATCTACTTCCAAGGAGCTGGATGGGCACAACGCCATGATGAAGAGAAGGTCACCTACATGTTCAACCTATTAAGGACAGAGGCAAGCGCATTGCTCACACCCTATATGGAAGGAATCAGAACAAAAACCTCGAACAACTGGGAAGAATTTAAGGAGGCAATCAAAATCCAATTTGTGGAAATCAATCCAAGGGGAGCAGCAACTTGAAGGATATGGCTCAAAACCATGACTCAAGGAACCCAGACCATGACAGAATACTGGAACAAATTCAAGCTGTCACTAACAGAAGCAGAACTAGACGACACAACAGTAGGAGAGTGGCTGTACACCAGCATGAACTCAAAATTGCAAGAAGAATTTGACCACTATGATAAGACAGTCATGGCAGTGGAAGAATTAGTGGTATGGGCCATGAACAAAGAAATCCGACTAACTACACTTAGAAATCTATGCCAAACAAAGAAAGTCAAGATGGAGACATACGACACCCCAAGAAACCATGATGGCACCTTTAAGGTGGTACCCAAAGAAACCCCACAAGGGGACCCTGTAGATCTGAACACCACAAACTGAAGAAGGTGCCAAAGGCTACCCTAGGATGAATTGAAAAAACGCACAAAAGAAGGGTTGTGCTATCAATGTGGAAGGAAAGGACATATGGCAAAGAATTTTCAAGTCCAAAAGGCCAATATCAACCTGCCAAAGATCAGAAAAATGGAAGTAGAGAAAGAACAAGAAGAGGATTTAAACAATGAAAGTCCCCAGGAATAGGTTGTTCTGGGGACAACATGACCAAACCCATCAAAAGAAGGACAATGTCCCCAGGAAAGGATGAACCAGGGGATGGCAAGATGAAAACCATCAAAATAGCACACCTCCACTCCACAATCACAAATAAAGATTTACAAAAACTCAAATCAGACCATATCATGGCCAAAATACAACTCCAAAATGGATAGCAGCAAATATCGACAAATGCAATGATAGATTCAGGAGCAACTGAAGATTTTATAGACCATAACTTTACTATAAACCATCAGTTACCCCTATCAAAAATCGAAAAACCAAGGGATATATACATGGTAGATGGAATGGTATCAGATGCAGGACCAATCACCCATGTCACAAAAATCTCTATGGACATTGGAAGCTACAAAGAGAAAGCAACTTTCCTAGTAGCAAACCTTATCAAACATGAAGCCATCCTTGGCATGACATGGTTAAAAGATCACAACCCAAGGATCGACTTGAGAGAAGAAGAAATCACCTTCAAAAGTGATAGGTGTAAGACTGTATGCCTTGATGCATCCCAGACATAATAGTATGCATAGTACCAGAAAAGGAAGCAATTCAGGAAAATCTGAAAAGTAGGATTCTAAAGATCAGCACTAAAGAAGGAGAGAACTATGAAGTAGTGGTCAAAAAGCTGAGAGAGGACATGAAGATACCTCTGAAAGGTTCACAAAAGGCTGCAGGCAGTAACCTGTTCAGTATAGAAGGAGTCATAATCCCAGCAAGAGGACAAAAGCTCCTTGGAACAGGAATCTCGATGGGACTTCCGGAAAACAACTATGTCTGTATCGTACCCAGAAGTGGCTTGGCAAGCAAAAACTGCCTCATCATTAATGCTGGAGTCATAGATGTGGACTATACAGGAGAAATCCGGGTCCTATTGGCAAACCTATCAGAAGTGGATTATGAGGTCCATAAAGGGGATAGGATTGCCCAGATAATTATCGAAAAAATGATTTCAACACCATTCAAGGAAGTACAACAACTTCAACCCAGAGAAAGTGGTGACCAAGAATTCAGTAGGATGGATCACCAAGAAAAAGGACCAACTCAGGACAAGAAAAAGCTAACAATAGCCTTTATCTCAGTACAAGCATTCAGCAGGATGTACAAGAAAGGAGAAGTCATGGGAATCCTGAAGTGGGACGATGCAAGACTTATGCTAGTGGCTACAACAATCAGCACTGAGCTAGCTTTGTAAAAGAAACGGAAAGGTGGAAAAGAAACCTTCAAGCAAATAGTGCCTAAGGAGTATCACAACTTCCTAGACATATTTGAAGAAAAAGAAAGAACCGAATTACCGCTGCATCAGGCAGTTGACCAAAAGATCAAAATGGAAGCACCACCACTATTTACGAAGGTCTACCGATTATGGGGGGAAGAACTTAAGGAACTCAGGGAATACCTGGAAAAGAATCTAGAAAGACAATGGATAAGGCCTTTGTCCTCATCAGTGGGAGCACCCATACTCTTTATCAAGAAAAAGGATGAGGGCTTAAGGCTCTGCGTGAACGACAGAGGCCTAACCACAGTGTCAAAAAGGACTGATATCTATTACCATTGATAAGCAAAGCCTTGGATCGACTGCAAATGGCAAAATATTTCACCAAACTCGACATCAAGGACACATACCAACATATACAGATTGCCAAAGGAGATGAATGGAAGACAGCATTCAGGACATGATATGGACTATATGAATATATGGTCATGCCATTTGGATTAGCCAATGCACCAGCAATATTTCAATGATCGGTCAACAATGCACTCAGCAAATACCTGGATGTCAACTGCATAGCTTAACTAGATGACCTATTGGTATATTCAGATACCATGAAACAACACCAAAAAGACATAGCCATGATACTAGTGAAGCTCTAGGAAATTTGAGTTCACCTAAAACCCACGAAATGTGAGTTCCACAAGGAAGAAACCAAATACCTAGGATTCATCATCAACTCTGAGGAGTATGAATGGACCCTACCAAAACAGATGCAATAAAAGTATGGACAAACCAGAGAAAGTCAAAGACATCCAAAGCTTTGTGGGATTCTGCAACTTCTACCAATGATTCATAGAAGGGTTCAGCAGAATAGCAAAACCGCTATACAAGAGAACAAAAAAGAATCAGAAGTGGGAATAGGGAGAGTAGAAGCAAAGGGCATTTGAAGGTCTTAAGGAAAGACTCATCAGAACTCTAATACTAAGACACTTTGACCCAGAGGTACCTATTATGATCGAAACAGATGCATTTAATTATGTCTATTCTGGAATAATATTACAACAAGATAAGGACAGATGGTGGAAACTGATAGCCTACTGGTCAAAGAGAATGACCAAGGCAGAATGCAACTATAACATCCATGACAAAGAACTCCTTGCAATCATGTAAGACCTCAAGGAATGGAGGAAATATGCACAAGGAAGTCCACACACAGTCAAGATCATTACAGACCATAAGAACCTTGTCCTATTCACAACCACCAAAGCCTGCAATGGATGACAAATATGATAGAGCAAGGAGCTCAGCCAATACAATATCAAAATTGAATATCGACCAGGCAAGGAAGGGGCAAAACTGGATACCCTCACACAAAGAACAAATGACATACCAATAGAAGAAGATGATCGCATTATGTAATGGCAAAAGATTCTTTTACTCAAAGAACAATTCTTCAAGGATGAAGGATATGCTTCAGGTTCAGAAGAAATCAACACTATGGCACTATGGATGAAAGAAGATCAAGGAACAGAAAAGAATATCAAAGAAAAATCATCACAAAATACCTTATTTCAAGATATTGGAAAAGCCATCAAAAGGAAAGATAAGGAATATCCGAAGGGTGCATTGGGGTCATGTGACTGGAAAGAAGGATATATGTGGTACGAGGGAAAGATTTGGCTACCAGAAGATGAACCAATAAGAACCAAAGCAATTAGAAGAAATCATGACACACCACAAAATGGACACGACAGAATGGCTAAAACATTAGAATTAACATAATGAATATACTACTGACCAAACATGTACCAAGACATTAAGCAATATGTCAAAAACTGTGACATGTGTCAATGGATAAAACCAAGTCATCACGCACCATATGGACTACTGCAACCATTGCAGATACCAGAAAAACTATGGAAGTCTATTAGTATGGATTTCATTACAGACCTACCACTATCAAACGACTATGATACCATATAGGTCATCATAGATCATCTGACCAAGATGGCTCATTTTATACCCTGTCAGAAAGATATGAAAACCAAACAATTTATGCAGCTATTTCTAAAAAATGTTTTCAAACTGCATGGATTACCAAAAGATATCATCAGTGATAGAGGTTCAATATTCACATCGGACCTATGGAAAGAGATGACCAAAGGATTGGACATCACCAGGAAGATAGGCATGGCATTGCATCCCCAGATGGATAGTCAAACAGAATGAACAAAGGCCTCACTAGAACAATTCCTAAGGTCATATGTGGAATATTCCCAACAGGACCAAAAAGGATGGCTATCATTTGCAGAATTTGCATACAACACAAAACAAGATGTCATCAAGACAATACCCTTCTATGTGAATTATGGACATCACCCCATCAATGAACCTATGGGACACACAGGCCTACCAGAAATGTTGGAAAAGGATTACATCAGCAGACTACATGAACTTATCCAGACAGAAATACGGATGGCATAAGACAAAATGAAGGAAAACAATGATTGACACAGAAAACCTGATCCAAGACTGGAATCAGGAGATAAAGTCTGGTTAATTATGAGGGATATTCAGACCATAAGATCATCAAAGAAACTGAACTACTGGAAGATCGGACCATACAAGATTATCAAAAAGATTGGAGAAAAACCTTATAAGCTAGACCTCCCAGCCTCGATGAAAACAAACCATCCAGTCTTCCACACTGGCATCAGCAAACTGGAACTCTACTCAGACAATCCTCTACCATCACAAAAGAATCTTGCCCCTCCTCCTATGGAGATAGAAGGAGAAGACAAATACAAACTCAATCAAATCATTGATTCGAGACTACGCTATGGAAAATTACAATACTGGGCCAAGTGGACCAATTACTCTGCACAATATGATCAAGAGTGGTACCCAGCCACCAACTTCACTAATGCTCAAAATGCAGTCTCCACCTTCCACCAACAATATCCACATAAGCCCAGACCCAGAAAGTGAAGACTGGAGCAAGATATACTTTGAAGAAAAAAAAGATGAGCATGCAGCATACTACGTCACAGCATGAATGGATGATGAATGCCCTATCTATAAACATGCGAAAGAAAGACATGACTTCTGGCCCATGGCCAGAACAGCAACTACTAGGTTGAATAGCTCCAGTGACACCAACAGCTGGGAGAAGAACTGGGAATCATTCCGACTGTTCACACCAAAAGAACCAAAACATGAGAGGATTGATGCAAAGGATTGCTTGTGAACTCAATGCTCTTTCTACAGGGGAGGAAACAAAAAAGTAAGATAGGGAGAAAACCAGGTCTCAGGGACAAAATGAGAGGAAAAAGAGGGGGATAAAAAATTCATATTGATGGAGGACCTATGGAAAATGGTTGAAGACTGGTGAAAGAGGCTGGAACAACTACAGAGAACAGTAGATGGAGCAGGAAGGTCCATTGAATGTCTAAGAGAAGAAGAAAAAGGCCTGAAACTCATGAATGAGGCCTTGGAAAAAGAGGTGGAGAGGGAAAGATATGCAAGGAGAGTGGTAGAAAACAGGATTAGGAGAATCTCCCAAGAAGTGGGAAGATTGCAAGAGAATATGGATCGAGACGTATACCATGAAAGGTATCATCATAGATCCTCAAAGGACTGAGGGCTTAGAGAGAGGGGAGCTAGTATTACAAATCTGGCATGGTTTGTAATGGTTTCACATGATATACAATTGTATGTCATAGTATTTTATTTGTTAAAGCTTTTTGCACATAACTCAGTTGAGTCATACAATGTTATGTTTTCACACTATGACTTACATACCAGTCATAGGGTCTCACATGACTTACAGTTATGAGTCATAGTTGTTTATATTTGAATTTGATTGGTATGTTGAGCGTTGACTCATATGTGCACATATGAGTCATAAGAAATAAGAGGCATGACTTCATTTATACGAGTCATGAGGTTTTGCACATGACCCCTTTAAGGTCATGGGACTTTCACGCATAACCAAGTATGGTCATGAGGTTATATATTATGCGAGTGTATGAGTCACAGTTGTGACTTATTTGACTGTAAGCAGGTTGCTGGAAGAACTATATAAGAAGGTCAATATTAAGACCTGACAGTTAGTTCTTCATGCAACTACCTAAGTTATTTCCTATCTTATAAGTTATCAATAAAATACCTTTATGCTCTTTATCTACACAGACTAACTATCATGAAGAAGGAACAAGACTAATACTAGTTGGCACTATAAGGACTTGGTATTGGCAACAGTCAATATCTAAGATGTAGTGTAAGACAACAAAGTATTAGAACTCTCAAGGAGAAGAGAAGTCAAGGTAAGTATTTCCCTGACTAACAGAAGAAAACAGAAGTCATTACCTGTTATGAGATATAGGCTAGGAGAGATCTTATAGTCAATTGTAACACTAGTAGCCAAAGATATTTACACCACATGACCATCCAAAAAACTGGATTACAAAAAACTAGGACCTTATGAGATAATAGAAAAAGTGGGAAGAAAAGTATATAAACTAGTACTTCCCCCCTCAGTGAACAACAAACACCCAGTTTTCCACATCAGCAAACTTGAACTTTATCAAAACAATCCTTTACCTGCACAATGAAAAGAACCACCTTCACCTACAGAAATAGAAGGTGAAAACGAATACAAACTTGATCAAATTATTGACTCTTGACAACACTACAGTAAGCTACTGTGCCAAGTTAAGTGGACAGGATACCCTCCCCACCATGACTTAGTGAGGTACTCAGCTGAGAATTTTAGTAATGCCAAAAATAGAATTGAACACTTTCATTGAGAAAACCCAGGAAAACCTAGTCAAGGAAGAAGAATAAATAAGCAACAAAGACTGGATCAACCTGGTGGACCTCCCTGCATCCACGCAAGTTACACCCAAACAAGAAAGGTACAACCAAGGAAACTGGACTGGATGCTTCAATGACAGATACCAAATACACTTTACAGAGAAAGAGGGGGCCAACAATTGGCCAAAAGAAAAACATCAAACACTCTCGACATCACCACCTCTGTCCCCACCTATAACAACATGAGAAGAACCAATGTCACAACCCCCATGTATGCCACCACTGTTGCCATGTGACAACAATATCCTCTTGATGGCAAGTCAAGAGAAGTCTTCACAGATGAAAACGAGAAGAAAGGGGGGCAAAGAATCCTGGCACAAGGTCAAGTAAGAGAAAAGTGTGACTTAGGAGAACCTGGTACAGGAGGAAATCCCACAAAAACTGATCAATATGAACACATACAAAGCAATATACGATCAGGTAGGTGATACACCATTGCCGAGATCAGCAACAACAACCCTGTGACCAAAGTCAAGGACCAACTCCACAGAACAAGACATGATGAAGGACCTATACGATTAAATAGGCCACCTACAAAGCATGTTGGATGAGTCTCAAATAGACAAGAGACTTTTTAAAGGACAAGCAAAGATGTGGGAAAGAACAGGAAGGACTCTCTAGAAAGAAAAATCTGATTTGGAGAGGAAGTTAAAGGTCCAACAGATAAGAGCAGGGTGGGCAGAATGGAGGATGGTAATTTCAGCAAAGAAATTAGAAATAAAAGAGAGGGAGAAGAAATTGCTGAAGGAATTGACGGAAAGGAACAATTGGGAACAGCAAAAATTAGTGACACACCTGAACCGATTGTTAGAAAAAAGGGATGATAGACCATTGGCCTAATGGGACTTAGGCACTAGGGAAGGGGGAGCTAGTATTATAAACCTAGTATGGAAAAGAGTTTTCACATGACTCATGATTATGAGGTCATAGGTTTTTAATAGTTTCATGCACATGACCAATTAGGTCATGTGAGTTTCACACATGACTCACACTTGTGAGTCATAGTTATTATATTTAATTTGATTATGCAATAACTCATTTGAGTTATATGATTGTTTTGTGCACATGACTTATTTAGGAGTCATTTGAGTTTCACACATGACCTATTTAAGGTCATGTCATTATTATGTTACGCAAGTGTATGGGTCACGATTGTGACTCATAATAGTTATTGATTTGTAAGTGGGTTATGGGAAGGACTATATAAGGAGGAGGATACAATGAGGTAGTTAGTTCTTCATGCAACCACCTAAGTTATTTCCTAGATATAACTTTATGACTTTATGACTATAAAACATGTTTACTCTGTTTACTAAAGAAACTCCAAGATATCTTCCTTATAGGATAAGGAAGACATGAGCAAATAAACTTAGTCTTAGGAAGACTAAGTAAGAACACGAATAGAGATAAGTATTTAGTCTTAGGAAGACCAAGAAAGAAATAATAAATATGACTTAGAGTATTTATTCCCCATCCATCCTATAATGTATTAACACTATATTATTGTTGCCTGTTGCATTGTTATATAATAGGAGTGATCTCATAGATGATCCTAACACTGACCATGCTGAGTCAAGAACAGTCCCACCAATAATCAACCGCAGATGACTAGACACAGTCATCAAACTCGATATAGGTGAAACTAGCAATGCAACCTGTCCTGGAAGTAAATTATGGTTGGAGGACGAGTGCAGAGTTAGCATTACAAAAGTAGTAGAAGTTATAAAAGTAGTGGATGTGGGTTCTTTTTCAGCTGCAGCTCTTGCTTACCATTAATGACATCCAAGTGCCATGATATCTAATTGTGAAGCTGAGAGAGGTTTGTAGTTGTAAGTAAGGAGAGGTGGAGGGGCAGTCTGGTAGTGAGATCTGGTAGTAATTGGGTGTAGTCTACTCAGAAAGTGGAGTTGGTGTAGTTTCAATCTTTCAGATCTCTTGTTTTTTGTTTTTCTTACTTTATCCACTTAGGGTTATGATTAACCAGCAGGATAAAGAAAAAACTGCTCTAGGTGGGGCAGTAAATTTAAAATACGGTGTGGAAGGTTTCTTTCCTCTATCACTTCCATGGGGGATGGTGTGGTGACCATGCTGGAGCTCTTTGTTTCCTTGGATTTATTGGCCTCCCTGACTTTGGAAATAATAGTAGAGGAATTTGTTGTGACCATCTGGTAGCTAATGCATTCGGTAACTGTGTGGAAAAAGAGATTGAACAGAACCAGGTTGAGATAAAAATATTTGCTTGCCCAACCTATAGTTGTCAAGGGGGTGGTTGTTATTGTCTAACTGAAAGGAAACATCCATGACTATATCGAGTAAAATAACTAGTGCCATGCATTTCCCAAATAGGAAATATAAGAGGGTATAAAATGTCACAAAGTAACCAACAAATAGGGCCTAACCAAACTCTCCTCCACAGGGTCCTTCTCTTCTCCAGCCTTCAACCCCGAAGGTATCAAGAAATAACAAACAAACAATCTCTGGAATAAGTACCAAATAATCTCCCAAGCAACAAGCAAACGCTTAAAAAAAAAAACAAAAGTAGCAAACCCAATTCCCTCCCTAAACTAAATATCAATCTAGTAACAATAGCCTTTCTATCCTAGTAACCAGATCTCTCTCATAATCTCCAATTAGCCTACTTCCTGGACCTCATCAACAATCTATTTTAAACACCCCTTATTCTGACTCCCCAATGGCTCGATATCTTCTCCCAATACAAACATCTCATTTGTCTTCTCCCATCTGCCTCTTTTCTCATAATCTAGTATATTTATAAACTTTGCCCCACTTTCTTATTGTAATGGTTGATGGGAAAAATACAGTTTCAGATCATTGAGGTGAACACAATCTTACAAGCCACTCTTCTTAACTCATACTAGTTCTTGAGTATTGATATCATAGAGGCAACTGCTTTTTCTATGCCAGGTAAGGTCAGATAAAAGATAAGGTCCTTCCCACCAAGGTTCAAGCTTATTTTCACGACACTGATCTAGGATAAAATGACATAAGAGGACTAAGTCACTATTAATAGGAGGTTTGTAGCAAAGTATCTTTGAGTCCTGAATGTTGAGATATTGGTCAGCTTGATTAACAATTTTATTGGCAGCTTCTGATCTTATTTCATTAAGTCAAAAAAGACATTCAAGTTGTCAGTCAGCAAGGTCTACTACAGTACTCCAAGGATCCTTGTCTCCCATGAGAAATACTGCTATAGTACCAACTGACTGCTCAGAAGCTAGTCCTGAATCCCACCTAATCATATTGGGATTATACCCCAACAGTAACTCTGCCAGACTAAATCCATGAACTGTTAAAACTCTTGTATTGATAGCATGAACAACAGAATCCACAAACAAGTCCCAGTTGGTTTGTTCTGCCTTGTTCAACATAAACATAACTTTGAGACCATCAACAAGTAATTTGACATACCATTCAGCCAGGCCAACAGATTGAGGATGTGACTTAGGCGCAAGTAAGTGTATGATATGGAACTTCTGTAATGTTTTAGCAAATTCTCCAGAACCAAAATGGGCCCCATTATCTGTATAGACTATGCAAGACCATCCAAATTGCTTAACTACCTCAACTAATAGTAATACTGCAGATTTTCCTTGACTATCCAGAACTGCCTTTGCAAAGAGAAATCATGTAAAGTAGTTGACTGTGTTGATAATATACTGGTTCCCTCTTGGCATCAGGGGAAACTTTCCCACAAACTCAAATCCCATCATATCCAATAGCTGGAGATGAACGATCACTATTTGCAAAACTGACAGTTTTAGTGGCCCAATCATCTGTCAATTAGGACAGGTTGAGTAATAGTGGTAAACATCCTGTGTACATGTTGGCTAATAGTATTTCCCAATCAAGGTACAGGAAAGAACACCAGCAGCAAAGTGTCTATGGCAATCATGAAGGTGGTAGAGGATTGCTGGGACTTTGCCAGAGGGGACACAAAAAGATTCTTTTCCATTTCATTCAAGGTAGACCAAACGATTCTGCAAACCCATAGAATTTCCGAGAGGATCATTTGCAAAAACAGTTGTAGTTGGGGTGGGACTATAGTGAAGTAGCTGAAAGTATCAAGATTTTTGTCGAATCAATCATCTTCTGCGAAGTGTTAATCCTTCACCATTGTAGTCCCGAAACCCCTGTAATTCTCCAAATAACCATAGGTAAACAATCTCTCCATACCCTGAATCACTCAACCATTCTCCCCAATCTTCAACAATTTTCTCTTTCTCCTCCCTTCTCATCAAAATATTTTCCTCCTACACACACTCCTGATCCACCTCTTTTTCAAACCCATTAACTTCAACAATTTTCCCCATACCATCTTCTCTTACTTCTTCCCATCTCATTCTACTCAAACCATCTGCAAATACATTATCTTTTCCTGGAATGTGAATGTACTCCACATTATACTCTGACAGATGTACCTGCTATCAAACTATCCTTCTATGAGTATCATCTTTTCATAATAACCTAAGCAGTGCTTGATGATCTGTATAAACTTTAGTTGTAAATGGAGAACCCAGAATTAACTACCAAACTTCCTGCAAACTTCTCAAAATGGCTACTGCCTCTCATTCCATTGTCGAATAATGTGTCTCTGCTGGTAACAGCCACTTTGAAATAAACATAACAATCTTCATATCAGCTTTAGTTGTAGGATTCAGATTTGTCCTAGCAGGTGAATGGGGTAGTTGAAACAGTACTCCTCTAATAACATTCAGTGAGGCATCAGTCATCAAGTGATATTGTTTTGTCTCATCTCCACCAAATACCACATTAGAAACAATTGCGGCCTTCACTGCCTTGAAAGACTTCTCCTGATCACTACCCCATTTGAAACCAGTAGCAACTTTCATTAACTTTCACCACTTTCCATACACCTGCAACACCTGACTTTCTCCAGTCTTTATAGTAGAGTACTGTACAGTATCTTTGAGTATCTTTGCATGCTCTACCCTTCCTGATATGAACTGTCATAGGTAGATGGTCATTAAGACAAACATTTCGACTTCTACTTGGTTGGTTGGGTGCAGGTGTTCTTGAATTGCTCTAACCTTATCCAATGATGGCTGTAAACCACTCCCATCACTTGAGAATCCTAGTGGGTTAATCTTGTCTAAGAAGAAACCTGACTTACTGTGCTTTAAAGTAAGGTTAGCCCATAATAGTTGAGGAAAGTAGTGATTGAGTAGAAAGTTGAATTGAGACTGAAAATTTGAAAAAGCCCCGAAATCATCATCTATGAAACATTCAAAGGCTCTAGAAGAACACTTATCCAGACTTCTTTCTTCATTTGGTTTGCTAATGTAACCACTAAATATGTCCTTCAATCTCAGATATGTTTGTAGTGCTCCAAACAGACCCCAACCCATGTGTAAATACTGCCATTGTGTATTGCGAGGAGAGAAAGCCATTTGATAAGCATGTGGTAGAAACATAGGAATAGCCCAAAAGCTATTCACAGCATCAGCTTGGAAATATGTCATATATCTTGACTTCATCAGGTTGTTCATGACTGGTTCAATACACTTCATCAGATAACTTGACAGAATAGTAGCTCCATTGATCAGACAGAAGACATGGACTATATGCAGCCCACCATCTTTTTTTTAGACTTTTAAGAGGACAGCTTGCACCGTTGGGTATACGAATTCCTGGGGAAGGGACTTTGGGAAATGTGTGTACTGCACCAATGAGATAAGGGGGGAGGGGATTTGAATAGAATAGAAGAACAGAAGTTATGCGGTACAGGAATAATGAACGATAAAATAAAGAGTCTGATTCAACGGTTGTTCAGTTTGTTAACTATTTTCTAAACTGCGCGAAAACATGCATGACTTTATAGAGGTGAAAAGAGTCATCCTAGAAATCCTCCTGAAAATACCACTTCCATCCTGTGGCTACCAGTGTGTCAATAACGTTCCAAACTAGCTACCTGCGATGATACTAACTGGATAGTAAAACGTCACACTAGTAACCCTCACTTGCCTAGTAAGAAACAGGTTGAACTAGGGAACTGGAAACAAGTACTAGAGCATAAAACAACCAACAGGATATGAAACTTATACTAATGCATGCCAAGCAGTATCTCTTGCATTTCAACACTTTTTTGTGCACAAACTTAGTTCTATGAGATCATGGTGATTCAGAACAGCCAATAACACCTGCTCTCTCCAACCCAGGTAAATTGAGATCCATCCAATCTCATTCCTCTTTTGCATAGATCTTATTACAGGTATGTATTGCTCAAATAGCTGGATATATAGGAAACCTATCCTCTACTAAGTCTGTTACTGGCATATCTCCAACCTTGCCTGTGAAGACATCTTTCTAGGTATATAGCAAGACTTTTGCCTTTTAGACCTCTTCATCAGATAGGCCTTTACCAAGAGTAACCTTGACAGAAGCAAACCACTCATTGACTGTAAGTCCATATTCTGCGGATAAGTTCCTCTTATATATTATAGGCCTTCAGTGAGTTAGAAATGTCATCACACACCCAAATTCCTGTACTTCTACTTCTTCAACCAGCTCCTCAGATCCAAGGAGACCCATTACTTGTTGAGTCATCTTCTTATCATACTGCTCTGGGACCTCCAATGCCTCCATATTATCAACAACCTTTTGGACCTCTTCAGATCTCCCTCTCCTCAACTTCTCCACTGCACCAATTGTAATACCTCCTCTTATCTCCATTTCTCTTGCATTCTCCATCAGTGAATCACATCCACTCTCTTTCCAATTTCCAACTTCTTCATAAAAGTAAACATCTTCTTCTCCAAATATACCCATAATGAAGCAATCCACATCAGTAACATCTACAGAACTAATTATTTCTTCAAAACACTTGAGTTCCTCTTGAATTCTATCATTTTTGTCAACATTACTCCTTAAACTTTTATTTTCATTGTTGGGACTACTTCCTTTACCCCCCTCTATGTATCCAGTTTTATCCTTTTTCAAATGTAAGCCTTTAAGATTTAAATGATTCAACAAATCATCAACACAAGCCAATCAGCTTGCAACATTAACTGGTGAAGTCAGTTTTCCGAAAGATCGGAAAGCTCACCAATATCTGAATCTATGTCATCATCATTTTTTTCATATTGAATTTGCTCAATTACTTGTCCCCAGACCAAATTGATAAGCTTTTCACATAACTGTGCACCACCAGATTTCTGCAACTCTAGTTCTTCCTCAACCTCAACAGATAATTCCCCCCTTTGTGAGTTCTTCTTGTCTTTAAGAACTACCAGCACTCTTGGTCTTTTCCCATGAGATGATTTTGTAGAAGAAGATTTATACCCCTCATGACAAGAAATCTAAACCCAAATACCACTATTACCCATAATATAGTACTTTCCAGTAGCATAGTCTCCTTTTGCTTTAACTGCCTGTAGCCAATGGTGACTCAAGAGCATAAGGTATGTAGGCTTATACTTGTTGGTTAATGCATACACTCGTATATCACAGGGAACTCCAGCAATTGTAATTCATAAGTCCATACAGTAGGCTATGTTTGCAAGTGCATTTGTGGCTATTCAGATTACCATCCCATTTGACTTGAATAGCTTTGCTCCCACAGCTCTCAGGAGACGAATGGGCATAAGATTCACTACTGAGCCAGCATCAACCAAAATATAGAAGACTCGGAATATTCGACCACCTGTTCTGACAATTCCTTTAGTATAGAAATTAGTGACATCACCAAGGTATCGATCAGTGGCCACAGCCAAAACATTCTCCTCATCCGAGTTAACTTGCATTCTAGTATCAATTACAACCTTCTTGTCCTTTCTCTTACTAGTTCCTGTAGTAAGGCTTTTAGCTCATTCCTGGACTAGCAAGTGATAGATATCTTTCTTCACAGTTGGAGCCAGATCAAAAAAAGACCCACAGTTTAAGCTAATAATAGGTGTATCCTGAAATGTTCCCACAAAAGTGAATTTCTCTCTATCAGCCATCATCTGAATTGGTTTGCACTTCACCTTTCCCATGGTATTTCTAGTAGTTCAATGTTCATCCTATGCTCTTTTATGCAAATTAGTACCTGCATCTGTTCTTGTTCTCTGGGCTGCAGGTCCAGGGTCTCTATCAAATTCTGGTAGTAAATCTCCAAATCGCCATGCATGCTCTCCAGCCATCACTTGCTTCCCTTCATTCTCATACTCCTCACTCTCATCACTACTTTCATCTCCCAAAATTCTTTCCACCAAGTATATCAACTCCTGTGAGTTAACTTCTGCAGTAAGAACTTCTTGAACCTTCATACAATCAAGAGCTGAAGACTTAGTAGCAACCTCAACAACATTAACCCCTTGGTTGAGGTCTCCCCATCTAGGAGTCATAGGTAGTCTCATCACAAAACTATTGGGTTCAAAACGCATAGTCTGCTGTATAGTGGTGGGTACAGATCCATGATTATGAAGCTTTAGACACTGATTCCAGAGGTGGCCTTATTCATGACAGTAGTAACAAAACCTTAAGCATGCTGAATAGTATAAAACTCCATTTAGACTCATGATTGGTTCTGGTAGAGATGATTTCTGATAGTTTGATGCCTGCTGATAGGACTCCAGCTTGGGTTCTCCCATAACAAGCTTGATAAGGATGACTTTCACTTCTCAGGTTACTCTTAGAATAGACTTGAGATCCATGTCAGTTTGGGTATTCATATTGTTAGAACTGGGAGTATCTTGTAGTAGCTTGTTCACCTTTCAGTGCATACCTTCAAGATGGTAGAAAACTATGGTGCTGATAACTAGAATTGACTGCAAAGTTATCCAGTTCAATAATCCTATCATGATCCACATCAGCTACACCATTTCTAGAAGAAGACTTCTGTGCTTTCATAAAGTTTTCAAACATTCCTGTTAGTCTCTCCATCTTATCTTCCAGTTGACTGCCTCTTGATTGGTCTCCTTTCTTGGACCTTTTCTTTGCAGCTGGCCTCGAAGTTGACTTCCTGGTTGACTGAGAATGTGAAGTCTTTCTCACTTTTCTGGGACTGCAATAATTATCATCACTTTCACTGCTCGTCTCACTGGTCTCACTCTCATCCCCACTACTCTCATCATCACCACTGCTCTCATCTACTCCTCTCTGGCTTTCCCTGTGCTTTTTGTATCTATGATGCTTCAACTGAGTAGCAAGACATATGACCACTTTGACAACTTGATGAGGAGACTCCTGAGAGTCAGGTTTTAAGAAGCTCAAGATAGACATTTCTTGAAGATGCTGATTAGATAACATATCGATATAGTAACATATCAAAGTTTGATCAAATTGCTTCATTCCAACAGATCTGTGACAAAGTAACTTCAGCACTTTTCAAGAGTAAGTGAAAACATCATGGTCTCCTTGTCTCAAGTTACTCATGATTGAGAGTATATCCTCTTGGTCACCACCATCAACCTCAGAATTATGGAACTGATCAATCAAGGCAGCTCTCAACTCCAACTCACTCCAGAGGACTGAATCTGGAAGAGTACATAAAAGCCTTCCAGCCACAGATCTCATCAGACAGGCAACATGAAGTTGTGCAACATGAATATGCTTTGACTCTTGAGGATTTCCTTTGTAGTTATCTCCTATTGTAGCAAACCAGGAGTCCATCCAACTCAGGAACTCTTTTACACCAACTTTATCATCTCTAGTAAAAGAGACTCCAGGAGAATGACTGTAACCCATCACTCCAACAACCTTTAAAGGGCAACTTAAATGACTTGAGGAATCATTTGGTATAGGAATTGGTGACACTGTATCGAAAAAGGTATGTGGTACAAAATCACATTCAAGAGGAAATTTGAATTTGGATTGGCCTTCTTGACTTTCTTCTTATTGTCTGTCTAACAAATACCAATAACCATTCCTCTGATAGTATAGTGTATCTACTATACTAGTCTCTAGAACTGTTCTGTCTAATCCAACTCACTCTTGCTAGGATACCTGCCCCAGGCATAGAGGTACAAGATCTTTATCTTTCAGCTCCATTGTGAATGATAAAAAGTGTCCAACAAATGCCAGACATGTAGAGTGAAAGAGTAAAAGACAAGGTGACAGTATATGGTAAGATGATCGTAAATAGTCAGGCAATCATAAATGGTAAAGTAATGGTAAATGTTAAGGTGATAGTAAATGGTAAAGTGATCATAAATAGTGAAGCAACAGTAAATGGTAAGGCAATCATAAATAGTAAGGTGAT
The DNA here is from genome assembly GCA_003788595.2 of Choiromyces venosus 120613-1. Taxonomy (NCBI): domain Eukaryota; kingdom Fungi; phylum Ascomycota; class Pezizomycetes; order Pezizales; family Tuberaceae; genus Choiromyces; species Choiromyces venosus. Next base: position 584,026 of record ML120410.1, on the reverse strand, counting down.
TGTAAATGGTAAAAATAAAAGACTTCTTCGAAATAGGATCAAGGACAGGTGAGCTAGTTGTCGAAGTTAAACACCAATCCATTTCAGAGCACCACTTTGTGGAAGGTTTCTTTCCTCTACCGCTTCTGTAGGGGATGGTGTGGTGACCATGCTGGACCTGTTTGTTTCCTTGGATTTATTGGCCTCCCTAACCTTGGAAATAATAGTAGAGGAATTTGTTTTGACCATCTGGTGACTAATACATTCGGTAACATTGTGGAAAATGAGATTGAACAGAACCAGGTTGAGATAAAAATATTTGCTTGCCTAACCTATAGTTGTCAAGGGGGTGGTTGTTGTTGTCTAACTGAAAGGAAACATCCATGACTATATCCAGTAAAATAACTAGTGCCATGCATTTCCCAAATAGGAAATATAAGAGGGTATTGAGAAACAAAAAAAGGTGATATCCGTTCCGAGACACCACTGAGAAACAAAAACCAGGGTCGATCCGCTTCAAGACACCTATAGGAATTGGAACAGACAGCAAAGGAAAAACACTTGCAGGGCAGTCGAGCAGAGGGGAAGAAGGTCACTTCTCCAACAAACAGGCCGAAAAAAGGGGAATCGTAAAGGCAAGGCAGAACAAACACTACTAGAAGGGGCAATCGCCGCACGCACGACTAGAGGTCAAATTTATTCGTCTGAAGTGAAAATATAATTCCGTCACTGGAATTGCTACCGAAAGAAGAAAGAAAAGATTCGTAAAAAGAAAAATAAACCCGTGTTCCCGATCCCGATGTCTGTCCGTTGACCACTGTTCCTCTCGTCTGTCTCCCTGTTCCGCGTTGTCCCTTGCTCTTCGTTCTGCGTCGTTTCCTTTCGTTCCCTCCTGATGCTTGACCCGCCTTACTACCAATTCCCTTGCCAAGCCATCAACCGAGCTAACTAGCAAACAAACATTTCCCCTCTTCCACTAATGTCCAACCCCTGACCCTTATATCAACTAGCCTATCTGATCAAAACAAAACACAATTTCTAGCTAAAACCTTGCAGACCATTTTCCTCCCCCACAGTATAAAATGTCACAAAGTAACCCACAAATAGGGCCTAACCAAACTCTCATCCACACTGGTATTACACTCGGTTCTGTTCACCATTTTTAGTGCCACCTTGTCAAACATAATGGGCAGTACAAATCACTCAGTTGCCATTGGAAATCTTTCAAATGCGCCCACATGCACAACCCTGAATGTCAGATAACCCATCACTATTTGTTTTTCTCTTTTGTTTCGCCGTTATGGGCAATCATGTAGGATAGTTATTGGACCAACACTATAGTAAGGCTGTGTGTATTTTTCAACGTGAAGATATGGCGGTGCCCAGTTGGGAGGAGAAAAGGGGAAAAGGTCTCTATCAAGGGTGGGGTTGGAGAGGAGCATTCAATTACCTTATTGTACCAAATTTTGCGTTTTCAGAAATTCTTGCTACTAGGCTGATGGAAAATGCACAAATACTATCGGTGGTAGGAGACTTCATTGCAGTCCGAGGGTTGTTGCTCTTGTATCACTTATGCAATGGTAAAGTGAGATATCTGCACAAATGCTTGCCACCCATATCCTGACAGCAGCACAGCCAATTACAATACCCGAACTTGCATTGAACAGAACATGAGGGGGAATATAGGTCTTTTTTCAGCTGGATGGTCAAGGCTGCTGATTTTAGACTTCTAAATTCTAACTTTCCTTCCTACACCCTTTTACTCTCATACATGACAGCAATACCTTGATCCCCATTCTCCTCGAGCACTGCCAGCTGTGATTCTACCCTACACCTGCCACGGAATACGATACCTATTCATCTCAATATCCATAGTTGGGTCTCATTCCATCATATCTCGTGTTGTTGACTTGTTTCAGGACTTGTAAACCCATCAGATCCAATGATTGCGAGAAGCGATTAGCTATAAGCAAGCCATCATTATCGAACAAGCTAGCTACCTCTGGTTATCACATCCAATCTTAAAAACAGATTTATAGGAAGACAAATATAACGTTATTTGTGATGAATCAGTGAGTAGCCCTATGAATCTACCTGTTCATCTTTTAAACTGATCAGCATCGATCTAATAATCTTGTCAGAACTACTGAAATCCAATCCAATATCCTCAGAAGTGTTGAAATGCAGGAGATACTGCTCAGCATGCATTAGTATAAGTTTCATACCCTGTTAGTTGTTTTATGCTCTAGTACTTGCTTCCGGTTTTGTTTCGACTTGTTTCGTACTAGGGAAGTGAGGGCTACTAGTGCGACGTTTTACTATACAGTTAGTATCGTCACAGGTAGCTAGTTTGGAACGTTATTGACACACTGGTGGCCAAAGAATGGAAGTGGTATTTTCAGGAGGATTTCTAGGATGACTCTTTTCACCTCTATAAAGTCATGTATGTTTTCGCGCAGTTTAGAAAATACTTAACGAACTGAACAACTGTTGAATCACACTCTTTATCCATCGTTCATTATTCCTATACCGCATAGCTTTTATTTTTTTTTTTCTATTCTATTATAACTCCCCCTATCTCATTGGTGCAGTACGCACATTTCCCAAAGTCCCTTCCCCTGGAATTCGTATACTCAGCGGTGCAAGCTGTCCTCCTAAAAGCCTCAAAGGAAGCTACAGCGGGAATAGGGGGAATAATAACATTCTCGGTAATGATAAGGTTCGCATGGACATGCATGTGGACAACAATGGTGCCAATTTCCTATTCATAAATCAAGGGGGTCCGTCGAGAGCTGGACACAGAGGTATTGTCACTTTTTTACGTCATTGTTTGCTAGTAAAGATCTAATGCTCTAGTAGAACCCAGTGATCCATCTAGGCCACGTTGGATAGTTCCTTACAGCAGGAATAAAACATTCACGGGCCGTGATAGTATCATTGAGTCAGTAAAGAGGTATTGCAAGGGTGGGGATCATAACCGGGTGGCACTCCAGGGATTAGGGGGCTCTGGGTATGTGTTTAATGCTTAGCTGTTAGGAGGATGTACTAACCTGGCTTAGAAAAACTCAGATTGCCCTCGAATACCTTTATCAGTGCGCATGGGAGAGCGGTTGTGATGTTTTCTGGATAGACAGAAGTGGGATGGTGAAGTTCAGCCAGGACTTATGGAGTATTGGACAATGTGTTCACATCCCTCAGGCCAGCATGCAGAAATACGAAGGGCAATTCCTGTTGAGTATCAAGGCATGGATTGAGGGACCAGATAGTGGTGACTGGATCTTGGTTATCGACAATGCCGACAATGACCACGACTTTCTAAGCAACTACTGTCCTATCGGGAAGCTTGTGCCTCAGGGTAACAAGGGGACAGTGATATTTACGACCCGATCTCGAAAGGTTGCGCATCGGCAAGAGTGTGCTGTTATCGAGGTCAGGGAAATGGTGGGGGAAGAGGCACGGGAGTTGTTTTCCAAACGCTTTCGCAACTGGGATAGTTTGGAAGATGAGGAACGAATGGTGATCCCGATGATCGTGGATTCATTAGATTATCTACCACTCGCTGTGGTGGGTGTGGCAGCCTTTATGACCGTGACCATGATATGCCCTTCAGAATACTGGTCCATTTTCCAGGAAAATGATCAAGCAAGGATAACGCTACTTTCGAAGGAGTTTTCCGACATCCGACATGAGACCGATATGACCAAAGGAATCCTGGGCACATACTTTATCACGTTTGAGCGAATAACAAAACAGAAGCCCACAGCGGCGCGTCTTCTCCTGTTGATTGCCTTCTTCGATCGTCAAAACATACCGGAGGAGTTACTGAGTCAATGTGGCTTGGAAGGGATTGATGATCCCATAACATTTCGTGAGGCTATTGGAAAGCTATTGGGGTTCTCGTTAGTTATGGATGCTAGTCGTGAAGGCAAGCGGTTTTATGAGCTTCATCGTTTAGTCCAACTTTCTATATGTGTGTACTTATCACCAGAGGAGCTGGATCATTGGAAGGTCACTGCACTTGGGGTGGTTTCACGACTATTCCCCCGAGATGAAATCGAGTGGCAATATGGTGGTATTGCCTGAGCATACATTCCGCATGCACTTGCGGTGGTAGCTCAAGAGTCAACTGATTCAATTGCTGAAGACCTTATGTTTTGCAAGGGCAGGTACTTTTTCTATATTGGTTTTTACAGTCAGGCAGAGACGATGGTATAGCGTGCAATGGAGGGGCACGAGAAGGTCCTTGGGCCAAACCACCCCAAAACCTTTACAAGTGTGGGTATCCTGGCTTTATTGCTGCAAGCCCTAGGGAGGTATGGCGAATCAGAGGCGATGGTACGGCGTGCACTGGAGGGGCGCGAGAAGGTTCTTCGGCCAGGCCACCCCGACACCCTTACAAGTGTGAATAACCTGGCTTTATTGCTACAAGCCCTAGGGAGATATGGCAAATCAGAGACGATGGTACAGCGTGCACTGGAGGAGTGCGAGATGGTTCTTGGGCCAGACCACCCCGACACCCTTACAAGTGTCAATAACCTGGCTTCATTGCTACAAGACCTAGGGAGATATGGCGAATCAGAGACGATGGTAAGGCGTGCACTGGAGGGGAGCGAGAAGGTTCTTGGGCCAGACCACCCCTACACCCTTACAAGTGTCAATGACCTGGCTTCATTGCTACAAGCCCTAGGGAGACATGGCGAATCAGAGACGATATTCCGGCGTGCACTGGAGGGGCGCGAGAAGGTTCTTGGGCCAGACCACCCCGACACCCTTACAAGTGTCAATGACCTGGCTTCATTGCTACAAGCCCTAGGGAGACATGGCGAATCAGAGACGATGTTTCGGCGTGCACTGAAGGGGTACAAGAAGGCTCTTAGGCCACGTCACCCCGACACCCTTACAAGTGTCAATAACCTGGTTTCGTTGCTACAAGGCCTCGGGAGACATGGCGAATCAGAGACGATGTTTCGGCATGCACTGGAGGGGAGCGAGAAGGTTCTTGGGCCAGACCACCCCTACACCCTTAAAAGGTTCAATGACCTGGCTTCATTGATACAAGCTCTAGGGAGACATGGCGAATCAGAGACGATGTTTCGGCGTGCACTGGAGGGGCATGAGAAGGTTCTTGGGCCAGGCCACCCCGACACCCTTACAAGTCTCAGTAACCTGTCTTCATTGCTGCAAGCCCTAGGGAGACATGGCGAATCAAAGAGGATGTTTCGGCGTGCACTGGAGGGGAGAGAAAGTTCTTGGGCCAGACTACCCCGCCACCCTCATAAGTGCCTGTAACCTGGATCTCGTGCTACAAGACCTAGGGAGGTATGCGAATTAAACACGGTGTTACAGCGTGCTCTGGAGGGGCGCAAGAAGGTTCTTGGGCCAGACCATCCAACCACCCTAACTAGTGTCTGCAATCTGGCTGCGGTTCTTGAGGAATAAGGAAAGTACGATGAATCAGGGAAGATTTGGCGACATGTACTGGAAGCCCAAGAGACAGCAGTTGGTCCAGAACAGATTGAAGTCTAAAACCCTCAAGTGTTTGGCTGGTCTACATGAATAACACAGGAATATTCCCAAGCCGAAAAAGCTAATGAGGGGGCCTCCACGGGATTCTCCAATACCCTGGGCGAACCACACTCCATCACCTTGGATTGTATCAGGATGTTGCGGGGGTTACGAGAGACAAAATCAGCTACTGAGAGGACCAGTGCTATTGATGAGGAAATGGTTGCTATTGATGTCAATATCCGGCGCTCACTTCATGATCGCTTGAGGAAGCTCAGGTAGCGTAGCAGGCGAAGAGGCCTTGGTGGTGGGAAATCGGGGAAACGGTTGTAGAATGTAGGAAGAGGGATTAAGCCACGGGCGATTTTAGGAACGGTTGCAATGGTTAGTGAAGTTTAGGGCAGTGTATGCGAGTTTGGTAAAATCTGAGCCTCTTTGGTAATGCTAGGTTGTTATTTGTAATTGCTATCGCTAGCTATTAGCAGAATCATGTATATAAGTGGAGCCACGTCTTGCGCTCATTGTCATTTTTGAACTGAGTTAATAGAATTAGAATAAGGAGGGAAATGAGCAATTGTAGAATGAAACATATATCATCGTAAATGTCCATCAAATCGTGGCATCAATATCGCAGGTCCAGGAATCGCATAACCTTTTATACACATAAGCACCATCCCCTCCATCACCTCCATCACCTCCGTGCTCCATACCAGCTACTGTTACATACGATATCTGCCATCACCAGGCTAGAAATTTCTCCACAAGCTCATTACCAATGCAAACTAATTCACCTATAACAAAGATCTCAAGTACCTCGTACACGAAGAATCCCTATGTACATATATCACCGCTAAACCATCTAATCTTTCAAGGTATTCAACTGACGTATCGCTCATTTCCGCAATCTCCACAATCTCCACAGTATCACCGATCTCTCAGTTGTAACTTGCATTCTGATACCCGAGCATCGTACTCATGTTGTTATGAGCAGTATTCCAGGAGTGCTACGTTATTTATAATGTCAATGACGGTTAATTGATGGAGCGACATCTCTAAAAACGGGTTAGAAAAGTCTCCCATTTATGCACATTCTCAAAGACAAAAAACCATCCTTCCACAAACTTTAATTGTCCAACTATTCCTCCGTACGCTCACCCGTAATCCCTTGTCAGTCCAAACACTCCCATACCTCTATTCCGTAACACCTATACCTAAATCCTATTTCCCATTCCCTAAATCCTATCACCACCTCCTATGACCGGCTCCTCTCACCATTGCATATCTCCTCACCGAAGTAGCTCCGTTATGAATTTGCTTCCCCAAGTGAGATCCATCAATTCACGAGTTATCGTCGGTGACCTTCCATTTTGACACTTCATGACAGTACAAGCTAGGCTATCATGGTAAATCGCTCAGCTTGTGATATTCTGCATGTTGACGAACATGACAATCCTGCCATACTGGGTCGAAGTCGTGCCCAAACTATCACCCATGATCGCATTTCTTGTTCCTCCACTGCTTCGTGGGGGTAGAGTTGACATTGCTGTTGACAAAGCCTTATTCTTTCCCTCAGGTCTTGTAAAACTTCCTCATGCTGTGCCATAGAGAAGCAGGGCCTATTGGATTTTCTTTCTCCTGGAGTATTGTACTCTATGAAGCCAGGATGTGGATCAAAAATGGTCCCTGTGGTGTCTGCATGGGAATTGGGAAATTTGGAATTCTACAGTTATCACACACTTCACACTAATTTAGAAAATAGGTGTGGTAACAAAGGCAAGCATGAGGTGTCAGATCCAGTACATAAAAAGATTTCGGGAAAATACAGGCATAGTACGAGGATAAGGCGGGAATGGCCATGAGCCATGATGTCAGCAGCGTGCAAGTACTGGAATCACAGGCATGGCATCACATATCATCAAGTCTCAAAATAGGTTATTAGGTTCATGTTCTACTCAATTAAAATTTGTGCTGGGTTGGATTGTGTTGGGTGACAAATTTTGACATTTGGGTCAGGTGGGTTTGTGTGTTGCAAATCACTGCCAATCACTCGTTCACTTTGCAGGACTTATGTGGTAGATAGACAAAGTGAATAGAAGAAAATAGGGAAATTTGGTAATGAGTTTTGATCAAAGTTTGTGTGTAATTCTTAACCATGTGAAAGACTTCAAACTTCTATCCACTTGACATCAAGGTAGATCAAACTATATACTATCAAAAACCCAGCCCCATGAATGTCCGTCCCTTCCCTTACATAACTGCTCCTCACTTCATCTTATAAAACTCTCTGTTTCACTCCTCGTTTCGCTCCTCATTTCGCTCCTCATTTCACTCCAGTGCCATACCACCACTCCTCACAGGAGTCCAGACCATGCAATGTCAGAGGTTATCATGAAGCAACTCCTAACATCCTCCACTGCATAACAATACTCTCACTCTTTAAGATAACCTTCACTTGAAAGTAAAGAGAAAAGAAAGACAAGGATGACATTGGCGACCTCATTAAAAAACTTGTCAATGACTGTAGCCATGAAAAAGAGTGTCCCATACATGATAAGGAAATAAAAACAAAAATAAGGAAACAAACTAAGTCAAATTTAAAAGTGCTCCTCCCACCCTTCAACTCAAACCAAATAACCCCATACCCATGACATGTTGCTGATGAGTATCTTGTGGCAATGACTTTGTCATAATGTCAGCAGTCATCTTAGCAGTGGGTAGATATTCAAGATAGATGTTGCCTTGAGCACACGAATCTCAAACAAAGTGATACTTTGTATAGATATGCTTGATACGATCATTGAAGTATAGAGATTCAGTAAGACCAATAGCTCTCCAGCTAAGGGAGAGCAGTAGTTGAATAGCTGGCTTATTTGTTTCTGGTTGACTGTTGGTAATCTCATGGTAGAGTCAGCGGAGCCAAATTGCTTCTCAGGTTGCCACAGAGCAGCCAATGTATTCTGCTTCTGTAGACGATAATGATACTAGAGATTGCTTTTTAGATTTCCAAGATACAGCAGTACCAGCAAGAGTGAACACATAACCTGATGTAGATTTCCGATCGTTTAGGTCTCCAGTGAAGTCAAAGTCACTGTAGCTGACTAAACCATCTATAGAGTTATAAACGAGAGCTAGAGTGGCAGTTTGCTCCAGATATCAGAGTAGATGCTTCATAGCAAGCAAGTGATTGGTAGTCAGTTTTGTGTTAAATTTACTGAATACTGCAATTGAGTAGGCAATATTGGGTCTTGTTTGGATAGCTAAATACATCAAGCTACTGACCAATGACTGATATTCTCATAGTTCAGCTAGTTTGTGAGTATCCTTAGTGAGAAGCAACTTCCTACCAATCTCCATTAGAGTATGAATGCTATTGCAGTGTTCCATATTGAAGTACTGTAAAACCTTTATGATAAACCATACCTGGTGAAGTCAGAGGTTTCTATTTGGTAAATGTTCAATTTCTAAGCCAAGAAACTGCCAAGCAGAGCCTAAATCATTCATCCAATACTTCGTATGGAGGAGGTGTTTTGTTTCCTCAATTCAACAATGACTTTTTGAGGAGAGTAACAAATCATCAACGTAAAGAAGTAGTAGAAGCTGACAATTCTTCAACCGATACAGATTAGGATCATTGACAGACTTCCAAAGACTGATTTATAGTAGGAACTTGTCAATGTAATGATATCAAGGCTGTGGTACATCCTTAAGCCCATAAAGAGCCTTGTTTGGTTTGCAGAAAGTCATTCCAGCTACCTTATCTTGGTCAAGCCATTCGATACCTTCTGGTAAAAATATGTAGATATTATCATTGATAGGGGGGTTAAGGAATGCCATCATGACATCCATATGATCAATCTCCCACTCATTTGACACAGATAGGGCCAAGATCAAGTACAAACTTACTAACTTTGTGACCAGAGCAAAAGTCTCTCCAAAGTCTGTCTGTTCATACCCATTTATCACCAAGTATGCTTTGAACCGTAAACTACCATCAGGATTAGTCTTAAGCAAATAAATCTATTTATAACCAATAGGGTGTGCGCTAGAGGTGACTGATAAACAATACATCCAAGTTTGGTTCTCTATCAGAGAACAGAACTCCACGCCCATCGCATCTTTCCAATTGGCACACCGATACTGGTCCAGGGCTTCCCAGTAGCTATGCAGGTCTTCCTCAACCTCATCACTGGCCCCAGACTCAAGCACCGCATGGTATGCTTGAGCCAGGTATCCAAGTCAACCTGAATGTTACCGCTTCAGCACTGGTGGGTTCCCAGGTCTTAGACTACTCTCAACAATAGTAGCGGCCTTCCTATACTCTTCCAGAACAGTAGTAGGATTAACAGGGCTTATTCTGCCACTCTCGATAGCTGCCGAGTCATCCACATTCAATACACGACAGGTGGGAATAGTGGGAACAACATGGAGATTGTGGACTCAGATTGAAGGAACTGAATCATCTTCCTCAAGTGGCATATTCTCAGGAATGCAGGACCTCAGCATTTCCAACTCTTTGTCACTAATTTGCCATTCACCAATATCTTCTAATTCATCGAAGTGGACATCAGATGCTTGAATCACTCTTCTGCTTTAAGGATCTCAAAGACGCCATATCTTGACCATTTCATGCACATAGCCTAAAAATCTACACTTCTTTGCATGCTCCCTAAATTTCCCTTTTCTCTGCACCTCAGGAATGAGCTTATAGTTGATACAACCAAAACGTCTTAAATGCACAAGTTTTGGTTGCTGACCGTAGAGTTTCTCATATGGGTTGACACCTCCAGCTGATCAGGAGGGAGTTTGTGTGTGAAGATAAACTACCATATTTATCTCTTCCGCCCACAATTTGTCATCAGAATGGGAGTCCAGTATCATTGCTTGTACTTTGATGATGCTAGTTCATATCATTCTTTCACTCACACCATTCTTATGTTGAGTGGACAGTGGTGAAGGCTTGAAGGATATGCTACATACTTCTAAGATCCCGCAAAACAGGCTATTATCATATTCACCTTCTCCATTATCACAGTGAAACTGAATGATGAGATTTTCAGGTAAGCACTTGTCAATACAAGCCTTGAACTCCTGGAAGACTGACACCGCTTCTGTGGCCGACTTGCATGGAAGAAAGTATACCCAAGTTATTTGTAAGAAGTCATCAATGTATAAGATGAAGTACCGTAGTCCTGATGCAGACTCAGGTGAAATCAAACCACACAGATCAGAATGAACCAACTCAAATGGATGAGTTGTTCTTGGGGTAGGCTTCCTCTCAATCTTCTGTTGATGCTTCGCTTTCATGCATATCTCACACAGTGAAGCCTTTGTGATAGGGTCACCACTATATACAGAACATCGCAGTAAGGTATGTAACATCTGATAGTTGATATGGCCAAGTGATTGATGCCATAGGTCCATCAAGAGTAGGATGGCAGTGTTAGTTAAGGTATTGGGTAACCTTGTATTTCTGGCTGCAATAAAGTTCAACTTGGTAGTTTTGAATCAATAAACACTGGCGATAAGAGAACCAAAGAAACAGTGGTCAAGAAAATATGCTGAGTTCTTGAATGTGATGTCATATCTCATTGATAGACTGCTGATGGATAACAGTGATGTCCTTAGCCTCAGAACAAATAAGGCTTCTATCAACACCATCTTAGAATGTAGATGTAGATGGATTGTGCCCTTCGCTATCACTGGCACTGTTGAATCATCTCCCAAGTGCACCATCAGTGGTGCCGGAAGACATTTGAAGCTGTCAAAGGGTCAACGATACTTGCACAGGTGGTGAGTTACCCCCAAGTCTATAATCCAGTCATTGTTTACTGACTGATTATTAAGCCTAGCAGCTAGCACCTACACAGAAGCATACACTACATTTGTACTCTCTTCTTTCTCCTTTGACTCCTCTCTGCTCTTCCTCTTCGATATCCTCTCAACTCATGCTTCTTCCACCTTTTGCTTTATGTGGCAATTTTCCTGCTTATGTCTGTGCCTGTTGCAGTACCAGTAGGTTACTTCACCATTCCTTCTGTCAGTCATAAACCTTCTCGTTCCTCTCCCTCGGAACCATCCATGGTGACTTTGGGTACAGGCAACTACAGCAGAATGGTTCATAATCATACTGCTTGTGTTGGTGCTTCAATAATCCACTTAATGGGTTCTTAAGGTATCTTTGGTTTCCTTTACCTTGACTATCAACTCATCGACTGTCCGTTGACTGAGGAATATGTCACTAAAAGTATCAAAGTCTGAAGGGAGGGTCATCAACAGATGAGATATAAATGTGGAGTCAGTGATGGGTTCTTTTGTTCCAGACAGTTGATCCCAAAAGTACAAGAGAGTCGATATGTACTCTATAATGGGCTCCCCATTGACCAGGTGAGCCCTGGAGAATTGATAAAAAGTTGACATGCATCCAGCATGGGTGTAACGACCCACCAGATGGTGTCTTACAGTAAACTATTCTTACACCCATACAGGAGACCTTGAGGTCAATGGGTAAGAGTAGTTTGGTGAACTATAGTGGACAACTACGCATACTATAAGATTGTGGTATAAAAGGTGGACTCAGGAAAGGCTCGTGTAATGAGGCCTGAGTTACCCATACATGAGGCCTGGGTTACCCTGCCATAAGGTCTGAGTTACCCTGACATGGCACCCAAGTTACCCTACCTAGCATATAGAGGTACTTACTTGGGGCAGGGGGTGATCCTATAAGGATTGGCCACTCTGGTAAAATCCAAAGGCAACAAACCTGGTAGCTTTTGGGGGGCTATAGGAAAGGCTACAGGGCTCTGAATGCTCCAGGAAGTTACAGAGGTATTTCTAACACCCCCCTACGGCCCCAGTGTAAGTATCGCACGTCATGGGCTTATGGTTGTTGAGTTGCTCTATTCTTTACAAAAGGAACTGAGTGGAGGCACTCTTGTAACACTGTATAGGTTGTCACTGTCCGTCCGACTGGATGCTGTCCGTAGGATATATGAGAGGGCATAGGGTGTGTTCCAGAAGAAGGGCTATCTTCTGGTACTAAGTATGTGTAAAGCGGACAGGAACTGAAGGAGTTACTCTAGTAAAACTAGAAGGTTAGTCCAGAGCCACCCAGGTTGTCCTGGTTTGGCCTAGAAGATGTTGAAGCATCTCCGGGCAGGTGAATCGCACATAGGCACAACTTGTGCCCAATCACTGTAAGACTATTGGGATTGTTTGAGAACTGTAAAAGCATGATTCTTATCATGGTAGGGGTACTTTGGGGGAGTTGACTGTGGGTAGCACCCACGTGGCCAATCACCAAGGTACCCCACCAGGGGAGCTGAGCAGACTTTCCTACCAGGCAAAGACCTAATTACAATGAAGTAGAAGTTTCAGCTCAATCGTGAGAGCTATGTCTACTAAAGGCTTGCATAGATGAAATGCATATGGGTATGAGAGTTTGTAAGTGGTATATCTCCTCAATTGCATGATAGTTCACCACTAGCATGTCAACAATATGAAGAGTTTTTCTCCTGTGGCCACAATAGAGATGCAGTGCTTAAAACACTTAATGTTGGAAGGAGATTTAGCCAGAGCAGACCAACATCGGTAAAGGAATAAGGTCCTTAGTGGTGTGTGTTGGTCAGCCCAGAGGAGACGGGTGTGCTCATGATTAAGTTGGAGTAGTGATGGGTGGGAACTGATAGTATATGATATTCTACTTAAACTATATGTGAGTCCCACTCTACTCTGGCAATCAACTACCTCTCGAGAAACTTACTGAGTGAAGCTGCAGCTTAACGATATTAAGTTTTACTGTTTTGATTCTTCTTTACTCTACTGATAATTTTCACTTTTGATGTTTGAGTCACTTCAGGGTGGTCGTGAACTTAGGAACCATCTTCCTGTAGAGTACCCCTGTTAGAGTATATCACTAAGCGACTACCTCGCTTAACTCTCTTGAACTTGTTGCTACAAAACCTTCCTATGTTGACATATTCGAGTATGAGTTGCTTGTCTGGTACAAGAAACATCGGGTGGAAAGAATTATGTCTTCTGCAGTTGGATTTACTGACCCTGTGGCACAGGATCACACTGCCCAAACCCTACAAGCAAACATTATTGTAGATCAATGGGGTTTAGAGTGGGAACCTGTGCCACTATTGCTTAAAGCTACTCCTATTGAAGTTTCTCAGGCATGTCAAGAATTGGTCGTTATGGACCCGAGGGCCCTCATGCAATCCTTTTCCTATGATGCTGAGTTTACTGAGATGATGAGTGTTGACAATCAGGGTATCAGCTTTGCAGACTTTACACACAAGTATGTTGAACCATATATCCTTTGGGAAATCCATCATTAGTTTTACATGGGTCAGGAACAGCCACATTTCTGGAATAAGCAAAGGCAAGCTGCATTTCATCAGAATATGGTGAAGATAGCATGGAATTGAATGTTGGATCAACAGGCCACATTTCATGAGCATGTCCAAAATGCCAACTCACTAAACACCAGGATCGGAGCTCTAGAGAAGGCAATCCAAGGTGGATATGCAATAGACTCTGACAATAATACAATTATGTGAGATGCTCCTCCCTTTCTATTAGTGCTTACTGAAAAATGTGCACCTAACTTTGCATTGAAGCTTCATGAAATGTTGCAGAAAGCAGAGGAAAGGCAATTTCTCACCCCTCTAGAGATACAAGAAATTAGTAATGACTGGGAAGAGCAGTTCTCTTGGGAAGCCTCACAGCCTCCTTCTAATCCTGCCACACAAGCATGGAGATGTAGAGACAATAGTCCCTCCAGGGTGCTAGGTCCTATGACTAGGCCCATGCCTAGGGTAGAAAGAAGAACAAGGCAGACACCACTGGTTGGAGATGTATCACCCACTCTCTTGGGAGCCAGGAACACACTGACAGTTGCTGTCCAGCCTCCCATAGGGGAAAGACCTTTTGGTAGTGCAATGCCGATCCCTACAGGGTAGGTACTACAAATACTGGCACGAAATACTCCTACAGTCATTCCACCACCTCCAGGTCCTAGGCCTTCGGGCAGCGGCCCTGGTCAACATCTAGGGGTCCTGGGGCCTTGGGTGCAGTCGCTTATGAGTGATTGTTCTCCTGCTTGTTGGGTTGGGGGAGATTCAATTTTCATCAGATGTTTTCACCATGTCGATGGGTGTATTAAACTACCTTTACAGGCAGTTACATCAGCAAAAATATTATCTTGCACCTGGTGCGTCCTGTGCCTCTGATGCACAGGGTGCCCATAATGATAACCGTTAAGCAGGACATACTGTCAAACCGACATTGCATCTTGACATCGAGTCATGCGCCTGGTGCATCCTGATGGTATCCAGACATGGACCCCTATGTCAGGTGTGCCCTGACAACATCTGATTCTGCGCTCTTGCATCCTACCAACATCTGATCCTCGGGTGTTGCATCCTAACAATGTCTGATTCTCAGGTGTTGCATCCTAATACTATCTGATCCTAGCCTGTTGCATCCAGATGCTACCCGATCCTAAGCTCTTACATTATGGCGACACCTAATTCTGGCATCTTCTACCCTGACATCGCATCCTTGCCTGTATGCATCGGGATTCCACGATACTCTTGATGCATGCCCTGGCACCACCTATCATCAGGCTTTTCCATCCAGATTCTTCCTATGTGATGCTCCTCTTGTTTGGATCCCCGCCTGCATACACGATGCATCCAGATTTCACCTCAACCATGACATCTCATCTTGATGCTACTACTTCATGTCTGGGCCTCCTCAGGATGCCTTCTGAAGTGTGGTGAATTACCCCTGACGCTGTCTGTACGTTGTGCCCAGTATTGCCCAATCTTCCCAACTCCCTCCTGATATATGATATACTACATTGTGATCACCCTGACACCCTCTACATGGCTGCTTTTCATAGATTCTACAGTGAATATCACCCTGATTGTTTCTTTGCACTACATCCTTTAGTTTCTATTGTAGTCTTGTCATAGTAAGCTAAATCAAATCTATTACACATGATCTTTACATGTTCTTAATTCCCGTTAATCTCCCTCGGTGACGGTCCTACCCCGCCTGCTCATCATAGTCCCGCTTATGATGACATCCCCGCTGGTGCTGCTTGTGCTTTCTGAGAATCCCCAAGGCTCAATAAGACCACCCGAGATAGAGAAAGGATCCCTGCTGGTGCTGCTTGCACTTCCTGAGAATTCCCAAGGCTCAACGAGACCCCCCAAGATAGAGAAAGGATCCCTACTGGTGCTGTTTATGCTTCCCGAGAATCATCTGGACTCAGAGGACCCGAAGCTTGTAACTGAAGCTCCCAGGCTACTGACATCGGTCTCAAGTCACACCAGCTGTCAGTTTCAGGTGACGGATTCCGACGTTCCTGATGTCCCACTAGGTCCAAGTTCCGGTGATTAGTGTGTCGTGGTACAGGCTTTGTAGAAGTGTGGTTAGATATCTGACTCTCGAGCTCAGCGCTTACGGCTTCCCAATCGTCATCGTATCCTTCACGGCGGTCCCACTGCACCCCGTGAACTTGCGCAACCCTCTTATTGATTGTTTGTCGAATATTTTCCACAATCATATCCTGGATCCTCCATGGGCACTTACCCCAAGTTTCTTTTTGCCAGTCAAAAAGGTCTTGTATGTTTGGTAACAGGTTAGCTGCCCCAGTCGCGAATGAAGAGATGGATGATTCTGACACTCACCCCCAGCTGCCTCAGGCTTGAAGTCCCTGGGCTCCTAATATATCCCCATTTGCCATGCATGCAGTGTATGGCAGATTATGGTGCACGTCAAGCAGATCATAGTGCCATTGATGCGCACAAGAAACCCGGGATCCACAATACCTTGCATCTTCTTCCCTGCAAAGTACTTACAGAAAATCGCCTCAGGAATCTGGGGCACAAGGAATCGTAATGTCAGGCCCTGGGTTACATCCAATTACAGTCAGTAGGGGTCACTATATGGTAGGTATCTGGTGGAGACAAACATTGTACCCTCTCGGGTCGCACATAAACCTGTCCCATTCCAGCAGATAATCGACTCTGCATGCCATAGCTGTGGGATCATCTGGCAGACTGTATAACTCTACAATCTCTTTCTTCACCTCATGTACAAACTGGGATCGTACACCAGAGTATTTTTGGCATATCTTTCTAGGTTCGTATTGCATTCTGCATTGCATCATATCTGCCTGAGTCCACATACCAAACTTATGCACTGCTCTGAGGGTTGGATGTTTTCAGCATCTGCAATATTAGCAAGTGCAGCATCCCAAACTTTGTGCACCTGGGCCATCAGAGCAACAACATTCAGGAGTGGCTGCTGAAACAGGGTGTACCATAGAATCAGAGTCTTCACATCATCTAATATGGACCTTTCCGCACCTGTCAATAGATTTCACTGAGAGTGAGGAGCTGGACTAGAGATCAGGGTACCAGATGCAGGACCACGCATGCTACCCAGTGAGGATAATAACCGTGCATCACTCAATGATCGGAACATTGGAGGACTGTAGGCTCTCCGCCAAATTATGTGTCCAAGATCCATGGTCGTACGCTGAGCAGGACCGATCTCCGGAGACCCTGATGTGGTCGAAATGTGTATAGTTCTCACCTGATTGTCTCCCTTTCTGTTGGCTACGTGTGACCCATGATCATGTCTTGATCCAGGGCCATCTGCAATATCGATGCCTTCTTTATCAGGTTCAGTGTCTGATTCTGTTTTGTCTGGTCCGTGTGAGATTTGGTACTCATCACTACTATCATCCGATAGATGCATGGTTTGGGTATTTAGTTGATCATTTGGTTCGGTTTTAGGTTCTGCATGCACCGTAGTCAGCATTGTGCCCTGCCATTGGCACTTCGGTGCGCTTCCCTGTAGACTTGCAATTGGGGTTGGAGAAGAATCCTGAGTTGAGGACCCGTCTTGAGATTCATTTTGACATGTTCTGGATCTCCCTTTTCCAGATCCCACGGTACTGGGTTGTACATTGCGTCTACCTCTGTATAGATTGCCGACTCGGGGCACTGGGTGACTGCGTGTATTGGCCTGTTGCTTATTCATGGTGTAATAGGGTAGTTAGAGTAAGGTAAGTTAGGATTCAGGCCAGAGTAAAATCATAGGTATCTCAAGCAGAGTTTAGTCAAGATGAGAAGTTTGTATAGTTTTCTTGTATTGTATACGATGCGTCAGGTCTTATACACGGGGCTCCCCAGGAGGGGGAGGGGGCACGCGGGATCACTGACTATCACTCGTTATTGAAGCAAAATATTTGCCTGCAAAATGGCGTTTTCAGAGTGTTCAACATTATGTTCGTAATAATCTAAGCATTCTCAACTACGATTGGACTCAAGACTCGGGCATCAAAAAATTAGATGAAATGAGGGTGTTGTTAGGGTGGGTGACTTGATAAAATCTAGCCAAAAAACAGTATTGTTTACTGACACTATTAGTGCTATGGTATTCTCACATTGCCTAACTAGCACTTGAAGTGTCTGAAATCATCTCCTGACATCCAGTCAACACAGCTTGAACACCTGAGAGGCTGAATTCAAGCAATCTAACCTACTCGCGCATGGATGTTAGTGATGAGACGGAAAGGGGTTGTAGCCTGGCCATTTTTGACCAACTTTAAACCCCGGTCCATCTCATCACTAACCTCAATACCCTAGCTGATAATCGATGTACCATGAGCTAACTGTAGGCCAGTTAATGATAGACAATACGACACGTGCTAAATCCAGAAAACACCAGATGCCAAAGTAAGGGGGCATAGTGCTATCACTATTATCACATACTAGGCACTTGAGATCAAAATGGCTAGCAATATGAGACACCAAAGCAAGAGTGTCCCACGGTATCTTTACTATCATATAGAGGCACTCAACATCACAAAAGATCCCACATTAGTTAGCAAATTTTTAAACTTTTTTTTTAGACTACGAGATAATGCTCCCTATCTAAAAACTACCTAAGAAAAAGCTACTTAGCAAAAAAAAAAAAAAGTGAGCTACAAAAAAAAAAATCTAGAAAAGGATTATTTACAGGGACCCTGGCATCTTGTTCCTCGCGGGGGTGCAGGGGGGGTCTCCAGGGCCAGAGGAATTGGGTTGGGGGTAGGGGGGCGAGAGGCACCCTGCGGGGGGGCCTGGTACAAAGAGGGGGCTCAGCACACAGGGGGGGGCATTGGAGTCAGGGCAACTGGTGGGGCCGGGGAGGAGGCAGCAGGGGGAGAGCTGCCAACAGCGCTGGGAGTCGTAAGGAACTCAGCCATCCAAGGCTGCTGTCGGACAAGATCAAGCAACCTTCTGTGCTTGTCTTGCTCAGACAGGCCAGGAGGCTCGCCGGCAGCAATGGGGGGGGGTCCGGGCTTGTGGTGGGAGGAGGGCTCAAGGGACCCGGTTCCTCATCCATTTCTTCATCCTCATCCTATGCGTTTGTGATTAGCTTAGATGGTAACTAAAATATGGTTAGGGTTAGAAACTTACATCTTCGATCACAATGGCGTGTTCGCCAGGATCTTGCCCCTCCTCCTCCTCCTCCTCCTCCTCCACCTCCTCCTCCTCTTCCTCCACCTCCTCCTCCTCTTCCTCCTCCTCTTCCACCTCCTCCACCTCCTCCTCTTGCATGGCCTCCCCGATATCTCTGGCCCGCCCACAGCGATCCCAGACCTTGCGGTCGAAGAAGGGATATCTGCCATGGGCAGGCGTGGGGGACTGGTCACGATCCTCTCCCTCACTGAGGCATGGCTCCAGGACCATCAGGTCCAAGGGGTGTTTGCCATCATTGGCAAGGAGCCACACCAGGATATTCTCATCTACATGAAGAAAGATTAGTTCCCAGAGTGGGAGAGGATCGGAGGGCACCTGACTAAGTAGCTGAGCACTCTCACCAGTCGCCCCAAGGAGATATGGGGGGCATCGGATTGCCCCCTCCACATGCTGCCGCTTGACCACCCTGAGCACACTTTCAATGCTCGGTGATGCCATGACTCCCCATGCGATTCCCTGGTTGGAGTCATTGGAACACCAGGGGTAGCCAAGGAATGGGTGCCCAGTTTCTCGGGCACCTGACTGACGAATGATATGGATCCTTATTGCCCATGGGCAATAAGGGGAGGTCCGATCCAATAGAGCCACTGGTAATATGTGTTAGCACAAGGATAGCATATAATATATAGGAGGGGGCGACATGGACTCGGAGGTCCCTCGACCTCACCACCAACCTTCTTTTCCTCCACCAGATGATGCCCGTTCGATGTCCTCATGTTCCTGGCCCTGTCACGGACCAAGAGCCTGAGGTGGCGCTCCACTTCTCAGATGTCGTCGGCCCAGTGCTTGTCTTTAACAAGCATGAGCCAGGCTGCGACTGGGGGAAGGGAGCGAGCATACCCAATGACCGAATCCAATTCACATTCGGTCAGGCAGCGGAGGTCCAGGGAGCCACCAGTCAAGTATGCCTTGACATGGTCATGCCAGGCACTGTATGCAACAGTGATCTGGCATCGGTGCATGAACCCACACCAGCTTTTGGCGTATGCTATGTCGCCATAGCGTCCCCTATGAGTTTTAGTTTAAATGTTTCTGACAGATGAGGGTAGGTTGGGTTTCACTTACAAGGAATCCTCCACCACCGGCTCGAAGGGTACCCTCTCCAACGAAGTTGACTGGCTCGGGCTGTTCGCAACTGTGCATGCCAGCCCTCTCGGTTTCCCACTCCGCCCATGTGGCTCGACCGGCTCGGTAGCGGGACGCCTAAGAAAAAAAAGGAAAGGTTAGTAATTATCACATGATAAAACTTAGACTGACTCTACTTGCTTCCCCATCCGGACTTCACTTCCCTGAGGTCGAACCGCAGGAAGGACGGGGGTAGCAGGAACAACTGAGATAGTGGGATGTCTAAGAGGAAAAGAAACGTTAATATGGCTCACTCCAGACAGTCAATGGTGTTGTGGGGTGTACTTACTTTCCCTTGTGTGCTGGTCATCTGATCAAAGTCCGAGGCGCTATCAGAGTTAGGGGAAGGGGAAAAACAACAAGGAAAAAAAAAAGAAAAAAAAAAGACAATTGCAGGTGGGGGGGGGAAGAGCCTCCTATTAAGAGATAGAAGGAAGAAGGGAAGTAGAGAAGGAGAGAAGGAGAGAAGGAGAGAAAGGGTCTTCTTCTTATCTTCCCCTGTGGTGGAGAGAAGAGAAGGAAAGGAGGAAGGGAGGGAAGAAGGGCTGTGTTTATATACCCTACACACATAGGGTGCGCACCGCACGTGTGCACCTGATGTGTGCAGTGCATATAAGAAACAATGTGTATGTGTTTCCTGGTTTGTTTGTACACCCTGTTGCACCTGCAAACAATGCTCGCACATCTGACGATGTCTGAACATTGTTTGGGTGTACAATGGGTGGGGTGTACAAACAAACACAGGAAATACATACACGGGGGATAAGTATCTATTCTTCTGTATATATAAGATCTTTAAAAATCAATTGTAATATCTACGAAGTCTAACTTGTCACTGTAACATGTGTACATGTTCCGGTAACTGTAACTGGTTACGCTTATGTTTTCCTTTGTTATGTTATGTTGTTTGTTTTACTTTGATTGATTGATTGATTGTTTCACTACCGGTATCACTAGGATTCCAGTAACATGTTATGTTTGTTTTAGTTATGCTTTTGTACCGGCAAGGTTGTGCCCTAGGGATTCCAAGGGAAGGAATGGTCATGTATACCGGCGGTAGAGATAGGGCTTTGGTGAAGGATTGCCTTGGGCTTTCAGGACTCCGGTAGGATCACAAGATTCCGGTAGTGTGCACTTACTGGTAATGACAGTGGTTGCGGGTTTTCAGGAGCCTCTACCTTGGGTGGAGGAAATCATGTATTTAAGACAGGCTTCCTGACTAGCAGGAAACACCAGACTTCAGACAGAACCTAGATAAGAAATATACTTGGTTGAACGGCGATTCTCTTGCTCCCTTTCCCCTTCACTTCTTCTAAGACCTTCTTGTCTTTACCTCTCGAGTCTCCTTTAGGAATCGAATGATAGCTGGCCTACTGCCGATCTCTATTGTATTAGTTCATACAGGTTACCACCTGTTACATTTTTTTCGCCTCAGCAGGTAAGTTAACCCTCTGCAGGTACTCACAGGTTCTCAAGACGAGAACACCAGGTAGGATTGATCACCCTTCCTGTATCTTGATAACTAGTTAGAAGCAGGAGCAGCAGTGACAGACACTCCCGGCTCAGGTGCTATATTCACAATTTCAGAACAGAGCGGTCATTGAAGGACCAGGTCCGGAAGGATATCCAGACCACCACATAGGCTAGGGTTCCCCCAGAACCCCTTAGTAACTGACAGCAACTCAGACTCAGAAACCGAAGCTTCAGCACAAGCTGGAAGCGCCCTACAACCAGAAGACCTTGATTCCGATCCAGAGGAGGACCTAACTGTAGAACAGATCCTCCAGCGAGTAGCATGAGGTCCCAGCCCAGAAACAAGACACAGATCCGGAAGCCTCTTCGGAGCAGTCTTTGGAAGCAGAGTCCAATCTCAGACCGCAAGTCAAGCAGTAAGCCAGTCAGCATCCAGAGAGCGAACTCTACCTCCAGGAGCATTCCCGGAATCCCCAGCCAAACCAGCCAAACCTGAGACACCTGAAGGCAAGGGCAAGCAGCCAGAAGGTTCAGGACCCCCAGAAGACCCAGAATCACCACCAGGAGGAGCAGGAATGGGCAACACAGTACAAAGACCTGCTGACGAAGCAGCACAAAGGCCAAAAATCAAATAGCCCCAACCATCAAAGTTCAGTGGAGAAGGAGATGACCTCAAACCAAATGGACTCAAGAAATGGCTCAGAGAAGTAAAGAAGTACCTCTGAAAGCATAACATCAATGACGATATGCAAGATGTGGTTGATTACTATGGAGCCTATAATGAGAAGTGAGCACACAATGCATACATGATACTACTCGATGAGCATGATGATACACCAAACCTTGAGACCTTTCAAACCGATTCAAGCAACTCTTCGAAGCATCTACAAATACAGATGACCTATACCAGCAATGGCAGAAGGTTCACAGACTACAGGAGGAAAACCAGCTAGGATATCGAAGATTGCTGGAGAACTAGAAGACTTAAGAGCTACCCTCCCAAGAGAATCCATATCTGACTACACACAATGGCAACGGTTCTTAGATGCTATGGATTCTCGCCTCAGAAGAAATATTGAACCCCACATCCGGGAAACAGATACCTGGACCCAGATAGTACAGATCGCAGAGAGATATGATGCAACTATGTACAAAGCTGGAGGCTATGGCAGCAGCAGCAGCCCATCAACCAACAAGTCAAACAAACCAAAGAAAAACTATCAACCTGCACAGGCATCGAGCAGCAAAGCAACAGGAAAAGGCAAGGCACCAGCGAAGAAAACAACCTATACAAAGAACAAGAAACCTAGCAAGAAGGAAATGGATCGATGGAAAAAGAAAGGAGCCTGCTTCTACTGTGGGGAAGGCGGACATATGGCAAATGAATGCCCCAAGAAAGAAGTCAAAACCAACCATGTCAGGATCATAGAGGACGATACCGACAGCAGTGATGAGGAGTATGAGTTAGAAAGTGACTCTACTCAAGAAGTGGATGGACAAGACACTATAAGGACCTACAAGACTACTGTTGGGACACCTGAAGACCCTGGCGCACCCTTCCAAGCCCTCGAATTCAACATGCTAGTAAATGGCAAACAAGCAAGAGTGCTAGCAGATACAGGAACCATCGGTAGAAGCTTGATAAGCAACCAATTTGTCACCACACACAACATCCCTTACCAGCCTTGAAAGTGCCCTGTCACTCTAAAAATGGCAGTCAAGGGGTCGAGATCAAGCAGTAACTTCAACAGTACTGTCGATATTCAGAGAGGGAAGATGAAGATACCGAAAATCGAGATGATGGTCACACCAGTATCAGACTATGATGTCCTACTGAGTATGGATGACCTTGTCAAACTCGGAGCAATGATAGACTGCAGGAAAAACAGCCTATACTTCCCTGACTACAAGGTGAGAGTAAACTGTAATGGACAGTCTACTCAGCCCAGATCTGCGATGGCAAAAGCAGAAAAGGCACCGGATTTCCTAACGATGTTCCCTAAGGTATTTGTCAAAGAAGTACCTACCACCATGCCACCAAGAAGGAACATAGACCACCGGATCCACCTAAAGGATCCCAACCTTTACCCAAAAATGCCAAACTACAAGACACCGGAAAAACTCCTACCACCATTCAAAGCATGGATTGAGAAGCAATAAAAAGCAGGAGTTATTTACAGAGCAGAAGCACCTGGTGGATCGAGCATGTTTGTACAAGGCAAACCAAACGGCAGCATAAGACCACTAGCAGATCTGCGGCAAAGGAATCTGAATACAATAAAGGATCACTCACCGATACCCAACCAGCAGGTAATAATCAATGCGGTTGGAAGAGCAAAATATAGAAGCAAAATAGACCTCAGCGATGCCTATTTTCAGACCAGAGTTCACCCAGATGACGAGAAATACAATACTATCAAGACACCCTTTGGAGCATTTGTATGCAGAGTAATACTGCAAGGAGATACAAACGCCCCAGCCACATTTATGAGGGTTATGGAAGACACCCTCTCAGATGAACTAGGCATTTTTATTTGGGTTTATATTGATGATATCCTTATATTTAGCGACACATACCAGGACCATGTGGAACATATCAAAACAGTCTGCAGAAAGCTAGAGGTGGCAAAGCTATATGCAAACCCAAAAAAAAGCATCTTCTTTGCAAAAGAACTGGATAGATTGGGCCACATAATTGATGACAATGGCATACATCCAGCACTGGAAAAAATAAGGACTGTTAAGGACTGGACCAGACCAAAGAATAAGAAAGAGCTTCAGCAATTTAATGGAATGGTTAATTATATCTCACAGTTCCTACCCCACATCGCTACCATTACTGCACCACTTACAGCTCTTACTGGCGATCCAGAATGACTTTGGACTGACCTGCAGGAAGCTGCATTCCAGGCTGTTAAAAAGGCGGCAGAAGAACACCAGGTCTTGCGACCGATCGATTATTCCAAACCAGATATGATATGGCTGTTTACAGATGCATCTCCCACTGGAACAGGTGCATGGGTAGGACAAGGAACAACTAGGGAAGAGGCTAGACCGGCAGCATTCCATAGCCGGAAATCAACACCCTCCCAAAGCAACTATCTCACACATCAACAGGAGGCTCTTGCAATCGTTGAGGCTGTGGAAGCCTTTGCACACCTATTCTCACACACCAAATTCACTATAGTTACCGACCATGAAAGTCTAACTAAACTTATGACCCAAAAGAACCTAAGCGACCAGCAGCAAAGATGGCTAATGCACCTTAGCCGCTTTGATTTCTCTATTCAATATATGCCAGGAGCAAAGAATTTCTTAGCAGACTACCTATCGAGAATTCATGACGATGGATCTTCATCTTATGATATAATCCTCCAAGATCCCACTTCCGAAAACCATGATACCCAGATCACTTCAAACACCAAAGCATCAGAAATCCACACCAACTACACCTCTTCAGCATCCTACAGCTTAGAATCCGATAGCGACATGAACTCCTCAGCAGCAAACCAACACTCTCCAACCCTCACCTCACGAGATTCAATACTCAGGGCCAGCCCAGATTATATGTTGAACACCATTCAAGCCAATGCAGTCACCCGATCCCAGAAATGAAAGGAAAGCAACAGAAACCCTCCCAAGAGCGAGACCAGCACTGATAGTTCCATCACCAAAGGCAACTCCTGGGGAGATGGAGTCACACTTCCCAAGCTGTCCAAAAAGAAAGCAGTACATGCGGCATCCACCTGGACAGCATGCTATGATGATGAATGCGAAGTACACAAATCTGATAAGGAAGGAGCAAATTACTTTCCCAGGGATCCCAAGAAACGAAAGCAAAGTATGAAGGGCAAGGGAAAGAAACATGCAAATGAAATCATTTCCTCCTCACCAGCAAGCTCCCCTCCACTTACCACATGGCCTTCTCCCTCTCTCCCCCATCCCCCTCCCAGATTCTTAACAGACCAGGAAATGTTGGCAGATAAATTGATACTAGATCAGTTGCCAGATGCCTCCCCAGTTTCCTCTTCTTCTCTCCTCTATAGCGAGCCTTTCTGGAGTTACCAGGAAACTGAAAAAGCGAACACCTTCTTAGGTACGATCCACACAACACTTAGGGGTGAATTCCGCTTGAAGGTCATTGCAGTGCTTAAGCTTGACCCCCTCTTTGCTAGAGTCCAGGAGACTGGCAACAAACTACACTATTCCATTCAAGATGGCCTTCTTATTGCACATAATACTAACGGGTATTATAACCTTTATATCCCTGTGGGACCTTTGGAAAGGGGAGTATCCCTTCGGGATTTTATTCTTAAAACAGTTCATGAAGACCTTGGACATTTCTCAGCCCATAAAAGCTACCGATATACGGCCTGTTTCTTTTGGTGGCCACAGATGCGACAGGATTTCATGGCCTATTGTCGCTCCTGTGACCAACGTCAGATCAACAACGAACCAACTACCCTCCCAGCAGGACGATCCCTCATGCTCCCAGAGCCAGATGAGGCATACCAGTCCTTGGCTATCGATTTTGCTGGACCTTTCACCAAATCAAACAAATACAATACTATCATGGTTATCATGGACCGATTCACATCATACACCCACTTGGTCCCCCTTGGAGACCAGGCCACCTCCGAGAAGACATTCAAAAAACTTGAAAGTACCATCTTTGATGTTCATGGCCTTCCACTCAGCATAATACTCGACCAGGACTCCCGGTTTACCTCGAAGTTTTGGTCTCAAATGATGAAATCATTGGGAATTCAGGTCTGGATGGCCACCCAATACCATCACCAAACCAATGGCCAAGTGGAGCGTAGGATTTGCACACTCAAGGAAATGATGAGGAACTTTGTCAACAAAAGGTAGAACAACTGGTCCCAGGCTCTCCCCTCTATAGTGGCAGCGATGAATGGCGCACCTCATGAATCCTTAGGTATCTCACCCTACCAGGCCCTATATGGACGGCCATGGAAAATCTTTAACCCTGTCCAACGAGCAGCCAGCAAGGTACCGGCTGTTGATGAAATATTGAATACCCATGAAGCAACAAGAATGGAAGTGGATATGGCGCGGAAGCATGCCACATTCAGGCAAACAGTACAAGCAGACAAGCGGCGCAAAACCTAAAAACGCCCCTTCGAGATAGGAACCAGAGTATTGGTTAGAGGACGGCCCTACACCTCTATACCTGGACGATCAAGGAAGCTAGAACCCCGGTGGTTTGGACTGTTGAAGGTACTGGAACATGACATCTATACCGACAATTACAAGCTTGAATTGCCCCGGTGAATGGAGCAACAGAAACTCTTCTTCCACATATCTTCCCTCAAGGAATACCTCGAAAATAACCCAAATAGATTCGCATCTCGAAGGATGGACAGGCCGGCACCTATCCTCATTGACAATGCAGAAGAATGGGAAGTGGAACAGAACCTTGACTACAGACGCCGGAACAACAAGGACGAATTCCTGGTACACTGGAAAGGATATGAAAGGACTGACGACTCTTGGGAACCCATCGAGAACTGGGAAAACTCCTTGGAAATCATCCAAGAATACTGGACTACAAACCACCCGGCGGCCCCCCTACCTAAGATTAATTCACACTATGTTAGAACGGTTTGGGAACCAATGGAAGTATCGGAGACCCCCTGTGCAACTGGACCTGTACTTGACGAATTTTGGGAACCTTATGACGATGAGGAATACGACTCTAGCTATTCAGAGTTTGACTACTTCAGTACCGATGATGACACCCTCCTTTGGCACATGGATGGGAACAAGCAGGTGGACTTGGAATAGAGTATGTGGTGTTTTAGATTGGGGGAATGTAACATGTGTACATGTTCCGGCAACTGTATACTGGTTACACTTATGTTTTCCTTTGTTATGTTATGTTGTTTGTTTTACTTTGATTGATTGATTGATTGTTTCACTACCGGTATCACTAGGATTCCGGTAACATGTTATATTTATTTCAGTTATGCTTTTGTACCGGCAAGGTTGTGCCCTAGGGATTCCAAGGGAAGGAATGTTCATGTATACCGGCAGTAGAGATAGGGCTTTGGTGAAGGATTGCCTTGGGCTTTCAGGACTCCGGTAGGATCACAAGATTCCGGTAGTGTGCACTTACCAGTAATGACAGTGGTTGCGGGTTTTCAGGAGCCTCTACCTTGGGTGGAGGAAATCATGTATTTAAGACAGGCTTCCTGACTAGCAGGAAACGCCAGACTTCAGACAGAACCTAGATAAGAAATATAGTTGGTTGAATGGTGATTCTCTTGCTCCCTTTCCCCTTCGCTTCTTGTAAGACCTTCTTGTCTTTACCTCTCTAGTCTCCCTTAGGAATCGAATGATAGCTGGCCTACTGCCGATCCCTATTGTATTAGTTCATACAGGTTACCACTGGTTACAGTCACTAACTTTGGTAAAATAAGCTTTTAAGCGATACTAGTGATGTGACACTAAGGGGTCACTAGTGCGGATTGAAAGCTTATTTCATGAAACTATATGCAGTACGACGTCCGTGGCATCACCACAACCATATGGCGAAAACGCTATTTTCTTTTTTTATTGATAAGATATTTCTATCCCTATCATGGTATACAAATATCTTTTAAATAAAAAAAGAAAATCAGCTTTTGGCCGTACTGTTATCTTGATACCAAGAGGTGTTGATAACATATTTCTGTTTTATCGACGACTCTTGGCAGCATCGATGCACGACATCCCCTGCATCACAACAACCGTATAGTGAAAACCCCATTTTCTTTTTTTATTGAAAAGATAATTCTATACCTATTATGGTATACAAATATCTTTTAAATAAAAAAAAAAAAACAGCTTTTGGCTGTACTATTGTTGTGATACCAAGAGGTGTCAATAACATATTTCTGTTTTATTGACACCTCTTGGCAGCATCGATCCATGATGTTCCTGCCATCACGACAACCGTATGGCGAAAACCCCATTTTCTTTTTTTATTGAAAAGATATTTCTATACCTATCATGGTATACAAATAACTTTTAAATAAAACAAGGAAATCGGCTTTTGGCCATACTGTTGTCGTGATACCAAGTGGTGTTGATAAGATATTTCTATATTATCGACACCTCTTGGCAGCATCGATGCATGACGTCCCCCTCATCACGACAACCGTACGGCGAAAACCCCATTTTCTTTTTTTATTTAAAAGATATTTTTATACCTATTATGGTATAGTAATATCTTTTGAACAAAAAAAGGAAATCGGCTTTTGGCCGTAGTGTTGTCACGACACAAGGGACATCGTGCAGCCTATATTGTTTCATGAAATAAGCTTTTAAGCCGCACTAGTGACCCCTTAGTGACACATGACTAGTGCGGCTTAAAAGCTTATTTTACCACAGTTAGTGACTAGTTAGACTTCGTAGATATTACAATTGATTTTTAAATATATTATATATACAGAAGAATAGATATTTATCTCCCGTGTATGTATTACCTGTGTTTGTTTGTACACCCCATTGTACACCCAAATAATGCTCAGACATCGTCAGATGTGCGAGCATCATTTGCGGGTACAATGGGGTGTACAAAGAAACCAGGAAACGCATATGCATCATTTCTCATATACCCTGCACACCCTATGTGTGTATGGTATATAAACCCAGCCCTTCTTCCCTCCTTTCCTCCTTTCCTTCTCTTCTCTCCCCCACAGGGGAAGATAAGAAGAAGATCCTTTCTCTCCTTCTCTCCTTCTCTCCTTCTCTACTTCCCTTCTACCTTCCATCTCTTAATAGGAGGCTCTTCTCCTAACATTCCCCTCAATTGTCTTTTTTTTTTCTTTTTTTTTTCTTTTTATTTTTTCCCCTTCCCCAAACTCTGATGGTGCCTCAGACGTTGATTAGACGACTGGCGCACAAGGGAAAGTAAGTACACCCCACAACACCATTGACTGTCTGGAGTGAGCCATATTAATGTTTCTTTTCCTCTTCAACATCCCACTGTCTCTGTCGTTCCTGCTGTCCCCATCCTTCCTGTGGTTCGACCTCGGGGAAGTGAAGTCCAGATGGGGAAGTAAGTAGAGTCCATCTAACTTTTATCATGTGATAATTACTAACCTTTCCTTCTTTTTCTTAAGCATCCTGCTGCCGAGCCTGTTGAGCCGCATGGGCGGAGTCGGAAACAGAGAACGCTGGCGCACACGGTTACGAACAGCCCGAGCCAGTCGACTTTGTCAGACAGGCTACCCTTCGAGCCAGCGGTGGAGGATTCCTTGTAAGTAAAACCCAACCTACCCTCATCTGTCAGAAAGATTTAAACTAATACTCATAGGGGACGCTATGGTGACATAGCATATGGCAAAAGCTAGTGTGGGTTCATGCACCCATGCCAGATCACTGTTACATACAGTGCCTGGTGCGACCATGTCAAGGCGCACTTGACTGGTCGCTCTCTCGACCTCCGCGGTCTGACCGAATCCGAATTGGATTCAGTCATTGGGTATGCTCACTCCCTTCCCCCAGTCGTGGCCAAGCTCATGCTTATTAAAGACAAGCACCGGGCCAATGACATCTGGGAAGTGGAGCGCCACCTCAGGTTCTTGGTCCGCGACATAGCCAGGAACCTGAGGACGTTGAACGGTCATTGTCTGGTGGAGGGAAAGAAGGTTGGTGGTGTGGTCAAGGGACCTCCGAGTAAGTGTCACCTCCTCCCATATATTATATGCTATCCTCATGCTAACACATATTGCCAGTGGCTCAATCAGATTGGGTCTCCCCTTATTGCCCACGGGCAATAAAGATCCATATCATTCATCAGTCAGGTGCCTGATAAACTCGGCACCCATTCCTTAGTTACCCCTGGTGTGCTAATGACTTCTACCAGGGAATTGCCTGGGGCATCATGGCATCACCGAGTATTGAAAGTGTACTCTGGGTAGTCAAGCGGCAGCGTCTGGAGGGGGCAATCTGATACCCCTGATATCTCCTCAGGGCAACTGGTGAGGGGCCTTGCCTACTTAGTCGGGCGCCCTCCGATCCTCTCCCACTCCGGGAACTTATCTTTCTTCGTGAAGATGAGGACATCCTGGCATGGCTCCTTGCCAACGATGGCAAACACCCCTTGGACCTGATGGTCCTGGAGCTATGCCTGGGTAACGGAGAGGATCATGACCAGACCCCCACGCCTGCCCATGGCAGATATCCCTTCTTTGACCACAAGGTCTGCGATCACTGTGGGCGGGCCGGAGATATCGGGGACGCCATGCAAGAGGAGGAGGTGGAGGAGGTGGAGGTGGAGGAGGTGGAGGAGGTGGAGGAGGTGGATGAGGTGGGGGTGGAGGTGGAGGAGGTGGATGAGGAGGAGGAGGAGGAGGAGGAGGATGCGGAGGAGGAGGAGGAGGAGGAGGAGGAGGAGGAGGGGCAAGATCCTGGCGAACATGCCATTGTGATCGAAGACTTAAGTTTCTAACCCTAACCATATTTTAGTTACCATCTCAGCTAATCACAAACACACAGGACAAGGACGAAGAAATGGATGAGGAACTAGGTCCCTCGAGCCCTCCTCCCACCATGAGCCTGGACTCCCCCTTCATCGCTGCCAGCAAGACTCCTAGCCTGTCAGAGCAAGACAAACACAGAAGGTTGCTTGATCTTGTCCGACAGCAGCCTTGGATGGCTGAGTTCCTTATGACTCCCGGCACTGTCGGCAGCTCTCCCCCTGCTGCCTCCTTCCTGGCTCCACCAGTTGTCCAGACTCCAACACCCCCCCCTGTTCACTGAGCAGCCTCTTTACGCCAGCCCCCCCGCAGGCTGCCTCTCGCCCCCCTACCCACAACCCAATTCCTCTGGCCCTGGAGACCCCCCCTGCGCCCCAGCGAGGAACAAGATGCCGCAGTCCCCCTAAATAATCCTTTTCTAGCTTTTTTTTTGGTAACTTATTTTCTTTTTTTTTTGCCAGGGAGCTTTTTGTTAGGTAGTTTTTAGATAGAGAGCTTTATCTCTTAGTGTAAAAAAAAGAATTTAAAAATTTGCTAACTAATGCAGGATCTTTCATGATGTTGAGTGCTTCTATATGATAGTAAAGATACCGTGGGATGCCCTTGCTTTGGCGTCTCATATTGCTAGCAGTTTTGATCTCAAGTGCCTTGTATGTGATAATAGTGATAGCACCATGCCCTCTTACTTTGGTGTCTGGTGTTTTCTGGATTTGGCACCTCTCATATTGTCTATCATTAACTGGCCTAGAGTCAGCTCATGGTACATCGATTATCTACTAGGGTATTGAGGTTAGTGATGAGATGGACCGGGGTTTGAAGTTGGTCAAAAATGGCTGGGCTACAACCCCTGTCCGTCTCATCACTAACATCCATGTGAGTGTAGGTTAGATTGCTTGAATTCAGCCTCTCGGGTGTTCAAGCTGTGTTGACTGGATGCCAGGAGATGATTTCAGACACTTCAAGTGCTAGTTAGGCAACGCCAGAATACTGTAGTGCCAATAGTGTCAGTAAACAATACCATTCGTGGCTAGATTTTATTAAGCTGCCCACCCTAACAACACCCTCATTTCGTCTAATTTTTTCATGCCGGAGTCTTGAGGACAATCGTAGTTGAAAATGCTTAGATTATTACGATCATAATGTTGAACAATCTGAAAATGCCATTTTGCAGGAAAACCTTTTGCTTCAATAACGAGTGATAGTCAGTGATCCTACAACCCCCCCGAAGCCCTGTGTATTAGATTTGACGTGTCGTATACAACACGAGAAAACTATACAAACTTCTCATCTTCACCGAACTGTTGATGCGATACCAAAAGTCAGTGGTAACATATTTCTACATTACCGATGCCTCGTGACGTTGCGACTACATGATGTCCCATGGCATCACAGTTGCAACAGCAAGACATTCCATCGCGTCATGGTCGTGACAGCATGACGTCTCATGTCATCATGGTCGCCACACCGGTACTTGTACCCCGATCCTCGCACCTTCTCCTCTGTACCTCAATATTCTCTTCTATGGGTCTCCCCACTCCAGCTACGTCCTCCCACCACCAAACCATTCCATCAAGTCGTTCTAATTTCTACATGCACTGGCCTCTTGGGATAACCTCTGTGAAACTTATTTCTGACCAACCACTCAGGGGCAGCATAGGGAGAAAGTTACAAACCAGTGTACATCTCCTTATATAGGGCTTCACGGCTGGTATACCTTTGGGACCTACCTCGGCGGCGCACAGGCAGGGACAAATGAACCAAAGGAACCATTGCGGGAGCTGGGGGGTTAGAGTCGACCAAAGCTACATGGGGTGCAGGGGGTGTCACAGGTGTCAGTAGCACCATCGGTACATTGCGGGAAGGGAAGCTGTCCAGGGCCCTATCAACCCAACCATGGTTAGTTGACTGCGATGGAGTCAGGAACTCTGCCAACTAGGGCTGCTCTAGGAAAAGGGCAAGCATCATTCGATGCTTGTCTGAGTGCCTAGAAGACCCAGTCTCACCTGGGGGCAGGGAGTCATGGCTCATTGAGGAGCTCACTTCCTCAACCAGTTCTTCATCCTATATGGGTGATTAGCTGAGTTAACTGAAACGAAGTTAGGTTAGAAACTTACATCACCAAACATGATTGGCAACTCACTAGAGTCCCCCTCAGACTTGTCCTCCTCATTATCCTCCCTCACAAACCCCTCCTGCTCCTCCACCTCACCCATATCCTGCTCAGAATGCGCTACCTGCTCCTGCTCCTGCTCCTCCACCTCGGATTCCTCCTCTACCATGGCCTCCTCGATATCTCTGGCCTGCCCACAGCGATGCCAGACCTTGTGGTCAAAGAATGGGTTTCTGCTATGGGCAGGCTTGGGGGTCCGGTCCTCAGGGTCTCCCTCACCCAAACATAGCTCCAGGACTATTAGGTCCAGGTGGTATCTGCCCCAATTGGCAAGGAGCCATGCCTGGATGTCATCATCTTTATGTAAAAAGATGATTTCGGCGAGCGGGAGAGGCTCAGAAGGTACCTGACAAAGTGCTTGGGTGCCCTCACCTGTCGTCCTGAGGAGATATTGGTGGCACATGATTGCCCCTGACACCTGCTCTCACTTGACCAACCTGAGCAGGTTATCCATGCTTGGTGATGCCAGGACCCCCCACGTGATTCCCTGGTCCAAGTCGCTGGCACACCAGTGGTGGCTAAGGAATGGGTGTGCAAGTTCCAGAATACCTGTCCAGCAGACCATATGGATCATTATTGCACAAGGGCAATCAGGAGAGTCCCAATCAGGCTGAACCACTAATAAAATGTGTTAGCATAAGGATAATAGATGATAGATGAGATAACAGCTAATAGATGATGGAGGGGAATACTTACTCTGAGGTCCCGCGACCTCACCACCACCAACCTCCTTCCCCTTGGCCAGACGGTGCCCGTTCAATATCCTAAGATTCTTGGTGATATCTCACACCAAGAGCCTTAGATGGCACTGGACTTCCCCCACATCTTCAGCATGGTGCTTGTCTCTAAAAAGCGTGATCCAGGCCACAACTGGGGGAAGGGAGTGAGCGAAAACAACCACTAAATCCAGATCAGAGTCTGTTGGGTGGGAAAGGGCAAGGGAGCGAGCTGTCAGGTAAGTTCTCATCACCTCTCACCATGCACTGTTCCCAACAGTAATAGCACGACGTTTTGAGAACCCACACCAGCTTTTTGCAAAGGCAATGTCGCCATAGCACCCCCTATGAGTATTAGTTTAGAATATGTGACAGATTGGAGTGGGAGCATTTCACTTATGAGTTGTCCTCCACTGCTGGCTCGAAGGGGTGGTTCTCCAATGTACTTTCCTGGATGAGACTACTAAAATAAAAGAATAATTGTGAGCTTGATATCAGGGGATGCATAGACATGATGGGTAAGTGGAGGTATTATGCTACCGCTCTCTCCATCTACCCATGACTCATAACACAACTACGCAGAGCTCTACATTTCCCACCCCACTCTTAGGGGTCAGGAGGCTCGACAGTAGTACATCTAAGTGTAAAAGAATGGTTATTAATTATCACCAGCTAATATATAAACTGGAAATGGGATGTACTTACTTCCCCAGGTGCACGTCACAAGTGTGGTAGGGACCTGCAGGAACAGGGACAATTGGATGTCTAAGGGTAAAGGAAAGGTTAGCAATTATCACCAGCTAATATATAAACAGGAAACCGAAGGTGGTTACTTCCCCAGGCATACATCACTTGCGCAGGAAGGACCCACAGGACCAGAGACAACCAGACATCTAAGTGCAAAAGAAAGGCTAGTAATTATCGCCAGCTAATATATAAATGGAATGTACTTACTTTGGGGTTTGCCCCCATCGTGGCATTGGAGGCGGCATCAAACCTCCAACAATTAATGGAAAAAAGAAGAGAAAAAAAGGGAAAAACACTAAGCTGGAGAGGGGCAAAGAGCAGGTTTAGGGGAAACAGATATACTGGGAGGGGGATGGGAAGGGAGGGGGAAGGAAGAGGTTTTCTTCTTATCTTCCTCTGTGGTGGAGAGAAGAGAAGGAAAGGAGGAAAGGAATAATGGAGGGAAGAAGGGCTGGACTTATACACCCTTAATACGTGAGGTGCACACAGGTGCACCTCATTCGTACCTCATGTGCGCCCCTCATGTGTGCAGAGTATATAAGAAATGAGGCATATGCATTTCCTGGTTTGTTTGTACACCTCATTTTACACTCAAACAATGGGGTGTACAAAGCATATTGATTTCACCAAGAGCAGTGCATGAGGATCTATTCTGTATGTATATAAAATATATTTTAAAATCTATGGTGATATTTACAGAGTCTAACTTGTCACTAACTATCATAAAATAATCTTTTAAACCACACTAATGACCTCTTGGTATTACTTCACTAGTGCAGCTTAAAAGCTTATTTCATGAAACAATATAAGATATATTACCTACACCTCTTGGCAGCATCGATGCCCGATGTCACCGCCATCACGACCACAGTACAGTGAAAAGGCAACTTTATTTTTTATTGAAAAGATATTTCTATACCTATTATGGTATAGAAATATCTTTTAAATAAAAAAAGAAAATCAACTTTTGGCCATACTGTTATCGTGATACCAAGAGGCGTCGATAACATACATTTCTGTATTATCAACACATCTTGGCAGCCTCGGTACATGACATCCCTGGTGTCAATAAGCTATATTTCTGTGTTATCAATACCTCTTGGCAGCATCACTGCACCACGTCCCCAGCATCACCACAACAGTATGGCAAAAAGCTGACTTTATTTTTATATTGAAAAGATATTTCTATACCTATTATGGTATAGAAATATGTTTTAAATATAAAAAGAAAATCAGCTTTTGGCCATACTGTTGTCATGATACCAAGAGGCATTGATAACATATATTTCTATGTTATCAATACCTCTTGGCAGCATTGCTGCACGATGTTCCCAGCATCACCACAATAGTACAGTGAAAAGCTGATTTTTGTTGTATATTCAAAAGATATTTGTATCCCTATAATGGTATACAAATATATATTAGACATAGAAAAAAAAGTTGGCATTTCACCGTACTGTTGTCACGATACCTCTTGGCAGCATCGTTACATGTCATCCCTGGCGTTGCCATACCAGTATTGTGAGAAGACTATTTTTATTGTACATTCAAAAGATATTTGTATCCCTATGATGATATACAAATATCTATTGGATATAGAAAAAAAAGTTGACTTTTGGCCGTACTGTTGTTGCGATACTAAGAGGCGACAATAACATATATTTCTATGTT
Organism: Choiromyces venosus 120613-1; assembly: GCA_003788595.2. Classification (NCBI taxonomy): domain Eukaryota; kingdom Fungi; phylum Ascomycota; class Pezizomycetes; order Pezizales; family Tuberaceae; genus Choiromyces; species Choiromyces venosus. Next base: position 547,605 of record ML120410.1, on the reverse strand, counting down.
ATCGATACCTCTTGGCAGCATCGATGCACGACATCGCTGACGTCATGACAACATTATGGTGGAAAGCCAACTTTACTTTTTTTTTTGAAAAGATCTTTCTATACCTATTATGGTATCAAAATATCTTTTAAATATAAAAAGAAAATCAGCTTTTGGCCATACTGTTGTCATGATACCAAGAGGCATCGATAACAAATATTTCTGTGTTATCGACACCCCTTGGTAGCATCGATACATGATGTCCCCAATGTCGCTAGGATGGTATGGTGAAAAGCTGATTTTTGTTGTATATTCAAAAGATATTTGTATCCCTATAATGGTATACTAATATTTATTGGATATAGAAAAAAATTGACTTTTGGTCATACTGTTGTTGTGATACCAAGAGGTGTCGATAACATATTTCTATGTTATCGACACCTCTTGGGAGCATCGATGCATGGTGGCTCCAGCATTATGACAACAGTATGGCAAAAAGCTGACTTTGTTTTTTTATTCAAAAGATATTTCTATACTTATTATGGCATAGAAATATCATTTAAATATAAAAACAAATTTGGCTTTTGGCCGTACTGTTGTCATAATACCAAGAGGCGTCAATAACATATATTTCTGTAGTATTGACACCTGTTGGCAGCATTGCTGTATGATGACCCCAGCATTGCCACAACAGTATGGCGAAAAGCCGATCTTTGTTGTATATTCAAAAGATATTTGTATCCCTATAATAGTATACAAATATCTATTGGATATAGAAAAAGATGTTGGCTTTTAGCTGTACTGTTGTCATGATACTATCTTATTTACATATATAAAATAGTGTCATGATATATACAGATGTCATAAGGTGACATATATTTTATATCTGCAAACTAATTTTCCCCTGCTGTAGATTTTATGTATTCTTAGGTACAATTTTCTTAGTCTCTTTTTTTTTTTTTTTGCTATCTGATTTTGGAAGTTTGGTTTTATTTTAGTTTCCCATTTTGCAATTTGTATACTAGGTTTGTATTGTAGTTCCTAGCCTGTACTTGTTAGCTACTAATGATACCAATTAATGCCCCTGGCATCTCCTATTGCTAGATGTTTCGATCTCGAGTGCCTGGTATGTGATACTAATGATACCATTTGACACCCTTGCTTTGGCATCTCTCATTGCTTGCCATTTCGATCTTGAGTGCCTGGTACAGTACAGTAGACTACAGTATGTGATGATTGTAATAGCATTCAGCCCCCTTGCTTTGGTATCTGGTGTGTCACCTGGTATTGGCTGACCATCTGAGTTGATTATCTACTACTGTATTGACAGTAGTGATGAGACGGACCAGGGTTTGAAGTTGGTCTAGAATGGCCGGGCTACAACCCCTGTCCATCTCAATAATAACTTCTATGCCTGAGTAGGTATGATTGCTTGAATTCAGCCTCTCAAGTGTTCACCTGTGTTCACTTGACATCAGGAGACAATTTCAGACACTTCTAGTGCTAGTTAGGCAATGCGAGAATACCATAGCACCAATAGTGTCAGTAAACAATACTGTTTGTGGCTAGATTTTATTAAGTCACCTACACTAATAATAGCCTCATTTTGTCTAATTTTTTCATGCCAGAGTCTTGAGTCCAATAGTAGTTGAGAATGCTTAGATTATTACAAACATAATATTGAACACTCTGAAAACGCCATTTTGCAGGCCAATATTTTGCTTCAATAACAAGTGATAGTCAGTGATCCTGTGAACCCCCTCCCTCCCCTGAGGAGCCTCATGTATAAGACCTGACATGTCATATACAATACAAGAAAACTATACAAACATCTCATCTTGACCAAACTGTGGTTGAGATACCTACAATTTTACTACAGCCTGAATCTTAACTTACCTTACTCTAACTAACCTATTACACCATAAATAAGCAACAGTCCAATACAGGCAGTCAGCCAGCACCCCAAGTTGGGAATCTGTATAGAGGTAGATGCAATGTGCAACCCAGTACCATGGGACCTGGAAAAGGGTGATCCAGAACATGGCAAAACAAATATCAAGACATATCCTCAACTCAGGATTCTTCTCCATTCCCAATTGCAAGCCTGCTAGGAAGAGCACCGAAGTGCCAATGGAAGGGCACAATGCTAACCACAGTACATGCAGAACTTGAAACCGAACCCAATAATTAACCAAATACCCAAATAGTGTATCTATCGGAAAATAGTAGTGATGAGTACCAAATCTCACATGGAACAGATGAAACAGAATCAGACACCAAACCTGATGGAGAAGGCATCGATATTGCTGATACCCTGGGATGAAGACATGATCATAGCTCACAAGTAGCTAACAGAAAGGGAGACAATTGGGCGAGAACCATGACTATACGCATTTCAACTACATCAGGGTCTCAGGAGATTGGTCCTGCTCAGTGTACAACCCCAGATCTTGGATGCATAATTTGTTGGGGAGCCTACAGTCCTCCCATGTTTCCATCATCAAGTGATGCATGGTTATCATCCCCACTGAGTGGTCTGCATGGTCCTGTGTCTGGTACCCTGATCTCTAGTCCAGCTCCTCACTCTCAGCAAAATCTAGTGACAAGTGCGGAAAGGGCCATATTAGATGATGCAAAGACTCTGATTCTATGGTACACCCTGTTTGAGCAGCCACTCCCGAATGTTCTTGCTCTAACGGCCCAGGTGCACAAAGTTTGGGATGCCACGCTTGCTAATATTGCAGATGCTGAAAACATCCAACCCTCAGAGCAGTGCATAAGTTTGGTAAGTGGACTCAGGCAAATATGATGTAATGCAGAATGCAATGCTAACCTAGAAAGATATGCCAAAAACACTCTAGGGTACAATCCCAGTTTGTCATGAGGTGAAGAAAGAGATTGTGGAGTTATACAGTCTGCCAGATGATCCCACAGCTATGGCACGCAGAGTCGATTATCTGCTGGAATGGTACTGGTTTATGTGTGACCCCAGAGGGTACAATGTTTGTCTCCACAAGATGCCTACCATATAGTGACCACTACTGACTGTAATTGGACGTAACCAAGGGCCTGACATCACGATTCCTTGCACACCAGATTCCTGAGGCAATTTTCTGTAAGCACTTTGCAGGGAAGAAGATGCAAGGTATTGTGGATCTCGGTTTCCTTGTGCACATCAATGGTACTATGATCTGCTTGATGTGCACCATAATCTGCCATACACTGCATGCATGGCAAATGGGGATATATCAGGAGCCTAGGGACTTCAAGCCTGAGGCAGCTGGAGGTGAGTCTCCGAATCATCCAACTATTCATTTGCAACCAGGGCAGCTAACCTGTTACCACACATACGAGACCATTTTGACTGGCAAAAAGAAACTTGGTGTAAGTGCCTATGAGGATCCAGGATATGATTATCCAAAAGATTTAAGAAACAATCGATAAGAAGATTGCACAAGTTCACGAGATCCAGCGGAGGTGCTATGAAGGATAGGATGATTATTGGGAATCTGTAAGTGCAGGGCTCGAGAGTTGGATATCCAACCACACTTCTACACAGCCTGTACTGCAACACACTAATCACCAGAACTTGGACCTAGTGAGACATCAGGAACATCAGAATCTGTCACCCGAAACTGACAGTTTGTTAGACTTGAGCTAGACGTTGGTAGCCTGGGAGCTTCAGTTACAACGTTCAGGTCCTCTGAGTCCAGATGAATCTCAGGGAGTGCAAGCAGCACCAGTGGGGATCCCTTCTCTATCACAGGGGGTCTTGTTGAGCCTTGGGGATTGTCAGGAAGTGCAAGCAGAACCAGTGGGGATCCCTTCTCTATCTTGTGTGGTCTTGTTGAGGCTTGAGGATTCTCAGGAAGGGCAAGCAGCACCAGCGAGGATGTTATCGTAAGCTGGATGATGACAAATGAGGGGGTAGGACCATGACTGAGGATGATTAAGGGGAATTAAGAACATATAAAGATTATGAGTAATAGATTTAATTTAGCTTACTATGATAACACTACAATAGAAACCAAAGGATGTAGTGCAAAGGAATAATCAGGGTGATATTCACCATAGAATCTATGAAAAGCGGCCATCCGGAGGGTGTCAGGGCAATCACAATGTAGTATATTGGATATCAGGAGGAAGTTGGGAAGATTGGACAATACTGGGTCCAACGTGCAGATAATGTCAGGGGTAATTCACCACACTTTGGAAGGCATTCTGCAGAGGGCCAGACATGAAGTAGTAGCATCAAGATGAGACATCCCAGTCGAGGTGAAATCTGGACACATTGTGTATGCAGGTGGGGATCCAGATGACAGGAGAATCATGTAGAAAGATTCTGGATGGAAAAGCCTGATGGTAGGCAGCACCAGTGCACACATCGTGAGTATCATGGAATCCTGATGCACACAGGCGAGGATGTGACATCAGGGCAGAAGATGCCAGAATTAGGCATCGCTACAATTTAAGAGCTTGGGATCAAGTAGCGTCCAGACACAACAGGCTAGGATCAGATGGTGTTAAGATACAATACCCAAGAATCAGACATTGTTAGGATGCAAGAGTGGTGAATCAAATGTTGTCAGGGTACACCTGACGTAGGGGTCCATGTCCGGATACTGTCATGATGCACCAGGCACACAACTTGATGTCAGGACGCGACATTAGTTTGACAGTACATCCTGGTTAACAGTTATCGTTAGGGGCACCCTGTGTATCAGATGCACAGGATGCACCGGGCACAAGATAATATTTTTGCTGATCTAGGCACAACTGGTGGGGAATTGGGTGCCTTCTTATGATGAGAGGTTAAGGTATGATAACAAATCTTCAATTCTCATGTACACTCACACTAACAAACCTATTTAGTTGGTGATCCTTGGCTTAGTATCACTGGCTGGAGATCATCGATTTTTTGTTTTATTTCTTCCAGTTGATTTTTATATCAGGCTATCTTTTTGTTTTCTTAGGTTCCTCAGCTTGGATTGACACCTTGACTTGGTGCTGAGGCTTCTCACTAAGATTAATCTAGTTCCTGTAAAGTACAAAGGACCTAGTGTTCATGGCCTGAGAAAAAATGGGGGGCTGTTCATATCTTTCTCTATTTATCACTATCTCAGGAGGCTATAGAATGGAAAGTCTAGAGGCATGCGTATATCTAGTTGCCAGATTTCTTTTCTTTCTTTCTTTTTTGGTGAAGTAGGCCTTATAGGAAAATAGCACTGTGCATTAGGCAGTGTCCAGAACTGTTGCTTATAGTTAACTTAAAGAGCAGACTCTACATTGAAAATTATACCAGCCTGTGTTTACTGAGAGTTATTCTTATATTTCTTTCCCTTGTGTAGTATTGCCAGATCCTATGCTGTCGCATGCCATCATGATCACATTCACAAAATATTACTTAAGCCTTTCAATTCACCACTATTTTCATCTGGGGATATATATTTCCATGCCCCAGAATGTTTTTCCCCTGCCCCAATCTACGTCCAGTACAGTTCTAATTACAAATTAAGGTTTTCCTTATAACTGTTGATTTGTTGGCCCTCTTCTATTGTTTTTTTTGATAATGAGAGTTTCTGTGCTAGTTAGTGTTGATGGTAATCATGTAATACCCTCACCATATCATGCATCTGGCAAATTTTAGGCATTTCTTCTTCTGGTTGGTTACAAGCTTTGTATGGAACAAGCCTTTAGCAAAGAGCCAGTCTTCACTCCATCTGCTCCTATTATTCCTACCATAAGCTATTAGGTCTAGCAAGATACTCATAGGTTATCCAGTTACTCATAATTGCACCGATATCTCGAGCACTGGTGATGTGTTAGTGTCCTGCTTGCACAACATTTGATAAAGATTGGTTAGTCCTGAGCACAGTTTTTGTAACAGTGGCATCATTGCATCCTGATTGATTTTGTTACTTGCCGTAAAATTCTCCTTCAGAAAGGCATACTATAGGGCTTGGAGATGGTACGTAGTGTGTTCCACCTGGATAATTAACTAGTGAGAAAGATTATTTATTCCATGAGGAAAGAGATGTGGTTTTGTGATGCATAATTTTCTGGCCTCTCATGGTTTGAGTTAAGACTCTTCTTTGGCTTGCTGAAGAGAAGGGAAAAAAATTGATGAAAATGATGCACAAATGATGGTAAGTTGGAAAATGGTCCATTAGAGAAAGGTTATCATTTGTTTGTGCATGGTTTGTAGTTTTTGAGGAGCACCTGACCTGTTTTTTCCTTCTTTCAGAGTTCATGGGGTAGCATGTGCCTGGAAACCCTTGTAAGAGTAAGGACTAAAGTGTTGATAGCATGCACCAGAGCCACATTTGCAATGAGGCTCACATAGCCTTATTTTATCTTCAACTGCACTTTGCCCTGGGTTTTTCATATACTACCCATACTTAACAAGAAAACTCAAAGCAGTATACTGTAAAATCTGATCGTTAATGAACTGGCCTCAACTAGGACAGTTTACAATAAACGAAGTTTCTGAAATTGATGATAGGCCAAATATCTCTTCCTTTCAAAAATTCCCAATATCTTAGTTTTCTTACTGCTGGAGATTCTGAAAAGTCCTAGTCCAGGTCAGTTCATTAACAATGAGATTTTACAGTAGTGTAACATGAGAGTAACCTTTTAAAAAAAATCCAATTTTGACAAAAGTGGGAAGGGGAAACATGCCTCTGGCCTATCACCAGTATACAATAGGGATGATAATAGATTAAACATCACTGCCAACTTCAAGTGGACTATTGGATTGTGTTCATGCGGAGGTGTTACTCAGTCTGTGGATAGCATGGTATTGTACTATCTAGAGGAAATTTGGAATGGAAATTGGTTAATACAGACTCATATTAATGGGGTGTATAAATGTGCATATTTATTGTTTACTGGTGTTCCATCTAGAGGGGAAGGGCAAGCTTTATATAAACAAAAGAAAAAACAATCCAAGATATCGAGAACCCTTGCTGATACATCCTGATTATATTCTGTGTCATCCATCAAGCAACTGTGGAAGTTCTATCAATCTTGTTACAATCACACAATCTCCTGCAGTATTGACAACACTGGTTCCAGAAATAATTCAATGGCCCCTTGTCAATAATGATCCCCCAATGATAAGAAAGGACATCGAAGGAATGAACAACAAAAAATGTCCCCATGGAAATTAGCAAACTAGTGTGTATTCCCATTCATTCCGGCAAATGATTGAGAGTCTGTGATTTCCAACATTACTGATATTAGTGTATTTGTGAATGCCCCATATTACAGTCTCTTATAGCTATATATACATGCACGAGGATAATAAATCAAGTAATAAGTCATGATTTATCACACAAAATCGTATATATTTCCTTGCAAGCCCAACACCTACTGTTTCCAGCAGGGTTTCACCATGTTGATCCAAAATGGGTGTATCAACCCTCTCATCATCCAGTGACAGGTTTACTGCCTCCCAGCTGCCATGCCTACTGGCTAAGTGCAAAGGAGTTTGCTCACCTTGAGCATGGGCATTGGGGTTTATTCTGCCATTGGCCAATAAAATCTCCAATATGCTATGTTTGCAGGCTACATGAAGTGGTGTACGAATCTTAGGGTCACCCATTTACCTCAAAATCAAGGATAAAAATGTTAAAGAAAATGAAAAGAAAAAAAAGATAAATTAATACTTAGTGTACCAGCCTTCTGCCTCAATAGCAGTAAGACCTGTAAGATAATATTGCTACTAGAGAGAAAAGGAGCTTGTGCTTGGGTGGGAGATTCTTCAAACCATCGTTGTTGATGTAAATGGGTGATCGGGAATTACCTTTATGGAGTTTTGGTCATTGCAACACACACCCTTGTACTTACAGGCTATGTTATTATGAGCCCCATCAGTATGCTTCCCCCTGCATCATAATACCTATATTTGCCTAAAACAGTGAGTGGTATAAAGCTTGAGTATCTCGAAAGAGGGTCTATAAATCATGACAACTTGGATATATAGAATATATATACACATCTGAATCCCCCCCAGGGTACAAGCACTACCTATCTAGCCACATATATCAAGGAGGGATTGATCTTAGTGAGAAGCCTCAGCACCAAGTCAAGGTGTCAATCCAAGCAGAGGAACCTAAGAAAACCAAAAGTTAGCCTGATATAAAAATCAAAAGAAAGAAATAAAACAAAAAATCGATAATCTCTGGCCAGTGATACCAAGCCAAAGATCACCAACTGAATATGTTTGTTAGTGTCAGTGTACATGAGAATTGAAGATTTATTATCATACCTCAACCTCCCATCACAAGAAGGCACTCAATTCCCCACCAGGTATGCCTATATATAATGTTAATAAATAGGATGGCAGAAAAGTTGGTAAATAATTATGATACCTTCATTTTTCCGGTTTTAGCTCTCGCAAAGAGACACTGGATTCCTCACCAGGCATGTCTCAAAGCCTAGTCCAACCCTCCCACAGATGGACTTCAAGACGTTAAGATATAGATTGCTGAGGATCAATCCATATTCTGACGACTTGTCGAATCCATGCCAGAGAACAGACCTAAGTGAAAGAGGGAATCCTGTAGATTCCAACAGTCAGCAGGAATCGCAATTTTGGAATAGAGATCTCTCTTGATTTCACCATACTCTGACGATGCATCAGATTCAAAGTTAGAGAAGGTATATGGATAATCTTCAGATGATGAAGACACATCACTCAAAAGGTATCTCAGGGCTGTCCCCTGGCAGGACTCAATTCCTGCAGCAAGCGACAAAGAAAATGGAGTTAGAGAGGTGGAGGAGGTGGGAGAGGGAGTGCAGGTACAGGGGAAAGAGGAAAGGGTGAGAGGGATGGGAAGAGGGATGGGGAGGGAGGGGGAAAGGAAGGGTGAGGGGAGAGGGGTGAGGAGAGCGATGGGGAAAGGAAGAGGGAGAGAGTAGGGGAGAGAGGGGGGAGAGGAAGGTAGCTGATGATATGGTGGATTCCTCACCATCGCTCATCTCATTATATCTCCCAGAGTCCAATGACTCTGGCAAGGAGTTGAAGAGGTAGGACCCATTATCGAGCCACCACCTCAACACTGTGCTGGTGGTTCACGAACCAGCTCAGGTTGTTTGTTAGACCATGCTGCCCATAGAACTGTCCAGTGGAGTTCCAGACAAGGAGATGTCACCAGCCTCCTTGTCCCGACCTATATTCACAAATATGAGAATATGTTAAACGAAGAACAAATCTCAATCTCAAGGAATCACCAACCGCTCTGCCCACCGAACAGAAAACACAACTCCTCAAGGAGATCGTTCATGCAGTGGGCAATTGACAATACTGCTGAGGCTATAAGGCCCAGCACAATTAGAGAATAAAAGAAAAGGAAAAAGGAAAAGAAAAGTAGCCACCTGAGAGTCAGCTTGGGGCCAGAAGAAAATCAAATCGACAATATTTTTAGAAAAGGTGAAAAGTGATGATGTCAGTGTAGATGTAGAAGAGAGAAAAAAGGAGGAGAATACAGGAGGGAGAGCAGGTTTAAGTAGGGGAAAGATAACGGCCTACAAAAGCTGGTACATGTTCAAAACATATGTATATACATTGCCCAAACAAAGATGTTTACATATGAAGTTGGTGAACCAGTTCATTGCCACTCAGCAACAGTCTTTTATTTAGTTCCAGAAACCTCATACCTAGGATAATCAACTTAAGTATCGAGCATTGTAATTCAATTGAATATGTGAGAATATATATGGTGACCAAAGACAATTCACACTTAACAAGTATCTCAAAGCTGGCCCAGAATATCATAAGATTGTGAGATGAGAAACAATAGCTGTATCAATGAATAATCAAAGAACTAGCTTAGCTAAATACGGACTCAATAAATAAATAAAAAAAGAAAATCCAGACCTCTGAGACTCTAAATTCACCCAAAATCACTAGTTACTAAGCCTAACTCTTCCGGTAGTATACTGGTACCCAGATGGGATCCATCTCTCAATGCATCACTGACGAAGCAGAACTAAGTAAAAATGCACCCTAACCTCATGAACAAATGATCAATGGCGAGTGACATCTAATGAATCCTATATAAAAAAAAGCCTACAGGGAACATCAAGGCTCTATATATGCAATCTCACAAACCCAGCACAAAACAACCAGACACAATTGAAGCACTCAAATCCCATGCTACGAGCACCACTCACTGCGGTTCCTTTTTATCCCTCCGCCATTTATCAAAAATTCCGATGTCAATAATTCCCTTTATACATCTGCATAAATGTAACAGAGACGTTATGTTCCACCGCTACATACAACAAGCATCTGCTCAGTCTACAAACACACGTTTGACTCTTGCAGTATAGGTTATACCCTGTCCAAATACCCCTACTCTTCTAACTATACAAACCATACCGACATTCAACCAGCAATCCAGCTCTGCCTCAACTTCTTTGCCCACATCATGGGTCGGGACCACATACCATTGTGTTAGATAGACACTGATACTTTACTCCCAGCCCCACCACACAATTCAGGAGAGTATCACGGCACCCTACAAAGCAACTCCCACCATCCGGAAACCAATCATACCTTTCCAAACCCCAATCCCCTCCACCCTCGAATATCATACCTCTCAGAGGGTATTACTCAGAAACCCTTAGAAATAATCCATTACTTCTGATACCAGCACCTGTGTCAACCTTCTGCTCTGGCCATAGACAAAACTTGAAGAGTCATGACTGTAGAAAATGCGAGGGCAGATTCTAATCATAATGGATAACTCAGTTGCTAAACTACATAATCTGGTGCGCAGTCATTAGATTTGGATATAGATAGACGCACATCATCCCAGCCCACAGTTTCTTTCATATTAAATTCACTTTTATCACCACCATCCAGACCATGGTAGAACAGATCACATTAACCCGCGCCGGCCTCCATAGCTCGCTACTCGCCGCTAATACAAATCCTCGACAACTCAAACATTTCACCTTCTCATCCGAGTCCACGTGGGGTCAACCAGAAGTTAATTTGAGACTTGTCGTTCAAGATGTGATGGGGTTCAGCTGGTTGATTCAGTCACTGCAAAGCGGACCCAACATTGCTTTGTGGTGGGTTTGTTTGTTCTGTCTGCTTGCTGGTCCGGAATTAATGTTGCGCAGTTGCCCAACTCCCACTCAAATCACCAGAAAAATGTTAAGTTACCCTCCTGCTCCTCTCTGTTTTATCGCCCATTAAATTGCTAGGGGTAGTGGGGTCGCAGAGCCTGATGTCTGCATCTACTAAAATCAATAGACTACGGGGATCCCGTAAAACAATCCCAACCCCCTCGCCTCCCCTAATCATCCCCTCATGATGACTTCATTTTGGCAATTTGCCCAGCGACGACTAGCAACGAAAAATTGGACCTAGCGCCGCTGTTTATCAGTTCTGGGAAAACAAACATTCAAGGCCACCCCCGCCGGTGGCAGCGGGAGCATGAGAAGGAAAAAGTACACTTTCGATGCCAAAGAAAAGCCGGAGAAGCCAGATTATGTGACTACGCGCATATTTTACGTCAATGCCGGTACACCTTCCTCCTTCGTTATCACCATTTTGTGAAGTCCGCTAGCTAAGGCAATATTGCAGATCCTTATATCAGGCACTTATACACCATGGTACTAGCAGACCTCCCAAAACTCGGGCAAATTCTCCTCAGTAGGAAAGCACTATTAAGTACGGGTGCAGACGAACAAGGAATGAAAATGCAGGAAGGCGCCGAAATGGCCGATATCACACCTAGGGAGTTCTGTGACATGATCGTTGGCAGATTCAAGGCTTCCCCGCCCTCCGCTTCCCCCGTCATAACCCATCACTCAGCCATAATAGAACCAAGCAGGGGCCAATGCCCCCTACGACATCGTCATCCGCACCTCCTCCCCCGCGCTTGCTGAGGCGATAAAGTGTATCTGGCATAGAATGGAGGACTCGGTTACATCTATGTCGGAAAGCATAGGGGATGGTACTCCATCCGAGTGGCACGGCCTCAGTTGTGGATCCAGAATCGAGCTGGAAGCAGCAGATCTCTGTCGAGAGGCAGAAATTCGTGGAATGGACAGAAGAAACAAACTACCACTTGCGCCTCTCAACCCTCGCCCCACGGCTCTTAGAGTTGTACAGAGCGGACCGAGACTGGATCGTGCCCCGTGCACTCTACAAAGAAGTTATCGCGGTGATGGACAACGGCCTGGAAGATCTATCCATTTCGCGCCCGCGCTCATGCTTCCACTGGGGCATCCCAGTGCCCACTGACCCCGCACCGATGACCTACGTCTGGCTTGACATGCAGACAAATTACCTCACAAACCCCACATACCCAACCTGGTCCCCTCCCCGCTTAACCTCCTTCTGGCCAGCAGACATGCCCGTGATAGGCGACATTCTCCTTTTCCACACAATCTACTGGCCTGCCTTCCCCTGCCACCCAGCATCCTAACACAAGCACACTAGACTATCAACCGTGGCAAAATGAGCAAAAGCACCGGTAGTGCCATCAACCACTTCTTCACGCTATCCGAATTCAGCGCGGATGGCATGCGCTTCTACCTCCTTCAGGAAGGGAGCATCACCGATGACGGTGACTAAATGGGCACGATTGCCGACCGCCACAAGAAGGGCCGTGTAGACGGTCTAGGAAACCTAGCCGGCCGCATGCGCGGGCAGAAGTTCGGTCTAGAAAAAGCTGTCAAGCGCAGCGTCGAAATCGACCTATCAGAACACCCCCCGGAAGACCAAGGTCACCACAACCTCCTACAAAAAACGCCACTCCTAGCCGCGGGGAAAATGGAGGGCTTACACCTAAACCCTGCATTAACAGATATCATGAACACAGTTTAGGAAGTCATTCACCCATTTCCCATTTATTTTTTGTTTTACTCCGCTCAGCAGTAATTAATTTACTTATTCCAGACAAACAAGTACCTCCAGCCCGCTGCACCCTGGGCTATCCGAGATCCTTCTGCAGCCATTCATTCCGGGTAAGATAAAGGAGTTGCTGGATGGGTTGGGCGTGCGCGCTTATAGGCACGGCTTCGAGCACGCTGTTGTGAGCGGGGATAAGGAGTATCAGCCTGTTTTGTAAAGGTGAAAGAAGAGAGAGTAGGGGACGGGGCGAAGAGCAGGAGGAGGGTCTGGATTCCGCCGCTCATGAAGGGTTTGATTAGTACATTGTTAGGTTATGAGAGGGTATGAATTTTAGGCGAGTGACTAGTGGTGATGGCTGGTGAGCAGCTAGGTGTGATAAATTTACGCTGGGCTGGCTATATATAGGACACTGCCGGCCACTTGAAAAGAATAAGGACCCCAAGTCACTCGCTACCAACATAGCCTAATTTGCTGAAAGGGAAGAGGGATACGCATGCAGAAAAAAGAACATGCGTTGATATTTAGAGAAGATCAAGGTGATATTATCATGCTGTTGTGCACTCTTGTCTTTTCTATTAGTTTTGTCAAGGTAGGCGAGAAGAGAACAATGTGTCCGGCCATAAAGTTTATTGCCTTTACTACAGTTCATCTACCAGTTCCGCCCACCCACCCCCATGCCCCAGTGCGGCCCCACACTGGGGGATATGCCGCCCCAATCGGGATGACCTCAGCCAAAGCTGCAAGAGGAGGGTATTCGCCCAATGAATGTCTGGCGAAAACAGAATCGCGCTGGATTCAGCCACTGGATCTCATGTCCTCAAAGGAAGCCTTCTCCATAAGAGTAAGTGCGCGCTGGGTGAATTGGGTTTCAGACGGAAGGCCGGTCGGGGAGTGGTAAGTGTACGAGGTGGCTCTCTCTGTAACATCTTTGAAGATCTTCTTCTATCTGATTGACCTGTCCGCACCGACGGTCTCAAAAGTCATTGACATGTAGTTCTGCCTGATAGCCTTTCCACGGCGTCTGCCAAAATGAACAGTCAATTCCTTGGGGTTATTTCTCACAATATTTGTAATCGCGAAACCTGTGATGCAGTTACTATAGTGAAGGAGAATAACAAGGAGAACGACCTACCACAATTGTCCGGAGGAACACTTGAGGATTCTTTGCGATCAATGATCCAAGGGGGGGATATGTGTATTATGTACCGGCATAGGAATTGAATTGGTGGAGATGCTTGGTGCTGCGATGCAGGGATGTGACGGTGGTATCCTAGCAGCTTTGCCTGCAACGACACCGCTGGCCAGTTCATCAAGCATTCGGAAACCTTTGCGCCAATACAGGTATCAACAGTGCCCAGGTGCCTGGACTCTTATCAATGGACAAGAGGTTCTGTTTGTGATAGGGCTTCCTCAGGTTCTGGGCTGCTCAATGTTAGACAAATTAACGAACAACAGGACCCTATCGTAAGTTACCTGGTAATGTTGCTCACTGTGGCCAACTCTAAGTCAGGGTGTAGTCATTTTAGAAAACAATGGTAGGTATATAACCCTAACTTGTTGAATTCTTATAGTTTACCGGTATCCCTTGCCTGAGAACAAAGTGTTGTAAGTATGCTCTAGTGCATACCCGTGGTGCTTCCTGATAAGGGAAGTGGAACGAGCGGAAGAGAATAGATGAGGTGGAATGGGCCGAAGGTAGAATGGACCGAAGAAGGTGGTTTGGACCGAGCGGTATTGGGTGGTACCAATGTAGTTGATCGGACCGAGCATGATGGTTTGGGATGGAAGGATAGTTATGGGATCACCAGTTACTCAGTATAAGAGAGAGAGATGCACGGCATCTTAATAAAATATAATAAGAAATTGAGGTACACTTTTTCGCTCAGTAACTTGCATCTTTCATACTCTATCAAATTAGCTTTTCCTACGAACTTTACTTATCGAAATATTTCCGTTTTACTACACAAAGAAAGTTGTCGATATCGAGTGATTGCTTATGAGAACACCATAGGTATAAAAAATTTAAAAAATTGAAAAAGTTGGCGGGTTGGGGGGCGTTGGGGTTGGGGGCCGGCCCTTTTGCAGGGGTTGCGGAGGGGTTTTTTGGTTCCTGTTGCGGGCTCTTTCTCTACTGCCCTTTAATTGGATGGTGTGTTGCGCGTGCCGTATCCGACCTCCGTGGGGTAATCGTGACCTTCCACTAATCCGGACAATAATTCGGCAGGGAGTTGACCTGATGATGACTTGCCTAATAGCACAAACAGGGATAGAACAAAAGAGAAAGAGCTGGACCCAATTGCAATAGAAAGGAAACGATGTCTATTGGCAAATTGACTGGGTGTGGTTGTGCTAGTCTAACTAAGGAAAAAGAGAAGAGGCTTATAAGCAGAAAATCCTGCATGCCAAGCTATCTACAACACAGAGTTTTTAGTGGGCGTGCAAACGCTCTCCTGACTGCTAACACTACCCTATTACGCCACCCTAGGCCACACCAGTAGTTTATATCCTTGCCCCTTGAGAGTGGTGCTTACCTAATCTGAGCGCTAACCTTTAGTAGTTGTACACAGTCACAAATGCCAAGAGCCCCACATCCCATGGCGGCCTGAATCTGATTGCAATCATACATATACCGTTGCCTCGCCCTCCACTGTTACATTCATTCAGAATCTAATACTCCCTTTTCTTTGTTTCTAGTACAATCCTTTCCCCTTTTTCCGCTGTCATTGTAGGTAGATTTCAGGCAGTTGTGTCACATTCTGGTTTCATATTCATTGCGGCTCACTCTTCTTGCAAATCAGACAATACCTCCCCTTACACTTGCACCCCAGCCATGAACCCGGGTATCATGCCAAAGGTCATGAAGACCTTATGGTATCTGAGGGGCGCATAGGATACCCACTTTCCAAAAGCTCCTACGAATTGTATCAGGGCAGACACTAATTAAGTGTAACTAAAACAGGGACCACGGCCTTGTTACAGATCAAACTAGGCAAACATTGGGTCAACCAAAATCAAGCAACGCCATAATGGATAGTGGCTTGGGCGGACCAGGGATTACGCCTCTCTCTCAAATGACCGAGTTTGATGTAACCGAGATCTCCAGTTACATTACCAGGGTCCTCCATCAATTAGATACACAGGATGCCTATGGCATCTTCGCTGGTGTCCATCAGCCAGGAGGACCCGTTGTTCCTACTTTTATATTTGGATTACCATGATCAAACCTTGCGGACATTGTTCTCCCCCCAACTCCGAATAACTTGCCGATCTGGGTCCGAGAGGATTGCATTCTTTCGACGAATGAATTAGAAACTGGATGGGCCACGAGCCCAGTCAGTGACGTGCAGGAATTGATGCTCCAAGCGTGCTCAGTTGGGATTGATAGTTTGCAAGCCCTCCCTTTTAGTGATGGACAAGATCATGCTCGAGCATAAAGTTTAGGTGTGCTCGAGCACAATTTATGCTTGAGCATGATCGTGTCTATCACTACTCGCTTTATTTGAATCAATATCTAACCAGAGAGCAGGAAGCATTGAGGGGGCCGGAAGCTTTGGGGGGTTTCTAAAGCGATCCTCTATACCAGACAAACGTTTTGGCATCACTGCAGCACACTGTGTACCCGGTGCCCTTGTCGGGATGCCAGTCTGCTCTCCCTCAACTATCAAGGTTACTGGTAGGCTCAAGAGATTGGTACGATATACATCGTTTTGCCCATTGACCAACTGCCACCATGTTGCTCTTGCAAAGGAGACCAAAGCCCTAGCTTTATTGGAACAATTTCGATTTCACGATGATCCATCTGGCATGTTGTTTCTCGATCCTCGCAATCAGATTCAACTTAAAACTGGTGTTCTCAATGGTGGAAACCTGGGAGTTATTGTGGCCTCCCACTTTGGAACCCACAGTGAGCTATTGTACCGATACGATAAAGTACTGAGAAGAGATCTCCTTCCTCATTTTTCTGCAAAAGTGTCCTGGCACACCAGAATCGATTGGTCTATCTTTACATGTAATTTGAATAGGTAGGCTCCCCCTAGTTACCATACCTAGCTGTTATGTTGAATATTACTAATTTCTCAGAAATCATGAAGATATGGTGCAAACCTTTACGAAGGCGAACATATTTCTGAAATAGGTGATTTGTATCCTGGGGCTAAGGTGGAGAAAATAGGCCGCTCAACCGGGATAACATGTGGGGAAGTCAATCGCGCTATGCTCCAACATTGGGATAATGGTGCGGCTACATACGAAATTGCTATTATTGGGCCTGCAGGTGAAAACTTTGCCGACAGAGGGGATTCTGGAGGCTGTGTGTTGGTCGATCAGGACGGGACATACAAAGCCGCTGGGTTGCTGATTGGAAAATGCCAGCAGAGCAATATCGCCTTTGCGACACCGTTGCGTTTGATTTTGCAGATGGCAGGCGATTATGAGTGGGCTTGAGTGGGGATGGGTTGTTTTAGTTCATTTGCAGGGAAAGTAGAGATGTGAGATAACAATTATTCAGCATACCAATTCCAATTCTCTTTTCTACACCTGGAGCATACCAGATCTTGTATGATCATGTGGCGGTATCGCAATTATCACTTGATTCTTCTTCTATGGTTAATGTGGAACACGCACCCATGAAGGTAATGCAAAAAGGCTTTTTGAGTTTGATTTTGAAAATTATACAAAAAGGAAAAAGCAACAATACCCGGAATAATTATTGGAATGCACACCCGGAGCCATCATGAAGAGAGAAAAGGTGTGAAAGCGACTAGACAAACTTCAATTAATTAACCCTCAAGAAGTGACCTTTTATCTATGAAACGATGGATGAAGAAAAATAAATCTAAAGAGAGAACCAACTTTTTTTTAATTATTTTTTAAGAAGCTCCTTTTTTTTTCTCTCTTCCTCCTGCTGCATGGATGGCCTACACTATTTGTTGTCAGTGAGTTTTACTGGTAAAAAAATGAACAGGTTAGCATCGTGGGTTTTTATTTGGTATTACTATTAAAAAA
Source organism: Choiromyces venosus 120613-1 (assembly GCA_003788595.2). Classification (NCBI taxonomy): domain Eukaryota; kingdom Fungi; phylum Ascomycota; class Pezizomycetes; order Pezizales; family Tuberaceae; genus Choiromyces; species Choiromyces venosus. The sequence continues at coordinate 529,748 of ML120410.1, read as the reverse complement.
TAAAAACATGGCACTAACATGAGTTGCTATTGGGCTGAATTCTAGGAATCTTCTCTTATATAGGCCAGAGCAGTGAGATATATCAGTTGGACTCACCTCAGACATTGGATCCCAGAGGACTGTAATGCATTCTTCAAGAAACCACTAGCCCATCTATATGATAGTAATGTCAGGTTACAGCACTGAACGATGTTTATCAAAATGTATGCAAGCTCAGTACTAATTTACCACCAGTATTGAGAGTTCCATGCCAGTTAAAAAAGGTAAGCTGATGGAAAATTGAATTCAAAAGTCCAGTGATATTGTATGAATATTCTCATGATATCTCACAATAGTACAATGTCTGACTACACTGCACTGTACACTGGAAAAGGACAAGGAGGCCCCTAACTGCATGCATATTCTGGGGCTACTATCAAAGCCAACCTATCACTGCTTTTGCCTTACCAAGCATTTCAAGAAATATCCATGTTAATCCCAAGTGCCTTGTTCTAATTAACATGAGTTTACCTACCTATACTTAAGACCTAGGTATGCATCTCACTGGATCATAGTGATTATATTTATCTAAGATAATGAGTAGTATGAAGCTTGAGTATCCTGAAAGAAGGTCTGAAAATTATGACTGCTTAGATATATAGAAAATATGTACACCTCTGAATGCCCTCTAGGTTACACATGCTATTTATCTACCCACATATATCAAGGAGGGATTGATCTTATTGAGAAGCCTTAGCACAACATCAAGGTATCAATCTAAGTAGAGGAACCCAAAAAACCAAAAGTTAGCCTAACAAAAATATCAAAGGAAAGAAATAAAACAAAACATCAATGATCCCCAGCCAGTGATACCAAGCCGCGGATCACCAACTGAATATGTTTGTTAGTGTGAGTGTACATGAGAATTGAAGATTTGTTATCATACCTCAACCTCCCATCACATGAAGCCACTCAATTCCCAACCATGGGTGCCTATATCTAATGTTAATAGATAGAATGGCAGAAAAGTTGGTAAATAATTATGATACCTTTATTTCTCTAGTTTCAGCTTCCCTAAAGAAACACTGAATCCCCCATCAGGCATGCCCTACAGCCTAGTCCAAACCCTCCACACTCAGACTCCAAGACATCAAGATATAAATTGCTGAGGATCAATCTATATTCTGACGACTCATCGGATCCATGCCAGAGAACAGAGCCAAGTGAGAGAGTGAATCCTCTAGATTCAAAGGCGCAGCAGCAATTGTACTATTAAAATAGAGATCTCTTGACATCTCATCATACTCTGATGATGCATCAGATGCAAAGTCAGAGAAGGTATAAGGGTAATTATCAGAAGACGAAGACTCAACATCTGAATGGCATCCCAGGGTTATCCCCTGCTGGACTCAATCACTGTGGCAAGCGACAAGGAAGAGGGGGTTGGAGAGGTGGAGGAGGTGGGAGAGGGGGTGTGAGTGTGGGGGGAAAAGGGAGAGGGGGGGGGGGGATGGGGAGGGGGGGGGGGAAAGGGAGGGGGGGGGGGGGGGGGAAGGGGAGGGGGAAAAGGGAGGGGGAGCAAAGGGGGAGATGAAGGTGGCTGATGAGATGGTGGATTGCTCGTCATCACTCATCTCATTATATCTCCTAGAGTCTAATGACTCTAGTGAGGTGTTGAAGAGGTAGGACCCATGATTGAGCCATCACCTCAACGCTGGGCTGGTGGTTCTCAAGCCAGCTCATGTTGTTTGGCAGACCACACTGCCCATAGAATGGTCTGGTGGAGTTCCAGACAAGGAGGTATTACCAACCTCCTCATCCTGACCTATATTCACAGATATCAGAACATGTTAAATGAAGAACAAAACATGATGCAAAGAAATTACAAACTACTCTGGCCACTGAACAGAAAATACAACTCCTGAAGGTGATCACCCATGCAGTGGGCAATTGACACCACTGCTGAGCCAATAACGTGATTTACGGGGATCCAGCTCTTTACCTAGAAGTGGCTCACAGTGGCAACCATAGGAAAACCAAATGTATATTTGATTATCTATATAAATGATAGTGACACAACCTTTGAAATTTGTTAGAAAGTACTTTGAAATATGGAGAATTAGAATATGTAGCTTCTATTCTGTTGTAAGAAAAACCTCTCTTGGGATCATGCTATTAAGATTAGTTGTTTGGGGCAAGATACCTCTAATCATATAATATGTAAAAATAGAAATATATATAAGAGTACATTCATAAGTCTGTAGACAGGTTTTATAGGTCTTATATATTCTGTGCGAATTGCTTTTACTTTAAGCTAAACAGATTTTTAAAAGTTATAGTAACAAATTGACATGAGGAAAACTATGTACAAAATTAATCAAGTTGACTACATGATATTTGTTTATTGGCTTACCCTATAAATTCAATACTTTGCCAGTTATTTCACAAGGGTTATCTGAGTAAGTATACCAAGTTTTAGGTTGAGCAAAGAAGTCTTTCATGTTCTGTACACAACTGACAAAAATTTATATAAAACTATAGTGCTATAATATTTCAAGCTTGAAATCTCTACAACCATTATTTCTAACTGCCTAAAACTTGTTCAATAGTCTGACCCTTATCAGGAGACCTAGAGATAACATTTTCAGCTTTGTCTAAGGAGTACACCTTACAAGGTTGAAGCTTAAGTCTCATATTTTTACACATATATCTTTACAATAATCAAGCAATAAATATGTAAGGTTTACCCATTGGACTTTAAGTTTCATGTAGTTACTTATATTCATATTATAAAGGATACTACAAAGTATTGGAGTTATAAGTTAATCCAGTATGTAGATATTATATTATCAAATAAATCAACCATATATATAGTTTTAATTTGTCATATAGTACTATAACTTCTAAGAATAACTATAAACACATACAAAAGTAGCTAATCCATAACATGCAAGGTCTATAATAACTCTCTATTTAGTTAAAAAAGTATTCTCTACATGGCTTTCAATTTCTTTACTATTAAGTATAAAAGGACTGTAATTTTAAATTACCAATCATAAAGACAATATACAGGGAGAACCATATCCTATTATGAAATAAGAACTGCATATTCTAATTCTCTATATTTCAAAGTACCTTCTAACTAGTCTCCAAAGTTATATCAGTATTATTTATGTAGATAATCAAATATACAGTTGGTTTTCCCTTGGTTGCTACTGCAAGCTGCTTCTAGGTGAAGAGCCACATCCCCATAAATCACATTAAGACCCAGCACAATTAAGGAAACAAAGAATAAGAAAAAGAAAAAGAAAAAGAAAAGTAGCCACCCTAGAGTCAGCTTGGGGGCAGAAGAAAATTGAATTGACAACATATTAGAAATGGGAAAAGATGATGTTGTCGGTATATATATAGAGGAGAGAAAAAAAGGAGGAGAATACTGTTGACTGTTGTGAGGTTACAGGCAACCACCCTAAGTGTTGTGACAGTGTGGAGGGCAATGTGAATAGTTGCACACATAGGATTGTTGTTTCCTATTTAGTTAGTTTGATAGATGAGATAATAACAATAACAACATCACTATACAATAGATTATGAGCCTCTGTGTGTTCCACACAGCTTGACAAGGAGAAAAAAATCACACATTCGATAGATGGCTGCTGATGCTGTACTGCTTTTTGAACATTTTTGTTCTCACCATTTGGTTTATTTCTTTTTTTTGTTATCATTCCTTTTAATTTTCTTTCACTATTTTCTCTTCCTTGTCACTCTGTTCTACATAGAATTTCCCCTTATTTACACGATGTCAGAACTTTATGAGTCCATGCCATCTGGACGTCAGAATTTCCCTCTCTTGGGGGATAATAACTTTGGGTCCTGGAGGCAGAGGATGTACAACAGGCTAAAGGAGTTAGAACTTTGGTGGATCCTATCTGGTCATGAGCAAGCACCAGATAAAAATAGTACCGATCCTGCAGTTATAGTAGAATACAATAAATATCTTCAAAAGTGTTTTTGAATTACTGCAAAAATTTGCAATCTGATGGAGCTGCACATCTATGGTCAATATACAACAGATACTTATGACAAAGATCCCAAATCTCTGCAGGATAAGTTAGCAGAAGGGTATCATAAAGCTCTTGGACTAGATTTCTACTACTTCTGTAGATCACTGTTTGATTGCAACCTTGAGGCACATGGGACAGTAGCTCAATATATCCATGACATTGAAAGGATTATAGAGTGTTTGCATGAAGCTGAGGAGGATATCAAGCGGCCTGAGAAAACATTTTACCTTTTGAACAGGTTTGCAGCATCCTGCTGTGAATGGCATTATCTTCAAGCCATAATCATCAAACCAGACCAGCCCAAAGATTTTATTGCTGCAATTAAGGTGAGAGAGTCTACACTTATCCATGATAAGGTGGGGACTTCTGGAAGTGATACAGTCCTGGTTGCAAGACATAAGGGATGTGTTTCTGGTTCTTCTGTGGGGGGCTTTGGGGGAGTCAGCCATACAAATAAGGCGAGTAGATGAGTAGGCAGTATGCTGTTGATCTCCTGCTACTACTGGTAAAAGAAATGACATCGACAGACTGAGTGTTGCAAACTTAAGTCTGATAATGCGAAGGGTATACATACTGAAAATATCACCACTGCAGCTCAGGCAGTCGAGACAGGTCAACCAAGTAATTCCCTGTTTACAGCTGTTAGTACAGCAGATTCACCAGCACTTCAATGTCAGTGGCTGCTTGATAGCAGCTGTAGTACTCATATCGTGGGTGGAAAAGAAAGCTTTACAACATATGTACCTATTCCTGATGGTGAACACAGAATTTCTGTTGCCAACAATACCAAGATCGGCACTCTGGGTTGAGGTGATGTGACTCTCATATTTTGGGATAAGAGAAACCAGTGCAAGGTGTGATTGGTCTTGTTAGGTATTTTACATATTCTGGCTCGTGGTGAGAACAATTTGCTTTCAGTTTCCCAGCTATGAAGTTCTGGTATTATCGTGGAATTTCCAAAGGACAGAGGAGCTTCCCTGAGATGGGGTATTGGTTCTTGTATTGAAGTCTTGGAAATCAATGGACTTTATGTGCTGAATGTGTTGAGGAGTAGAGTTGGGAGTAGAAATGAGAGGTGAGCATTTGCAGTAGATGCAAGTAAACAGGCTGTGAAAGAGGCAGTACTCTGACACTTTAGACTTACCCATTTAGGAGCTGACACTGTTCATGAGCTTTCAGCAGGAGAGAATGATATGCCAAAACTGCAGACAGTACCAAAATATGTGTGTGCTGGTTGCGTGTATGGAAAAATGACACAAAAACTATTTCCATCAGTCTTGCCAGCTTTGAGGGTGAAACGACCACTGAAACTTGTACAGAGTGATATAGCTAGTCTAATAGACCCAAAGTCATTGGGCGGGGCAACATATCTTCTCATGTTTACAGATGATTTTACCAAGAACAAGGTTGGTTATCTATTGAAGTGGAAGTCAGAGGTGTTTGCATGGTTTAAGGAGTACAAGGCTCTTGTAGAGAAATGAGGAAGAAGATAGATAAGACAGCAAGGAAATGCATCTCCATAGGGTATACAGAAACAACCACTGAGTATCGTCTCTATGATCCTGCTGAAAAACGCTTTCTGATTTCTCACAATGTCTTCTTTGAGGAATCTATATCCTTCTACAGCTTTGGAGACCCAGTCGGAGGTACACTAAAATGCTATTATGCAACACAAATTCAGCCATGGAAGGAAAGGCTCACTTGGGGTGATGAGTTTGACGAGGAAGAAGGCTTGCCAATGCTGAGGGAGAAGGGGTTGCAGGTGGAACAGTTAGAGGTAGATGATAGGGGAGATGATGATGAAGATAAGTGTAGCACGATTGAAGCACCAGTAGTAGAGAGGGGTAAGGGAACCTCATGAATGATGAAGGTACTGAGATCTAAAGGGGAAAGCTGATTCTGGGAGTTTCAGAAAGGAGAACTCCCAACAACTAAAGAAGGCCAAAGTCTGCATTCCAGTAAGGGTGGTTCAGGTCCATCAGGTACCAGTGATGCCATGGTATCCACTATTTACATGGTTGAAGCTGGACTGGTAAGCTACAGGTCAGCTATGGAGACCAACAAGGCCTGCAAATGGCAAGAGGCAGTCAACTCTGAGTGCACTTCTCTTGGGAAGAATGAAGTGTTAATGTTTGTTGACAAAATTCCAGACATGAAGAAAGCCATTCCTACAAAGCTTATTTTACAAAGAAAACTGAATTCGGTTAGGTAGGCGATTAGAGATAAGGCAAGACTGGTCACTCAGGGGTTTTACCAGGTAGAAGGACTGTATTTCACCAATACATTTGTGCTATTAGCAAGTTTGTTGAGTGGTTTTATCAGTCGCAGCAGCAAGGGGGTTTACTATACATCAGATGGACATGGTCATGGCTTTTCTTAAGAGCACACTACATGAAGTGGTATATGTTTCACTCTCAGCTGGAGTCTTTAGTGGTCAGAGACTTGCGCATCTTAATAGAAGTCTTTATGGGTTGAAATAATCACTGCAGTGTTGGTACACTATAATTGATTCTTTCCTGGTCTCAAAGATGGGGTTCCGTTATGGCAGATCTGATTGCTGGGTCTACACCCATGGCAATGGCATAATCTTAGCATTATATGTCAATGACATGCTTATTGTGGGGACTTTGGCAGATGTCAAATCTGTATGGAGCAAACTGAAAAAGGAATTTGAGATGGTGGACCTCGGAGAAGTAAGTCATTTCTTAGGGATGGTCACATCCAGGGATATGAGCAGTTGTACCATCTCCTTCATACAGGAGGCATACATCAGCTAGGTGTTGGGATGGTTTGGGATGATGGAATGCAAACCGGTTGGGACACCAATGGAGAAGGAGAAACCAGATATCAGAGGATGGGGGGACAAGCTATGTAATATATCTCACTATCTGCAGCTCATTGGAAGTCTCGGATGGATCATGACTAGCACCCAACCCGATATCACTTTTGCAGTCTCATACCTTGGGAGATTCAATGCCGACCCTACAGAGTGTCATTGGCTGTGCACGAAATAGGTTCTCAGATATCTTGCTGGAACTAGGAAGCTCTGACTCAGTCTGGGGGGAGAGCTATCAGGGGAGATAAGTCTAACTAGATATATTGATTCAGACTTCACTGGCAATGCAAGTTCAATGAAGTCAACCACTGGATATGTCTTTCTTCTGGGTACCGGAATGATTCAATGGCATTCAAAATGCCAAACTATCACTATTACCAGTACCATGGATGCAGAGTTTATTGCAATGGCATTGGGGATCCAAGAGCTTGTCTGGTTTCGTCAATTAGTTAGGGAAATTGTTAGATCTAGCCTCCATGTCAGTACTTTGTATAATGATAATCAGGTATCACTTTCTACATTTAAAGACACCACTTATAAACCTCATAGTAAACACATAGGTGTTAGAGTTCATCAAGTTAGGGAATTCATAGAGGATGCAGAGGAGGTCATTAGGGAATACTATGCGACAAATGACATAGTGGCAGATGAGTTAACTAAACCACTTGTATGTAGTAAGCATGATGAGTTTGTATGGACATGTGGTTTATCTTAAAAAAAAAAAAAAAAAGTTATTAGTTAGTTTAACGTAGCTAGTTTGTATAAGTAGCAATGGCTATTGTGGGAGTATCAGACTGGCATGTATATAGGTGGTACCTGTAGGCGGAATGTTGACTGTTGTGAGGGTACGGGCAACCACCCTAAGTGTTGTGACAGTATGGAGGTCAATGTGAATGGTCATGCACACAGGATTGTTGTTTCCTATTTAGTTAGTTTGATAGATGAGATAATAACAATAACAACATCACCATACAACAAATACAGTGGGGACAGCAGGTTTAAGTAGGTGAAAGATAGCTGCCCATGAAAGCTGGTACATCATGACAACATGTACGTACATTGTCCAAGCAAAGATGTTTACATACCAAGTTGGCAAACCAGTTCATTGCCACTCAACAACAGTCTTTTATGTAGTTCCAGAAACCTCGTACCCAGAAACCTCAGCTTAGTACATCCCTAAGTATCGAGTATCATAATTCAATTAAATATGTGACTATATATGGTCACCAAAGACAATTCACTCTTAACCACCTCAGGGCTGGCCCAGAATATCGCAAGATTATGAGATGAGAAACAATAGCTGTATTAATGAAGATCTAAAGAACTATCTTAGCTAAATACAGGCTCTATAAATAAATAAAAAAGAAAATCCAGACCTCCGAAACTCTGAATTCACCCAAAATCACTAGTTACCAAGCCTAACTCTTCCGGTAGTATACCCTGATGGGATCCATCTCTCAATGCATCACCGATGATGGAGAACTAAATAAAAATGCACCACAACCCCATGAACAAATCATCAATCACGAGTGATATCTAATGACTCCTATAAAAAAAAAAGTCTACGGGGAACATCACGGCTCTACGCTATCTCACAAACCCAGCGCAAAACAACCAGACACAGCTGAAGCACCCAAATCCCATGCTGCGAGCACTACTCACCAAAGTTTCCTTTTATCCCTCCGCCATTTATCAAAAATTCCGATATCAATAATTCCCTTTATACATCTGCATAAACGTAACAGAGACGTTATGTTCCACCGCTACATACAACAAGCATCCGCTCAGTCTACAAACACATGTTTGACTCTTGCAGTATAGGTTATACCCTGTCCAAATACCCCTATTCTTCTAACTATACAAACCACACCGAAATTCAACCAGCAACCCAGCGCTGCCTCAACTTCTTTGCCCACATCATGGGTCGGGACCATATACCACTATGCGAGATAGACACCGATACTTCACCCCCAGCCCCACCACACAATTCAGCAGAGTATCACGGCACCCTACAAAGCAACTCCCACCATCCGGAAACCAATCATACCTTTCCAAACCCCAATCCCCTCCACCCTTGAATATCACACCTCTCGGAGGACATTACTCAGAAACCCTTGGAAATAATCCATTACCTCTGATACCAGCACCTGTGTCAACCTTCTGCTCTGGCCATAGACGAAACTTGAAGAGTCATGACAGTAGACAATGTGAGGGTGGATTCTAATCATAATGGATAACTCAGTTGCAAAACTACATAATCGGGTGCGTACGGCAGTTGTTAGATTTGGATATAGACAGACTCAGATCATCCCAGCCCACGGCTTCTTTCATAATAAATTCACTTTTATCACCGCCATCCAGAGCATGGAAGAACAGATCACATTAACCCGCGCCGTCCTCCATAGCTCGCTACTCGCCCCTAATACAAATCCTACGACAACTCAAACATTTCACCTTCTCATCCGAGTCCATGCGGGGTTAACCAGAGGGTAATTTGAGACTTGTCTTTCAAGATGTGATGGGGTTCAGCTGGTTGATTCAGTCACTGCAAAGCGGACCCAACATTGCTTTGTGGTGGGTTTGTTTGTTCTGTCTGCTTGCTGGTCCGGAATTAATGTTGCGCAGTTGCCCAGCTCCCACTCAAATCACCAGAAAAATGTTAAGTTACCCTCCTGCTCCTCTCTGTTTTATCGCCCATTAAATTGCTAGGGGTAGTGGGGTCGCAGAGCCTGATGTCTGCATCTACTAAAATCAATAGACTACGGGGATCCCGTAAAACAATCCCAACCCCCTCGCCTCCCCTAATCATCCCCTCATGATGACTTCATTTTGGCAATTTGCTCAGCGACGACTAGCAACGAAAAATTGGACCTAGCGCCGCTGTTTATCAGTTCTGGGAAAACAAACATTCAAGGCCTCCCCCACCGGTGGCAGCGGGAGCATGAGAAGGAAAAAGTACACTTTCGATGCTAAAGAAAAGCCGGAGAAGCCAGATTATGTGACTACGCGCATATTTTACGTCAATGCTGGTACACCTTCCTCCTTCGTTATGACCATTTTGTGAAGTCCGCTAGCTAAGGCAATATTGCAGATCCATATATCAGGCACTTATACACTATGGTACTAGCAGACCTCCCGAAACTCGGGCAAATTCTGCGGAGTAGGAAAGCACTATTAAATACGGGTGCAGACGAACCGGAATGAAAATGCCTGAAGGCGCCGAAATGGCCGATATCACACCTAGGGAGTTCTGCGACGTGATTGTTGGCAGATTCAAGGTCTCCCCGCCCTCCGCTTCCCCCGTCATAACCCATCACTCAGCCATAATGGAATCAAGCAGGGGCCAATGCCCCCTACGACATCGTCATCCGCACCTCCTCCCCCGCGCTTGCTCAGGCGATAAAGTGCATCTGGCGTAGAATGGAGGACAGCGGTTACATCTATGTCGGAAAGCATAGGGGATGGTACTCCATCTGAGCAGCACGGCCTCAGTTGTGGATCCAGCATCGAGCTGGAACCAGCAGATCTCCGTCGAGAGGCAGAAATTCGTGGAATGGACAGAAGAAACAAACTGCCACTTGCGCCTCTCAACCCTCGCCCCCACGGCTCTGAGAGTTGTACAGGGCGGGCCGGGACTGGATCGTGCCCCACACGCTCTGCGAAGAGGTTATCGTGGTGGTGGTGGAAAACGGCCTGCAATATCTATCCATCTCGCGCCCGCGCTCATGCTTCCACTGGGGCATCCCTAGTGCCCACTGACCCCACACCGGTGACCTACGTCTGGCTTGACACGCAGACAAATTACCTCACAAACCCCACATACCCAACCTGGTCCCCTCCCCGCACAACCTCGTTCCGGCTAGCAGACATGGACCTGATAGGCGACATTCTCCTTTTCCACACAATCTACTGGCCCGCCTTCCCCTGGCCCTCAGCCTTCCCCTGCCACCCAGCATCCTAACACAAGCACACTAGGCTGTGAACCGCCGCAAAATGAGCAAGAGCACCGGTAGTGCCATCAACCACTTCTTCACGCTATCCGAATTCAGCGCGGATGGCATGCGCTTCTACCTCCTTCAGGAAGGGGGCATCACCGACGACAGTGACTAAGTGCGCACGATTGCCGACCGCCACAAGAAGGGTTGTGTAGACGGTCTAGGGAACCTAGCCAGCCGCATACGCGGGCAGAAGTTCGATGTAGAAAAAGCTGTCAAGCGCAGCGTCGAAATTGACCTATCAGAACTCCCCCCGGAAGACCAAGGTCATCACAACCTCCTACAAAAAACGCCACTACTAGCAGCGGGGAAAATGGAGGGCTTACACCTAACCTCTGCATTAAAAGATATCATGAACATAGTTTAGGAAGTCATCCACCCACTTCCCATTTATTTTTTGTTTTACTCTGCTCAGTAGTAATTAATTAATTAACTTATTCCAGAAATCAAGTACCTCCAGCCCGCTGCACCGTGGGCTATCCGAGATCCTTCTGCAGCCGTTCATTCCGGGTAAGATAAAGGAGCTTCTGGATGGGTTGGGCGTGCGCGCTTATAGGCACGGCTTCGAGCACGCTGTTGTGAGCGGGGATAAGGAGTATCAACCTGTTGTTGTAAAGGTGAGGGAAGACAGAGCAGGGGACGGGGCGACGAGGATGGTCTGGATTCCGCCGCTCATGAAGGGTTTAATTAGTACATTGTTAGACTATGAGAGGGTATGAGTTTTTAGGCGAGTGACTAGTGGTGACGGCTGGTGAGCAGCTGGGTGTGATAAATTTACGCTAGGCTGGCTATATATAGGACACTGCCGGCCACTTGAAAAGAATAAGGGCCGCAAGTCACTCGCTACCAACATAGCCTAATTTGCTGAAAGGGAAGAGGGATACGCATGCAGAAAAAAGAACATGCGTTGATATTTAGAGAAGATCAAGGTGATATTATCATGCTGTTGTGCACTCCTGTCTTTTCTATTAGTTTTGTCAAGGTAGGTGAGAAGAGAACAATGTGTCCGGCCATAAAGTTTATTGCCTTTACTACAGTTCATCTACCAGTTCGGCCCACCCACCCCCATGCCCCAGCGCGGCCCCACACTGGGGGATATGCCGCCCCAATCGGGATGACCTCAGCCAAAGCTGAAAGAGGAGGGTATTCACCCAACGAATGTCTGGCGAAAACAGAATCGCGCTGGATTCAGCCACTGGATCTCATGTCCTCAAAGGAAGCCTTCTCCATAAGAGTAAGTGCGCGCTGGGTGAATTGGGTTGCAGACGGAAGGCCGGTCGGGGAGCGGTAAGTGTACGAGGTAGCTCTCTCTGTGACATCTTTGAAGATCTTCTTCTATCTGGTTGACCTGTCCGCACCGACGGTCTCAAAAGTCATTGACATGTAGTTCTGCCTGATAGCCTTTCCATGCCGTCTGCTAAAATGAACAGTCAATTCCTTGGCGCTATTTCTCACAATATTTGTAATCGCGAAACCTGTGACGCAGTTACTATAGTGAAGGAGAATAACAAGGAGAACGACCTACCGCAATTGTCAAGAGGAACACTTGAGGATTCTTTGCGATCAATGATCCAAGGGTGGATATGTGTATTATGTACCGGCATAGGAATTGAATTGGTGGAGATGCTTGTTGCTGCGATGCAGGGATGCGACGGTGGTATCCTAGCAGCTTTGCCTGCAACGACACCGCTGGCCAGTTGATCAAGCATCCGGGAACTTTTGCGCCAATACAGGTATCAACAGTGCCCAGGTGCCTGGGCTCTTATAAATGGACAAGAGGTTCTGCTTGTGATAGGGCTTCCTCAGGTTCCGGGTTGCTCAATGTTAGACAAATTAACGAACAACAGGACCCTATCGTAAGTTACCTGGTAATGTTGCTCACTGTGGCCAATTCTAAGTCAGGGTGAAGTCATTTTAGAATACAATTGTAGGTATATAACTCTAACTTGTCGAATTCTAATACCTCACCGGTATCCCTTGCCTGAGAACAAAGAAAGTTGACAATATCGAGTGATTGCTTATGAGCACAATATAGGTATAAAAAAATTGAGAGAAGAAAAAAGTAGAGGGGTGGCGGGCCGTGAGACTGGGAGCCAGCACATGTGCAAGAGATGCACAAGGAGTGTGTGGATACCGGTAGTTTATATCCTTGCCCCTTGAGAGTGGTGCTTACCTAATCTGAGCGCTAACCTTTAGTAGTTGTACACAGTCACAAATGCCAAGAGCCCCACATCCCGCGGTGGCCTGAATCTGATTGCAATCATACATATACCATTGCCTCACCGTCTGCTGTTACATTTGTTCAGAATCCAATACTCCCTTTTCTTTGTTTCTAGTGCAATCCTTTCCCCCTTTTCCACCTTCGTTGTTGGTAGATTTCAGGCAGTTGTGTGTCACATTCTGGTTTCATATTCATTGCGGCTCACTCTTCTTGAAAATCAGACAATACCCCCCCTTACACTTACCCCCCAGCCATGAACCCGGGTATCACGCCAAAGGTCACGAAGACCTTATGGTATGTGAAGGGCCCATTGGATGTCCACTTTCCCAAAGCTCCTACAAATTGTATCAGCGTGGACACTAATTGAGTGTAACTAGAACAGGGACTACCGGCTTGTTAGGAATCAAACTAAGCAAACATTGGGTCAACCAAAATCAAGCAAGGCCATAATGGATAGTGGCATGAGCGGACCACGGATTACGCCTCTCTCTCAAATGACCGAGTTTGATGTAACCGAGATCTCCAGTTACATTACCAGGGTCCTCCATCAATTAGATACACAGGATGCCTATGGCATCTTTCCCGGTGTCCATCAGTGTGAAGGACCCATTGTTCCTACTTTTATATTTGGATTACCACGATTGAACCTTGCAGACATTGTTCTACCCCGAACTCAGGATAACTTGCCGATCTGGGTCCAAGAGGATTGCATTCTTTCGACGAATGAATTAGAAACCGCATGGGCCATGGACCTAGTCGCTGATATGCGGGAATTGATGCTCCAAGCGTGCTCGGTCGGAATTGAAAGTATACAAGCCCTCCCTTTGAGTGATGGCCATGATCATGCTTGAGCATAAAGTTTAGGCGTGCTCGAGCCCAATTTATGCTCGAGCATGATAGTGTCTATCACTACTCACTTTATTTGAATCAATAGCTAATTAGAGAGCAGGAAGCATTGCAGGGGCCAGAAGCTTCGGGGAGTTTCTAAAGCGATCCTCTGTACTGGCCAAACGTTTTGGTATCACTGCAGCACACCTTGTATCCGGTGCCCTTACCGGCATGTTAGTCTGCTCTCCCTCAACCATCGTGGTTACTGGTAGGCTTAAGGGATTGCTACGATACACAATGCTATGCCCATCGACCGATCACCTGCATGTTACTCGTGCAAGGGAGACTGAAGTGCTAGCTTTATTGGAATGATTTCAATTTCACAATCATGGATCTGGCATATCGATTCTCGATCCCCGCAACCAGGTTCAACTTAAAACCAGCGTTCTCAGTGGTGGAAACCCGGGAGTTATTGTGGCCTCCCACTTTGGAACCCACAGTGAGCTGTTGCACCAATACGATCAAGAACTGAGAAGAGGTCTCCTTCCTCATTTTTTCACGAAAGTGTCCTGGCTCACTAGAATCGATTGGTCTATCTTCACCTGTAATTTGGATAGGTAGGCTCCCTCTAGTTACCATACCTAGCTGTTGTATTGAATATTACTAATTTCTTGGAAATCATGGAGATATGGTGCAGGTGTTTACCGGGTCGGATGTATTTCTGAAATAGGGGATTTGTATCTCGGGGCTAAGGTGGCGAACATAGGCTGCTCAACCGGGAGAATGCGCGGGGAAGTCAATCGCGCCATGCTGCAACATTGGGATAATGGCGGAGCCACATACGAAATCGCTATTATTGGGCCTAAAGATGCAACCTTTGCCCACAGAGGTGATTCTGGAGACTGTGTGTTTGTCAATCAGGATGGGACATACAAAGCTGCTTGGTTGCTGATTGGAAAAACCCAGGAGAGCAATATCACATTTGCAACACCATTGCGTTTGATTTTGCAGATGGCAGGAGATTACGAGTGGGCATAAGAGGGGATGGGTTGTTTTACCTCATTTGCCGGGAAAGTGGAGAATGTGAGATAACAATTATTCAGCATACCAATTCCAATTCTCTTTTCTACACGTGTAGCATACCAGACGGACTTGACTTCAAATTTGGTAACATCTGGTTCACCGGACTTGTTCAAGTAGAGCTTTATGCCAACTTTGAGACAACCCATTACACTACTTTCGAGTTCCGGAACTTTCATGTGAGTTTTTGTGGTACCAACAGTAAAACGAATCTTGATATTCTCCTTGTTTATACAATCATTGAACAACGAAGGCGTAAAATGACCCAGGGATCCACAGCGACGATCATCTTGTGGTCAGACCATTGAGGGAAGGGGCCGATAGTTGTGGCAGGTGTAGTATCAGTGCAATCGGGCTTGTAATAAACCTTGAGGTCTTGAATTGTGATAGTAAGAGCATGGTAGATACTATAGGAACCACTATGCACACCGATCCGTATTTAGGTAAAAGGTCAGTTAATTAGCCTGAGGGTAACCCAGAACATGAAATTGCCTGCATGACCAGAAGCAGAAATATTTGGTAGTAACAGTAGAGATAGTAGAAAACAAATGAGCATACAAAGGTAAGGTGATGGAAAGGGAGAATTGAGTTCATAGAGCAGAATAAAATGCTTCAAGACCTCTTCAGAGTAATTTCTTACATATAAGATAATGAGATGGTAAAGGACACCCAATTTGTACACCTGACTATAGAAATAAGCGCAGGTGTAGGGTTTTTGACCACCCCTAGTTTTCAGCCACCGTGGCAAGCATGTTTAAGCACAAAATATCCTTATCACACAACTCAAGCATGATGAATGTTCATGAAAACTTGATTGCCTTAGCCATTGAAGCCATCAATAATGGTACCTCAGAGCAAAAAGCCACCAAAAAGTATGGAATTTCATGTTCTATTCTGCAAAGTCATCATGCTGGTGGGTCCAATGCACAAGTTGGACATCATCATCAACAATGACTATCTCTAGAGCAGGAGTGATCACTCTGTGATGGGATTATCCAGCAGGAGGCATGTGGATATACCTCATCATATGTGCAAACAAGGGAAATAGCAGCTTTGATCTTGTCATTCTCTGAAGTCACAAAGCCACTGGGGCAAAGGTGGGTTTCAACTTTTATGAAGTGAAATCCTCATGTCATGAGTATGATTGAAAAACCAATCGAATCAGCCTGCATTCATGGTACACAGCCCCACTAGATCAAGGAGTTTTATGAAAAGTTTGATACCATTCATGCATGTCACAATACTCAGGAATGTAATATTTGGTACATGGATGAGTATGGTATTACATTAGAGGTTTGCAGCAATATGGTAGTGCTATGGGGGAGTGGGAATCTCAGAACCTATATCCCATCCCCTGAGAATCATGAGTAGGTTTCTATTAGTGAGTCAATTAATGTTTCTGGCTACTAGATTCACCCATTAGTTATGTTTAAAGGTAAAGATATACAGATATCATAGTTCACTGTCGAAAACATACCTGATTGGCTTATTACAAGAACCTCAAAATAGTGGACATCCAATGATATAGGGCTATGTTGGCTATATGAGGTCTATCTCCCAGAGACTGGATGACTACTACCTAATCATTAAACAGCTCATTGTATCTTGTTCCTGGATAGACATGGCAGCCATACAACCATCAAATTCAGGTACATGTATAAACAAAACCATATGGGTATCTTATATCTCCCAGTACATTTAAGCTATATATTACAGCCTTTGGATCTAGGGACCTTCTCTCCACTCAAGTCCCAGTACTACAAGGAAATCATAGATCTTTCCTATCTTGATGATGCTACCCTAGTTAAAAAGTATTGCTTTATTCAGACCTATCAAAAAGCACAAGTAGAGACTTTTACAACCTGTACCTTATGCCCTACATGGTCAGCTGCAGGCCTATTCCCATAGAATCCAGATAAAGCCCTCAACTCTTCCTAAGTTCACAGAAGTAGTACCCTACTAAACACCTCCAATACTCACCAATCATCCTCACTTACACTTCCTCTACCCTGTACACCAAAGCACCAGTGAACAAACAATACTCAGTACTTTTTTCATACATGTAAGCATCCCTGAGACATCCATGAAGCTGTGAAAACACTTGGTCCCTTGACCAGGGACTAGCAAATTGCTTTCCGGAAAGTCTGGAAAGCTTTCAGTAAAGTTACAGTATAACAGACCCAATTGCATGCTACAAACTGACAACTACAACTCCATGTAGAAAAGCTAGAGCAGAAGAAGAGGAAGAAGAAAGTTACATTAGACCCTAACAGGCTATTTGCAAATATAGATAATATCAAGTGGTTACTTGAAGCAGAGAAACAAGTAAGAGTGGAGACAGAGGCTGAGAAGGCTAGAATTGCGGAGAAAAAAGTACAAACAAAGGCAAAAGGACTATTGGTGGAGGAGGAAACAATAAGAACCTCAAGATTATTGTAGAGAGCACAGAGGGAAGCATGTATATTCAAATAGGAGTTGTAAATAGAAGTTAATTCTATGTTGTTCAGTTGTGCCAAGGTGACTGAAAACCAGGGGTGGTCGAAAGCCACACCCCTGAGCTTACCTCTCAAGTGGCTTGTACTTGGTAGTATCCTTCCCACCTGTAATTGATAATAATATTGATGATTCTCTACTATAACATATGAGTAAGGGAAGTGATCCTGATGATGCTGGGCTTCCTTGGAACAGTCAAGATAATATCAGGAGTGGAGGAAGTAGGTGGTTCAGTAGCCCCAGCCATAACTCCACCAGTAGCAGCAATAAAGACAGTCAGGGTAGCTGAGTTTGTGGTCACAAGGTTCTGTCCCTCCTCTCCTACTTCAATAGTGGTGGTTGCCTCTTTGAGCTTCTTGATACTATTAATTGTGGATATCGACCATGCAGTTGATGGGAGCAACAGATCCTGCCAGCATCTCATTATTCTACAACACCTGTATTATAGCTGACCTGGTCTGGCTGAGGAGTGAATATGCAATATTGGCTATATTATATTATAATCATCTTTTGGATGTTCTATTAAAATGTATATGGTTGCAGTTGTATATTGTAGTGAGGTTAGAAGATAAAGCTATGTGTGATTGACTAAGGCCCTGATCAATATGTTACAAAAATTGCAATTTTTACACTCAGGTACCACAGAATGTATGCAGTCCTAAGCATGATAGAGAGTGGAGAGTATCCATGGTCTCTCACTCATCACTGGATAGTACTCTTTACTTTCCATCACTTTGTATAATTGATGTTCAGACCTTACTATCTTTCTAGCTGGCTAACAAGTAGGTTCTACTATAATGTAGTAGCTGACTTTTAAAGAATATTAGGATCAGATGCTAACAAGTAGTAACAACTACAGATCAGCAAAAAAAACCCCACGTCTGATGTATGGGCATCACATCCTGATGCAGGCTGCATTTCTCGTACACCTGGTACGCCTGGTGCATCCTGTGTCGCATAGCAATGCTTTGCAGTGTCAGGACACTACCTGATATTGGGTCGACATCCTCATGACCCCTGGACATCTGCATCTCTGTTGCAACTTCTTCCCTATATCCTGACATCTGGCTATGCCTGCTGCTGCACGGGAGTAGCACTGGGCGTTGCCACACAGGACCGGCCTTCATCACGTTCCTTCCATCTCTCATCGCGATACCATAAGTCCATCCTAACATCGACCACAGATGCCTTCCATCCTCCGATATCCCCATCCCGGCCCAGAACCTTCCCAGCATCCTGACATGTCACCGTTGTTGGTTCCTCACTGTGAGGCCACAGGGCGTTGGGGCGATTTGTCCCAATCTGTCTGGTTTCTTAACTCTGTCCTAGCGACATCGGGAAGCACAATGTCCTATGGCATCATCGTGACATCGGGACCCATGATGTTTCACTGCCTGGGATCATCAGGGTCCTAATCTCAAGGACTGACCAATCCCCTACCGTAATTTTCTACATTGTGTACTTTTAGTTGTATTTATTATTTAGTTTTTTTTAATTAGTTTCTACATAGTGGTTTCTATATACAGGTTGCAATGAAAGATGCTATAATATTCTCCGTGCCATTCAACCATCCTTGATGCAGAATACTTGCCCAAGCCAACAGTTGTCGCCCAACTGTCTGCTCTCATGACCTCTCAATAAATCTCGTTAAATGTCCTTAAATCAATATAGCTGTTAACAAACCATCGCTAGTCTGTCTCCAGGATGAGGTGCACCAACCCTAGGATTGTCCCTATGTCTACTATAGTAAACTCTCATGCATTTTCCCTTAGCTGTACCATGACAAGGCCATGGACGTCAGATATGTGTCGTGGGTTAACCGCGTTCAATATTTGGACACATGCAAGCCTGCGAACCGTGTCCTCGTGCATGTAGTCTGTGATTTTGAAGAGCGCCAGGAGCTTTCCGGGGAGATGACCCTGGAGCACGACATACATATCCTCGCCACCCATCTGTACCCAAACCCAATTGTTGCAACTCACTTGGTTCCTGAAGAGTCGGGTACCAGTAGAGCGTGCCCTGTAGATATCATAAATGTCAGTTTCCTGGAACGCTAGAATGGGGATTTCAAGTTACCTTAGTAGTTCCACTGGAAGGAATCGAAGTATGGCAGGATCTTCAGGAAGATGGCGCTTGGTGTGCAGGCTATTCTCGCTACATTGAATCAATTCCTGACAGATGCTCTCTGGTGCAATACCCATGACCTTGCAAAAATCCATCACATCGGAAACACTATCACAACGCCCCTTCAGGATCCTACGATTAGTAACTGGCACGGATACGGAATTCGTTTTATCCAAATGTTCAATGCCATCAGCAGGGAGATTAACCCCAGGATGTCGAAGGGAATCCAGGTTCAAAAGTCTCATTCGGATCGTATGCTGGTGACTATAGCTGTGCAGGATCTGTCTTGCAGCATCATTTTTATTTGAATGCCGCCACCCCTCCTTGATTTGTTCCTTATACGCAAGCTCACCAAACTCCATGGAATACATCTGAATGTTGCCAAACTGGTATATGTGAGCCTGAAAATGACTTAGTAGATGCATCTTAATGAAGTTGAAATGAGATTCCGTAGGGATTAGTTCCATACGTTGGTCGATCTCTTCTTCACGATCCTGCTCCCGTACCTGACGCTGGTTGGATTTCGGAACACATTGGTTTACACGTGTTCTCTGATGTTGTAGCTCCCTTCACTGCTCGTCAACCTTTGCCTGTTTCCTCTTCGATATTCGAAACTCCAAGAAGATATCTTTCATATCATGAAACCGATTCAGATATTGTTCCATATAATCCAAGGCCTCAGGTGTATGGCTTCGATATTGGGCCATCAAAGTGAAATCGAGTAATGACCTGATGCAGGTGAGTGAGTGTTTGAATGGCAATACTTGCGTACTCTCAGGCTGCCTCAATGCCATGGCGAGAACTCCCAAAAGACAACACTCTAGATTCCTCATCTCCTTTCCTTGCCACTGCGTAACCACACGGTATGCTTTTTTGGGCACAAAGAATCCCAGGTATGGTGGTAAAGCCTTCCAGGCATTAAGAAAAGCCTGCAGTTGGGCGTGTTTCTTGAGGAATCCCGGAACCCAGTCCATCATATGCTTGAATAGTCCCAAATAAACTGTATGGAGCAAATTCAGCTTGTGCAGATCGGGTGCTGAAACCCATTGAAGCCCATGACAAACATTCCATCCCATCTTGATACCAAGTGCATCAAACGTGCTATTCATATCTCCCGACCCAGAGTCTGTCAACCAATGCTCATATTCTTGTTTGAGACGTTCATATGTGGCATAATTCCGCATCTGATACGTCTCCTGTGCATTGGTTCCTAATGCATCAGGAGGCACCTCACATTTTGGACAGGCGTTAAATTTTACTCTGTGTAGTGCAACGTTTTCCATATGGTCCGCAACCTACGTGAACAAGATAGGGAAGCACCGCTGAACCTTCCTGTCCACACAGTCAATTGAGACACCGTCAAGTGCTGCATCTTGCAAGGGCAACAGTATGAGTTCAAATACGCCTTGTAGTGTGTTGGCATTGATTTGTCTCTGCAGGTTGTCAGCTGAAGAGGACTGTGGGAACTTGGGCGGGACGGGCAATAGAGCAAGAAGGAGAACTGCCATTGATCCAGGTCTGTTACACCTAGTCGATAGGAGTTTACTGGTCATAATATTGACAGGCCACACTTTCGTGTCACGTGAGAAGTTGGTAAGATGGGTTTGATCGGACATTCCAATTATTGGAACCAGAGTTGCACCACATGGAAGTGTATCCTATAAACGGTTAGCCAGTGCCCTGATGAAGGAGGTTGCAAAGCAGGGTGTACCTGTTAGGCATATGGAATAGTCTAGGCGGTGGATCATGTGATTCTAGGGATAGGTCACATGTTTAAATCCCCGACATGACATAGTTATTTCTAGTTAAACATTCTCGTATGAGATAATTTCTACCAACTAGATAACGACCTGAGCATCGTGATCTAATAACACTGACGGGTAGTTATTAGGCCGAGCCTCTTGCTTTGAAAGAAGTAGTGCCCCAAGAGAGCCTACTCGAGAATCGGTATGAGAGGTTTTCGCTGGACAAGCTATTGGCTCGATCCCAAGCAAAAAACCCTATATATCTAATGGGCCTGTTGATGCGTCAATATGCAACACAATGGCCGCGCTTATTCATTAAAGCTGATCACTTTATGTTTTGAGGCAGAACAATTGGTATAGTTGCCATTAGGGCGGCATACTCAAATTAAGTTCATATAGTAGAGAGATCGAAGGCTACCTACTGGAGGGGCATTCACACCCCCCAGAAACAATAGGAGTCTGAAGAGATCAAAGCTAAGCAAGGCAAATATTCTCAGGGTCAAGTGTGTTCGCACTTAGGAAAACTAAGAGGTTTTCGATGGAGGTACTTAGATAGTATGGGAGTTGAATGTAGCCCGCGATAACCCAGACACAGAATTTAAATATCGAGGTACTCCCAGCTATCAGAAACATCAAGCAATGGAGAAGAGATCTTATTAATATATTTATTAACTTACTCTTGAAAAAACTTTATTACACATATTCCTTTTGAACCTTCGGGAAATACGAGCCTACCTTAACGATCTTCATTTTATCCTACCTTACCTTATTTCAAGAAGCTTACGGCTTAGACCTACCGGCCCTATCTACGGTTGGACTACCCCATAACAGTATATTAATACTCTCCACGTTACCTAGGCTCACTACCTACATAATTACCTCTACCTACTACCTATACCTATCATGGACCGTATTAGACAAGACTCACCTATGCCCTTGGCCATCCAAGGGCCAGGGCATGACGTACAAATAGAAGAGGAAGCCCCTTCCCCAGCCAGTGATGTGACGTCTATACTAGCCACTACCGCTACGCAAAACCCCCCTTACCTCTCAAGCGGAACTTCCCCAGCAGGCTCCTTAAGAGGAAGGAGATCGTGGGGAAGAATCGAAAAAGGAGTCACTATCCCTAGAGAAGGATCACGCGGCCCCCCAGGACAGCTGGAAGTTCCGGCTATCTTAAGACACATGGTGGAATCCCTAAGTCAAATCGACCGAAACGCTTCAAGATCTATAAATGAGCAAAACATAGCCTACAATGAGCTGTCTGCACGAGGGCGCCAATACGCTGACGAGCTCGAAAGCTACCGCAATAGGCTTGATCAAGGAGAACAAATAGTAGGAAATGAATTGGCGGGAATAAACCTAAAACAGGAGCAATTTGCACGGGAAGTAGGGATATCTCGAAAGCACTTCCAAGACCAAGTAGCAGCAGAGCTACGAAAACATAATGCCCAACACGAGCAGCAACAAGCGGTGAGTACCCAGTTGCATCAGAATATTGACCAGACAGGACAGGCATCCCTCACGAGAGATCAACAATTGGAACAGTTGATCCAACAAGTCCAAGCCCAGGTCAAGATCGACCGGGAACAATGGAGAGCTGCTGAACAAAGAATGCGAGAAATGATAGAATTGGTGCAGCTACAGTTAACCGAAGCAGCTCGCTCAGCAGCAACCCCCTCCATTCCAACAAGACAAGCGACAGTAGAAACTGCTCCACCTTCCTTCGGCTCCCTAGCTGGCAGGCCAAAGAAAGGAAAAGAAGTTGACCGAGGCCAACCAGTAGCAGGAGAAGGAGGAGGGGGAGAAGGAGGAGGTGGCCAAGAGCCCCCAAGGATGCGTAGAGCTGGAGGTGGAGACCCTAACCCCAGCAGCAGCAGCAGCAGTAGTGGCTCCAGCAATGGTGAAGGCCCAGCCCCAGTTCCAACACCCAGACCTGAAAGCCGCCCCCCACAAGGAAACAACCCAGACCAGGACCACATGTTAGAGGTACTGGGAAGCACAATTGCCTGAGGGAAAAGGCACGCAGACCCGCCATCTATATTTGAGGCCAAGGTCTATGAGGACATTAACACGTGGGTGTTGGACTGCGAAGATTACTTTGCTAGAAACCCAGACCAATGGACAGAAGACCATCATAAAATTGTTTATGCATTGAAAAGGACAAAGGGAAGAAAGGTAGCTCCCTTCACCGAATGGTACCGAAAAAGCATGACAGGTGCTATGGGTGCTCCTTTTCAACCAGACTTGGTTTCTTGGACCAGATTTACACAAGAAATTATTAGCAGATATTCGGGCATCGAGCAGGAAAGAGAGGCAGTACGGGACATGAAATAAATCCCGTACAATAATGACATTGAAGAATACCTCCTTCTACTCGAAAACCTTAATATCAAATCCATAATGTCAGGCATCGAATGGAGGCTCCTGGTCGAGGACAAGCTCCCGGAACAAATCCTGAGGAGGCTCTCAGGAGAAACATACGATTCCGATGAAGATTGGCTCAAGGCACTAAGAGGCTTTGGCAAGCTAGAGGAATCTTTCTTACAACGCCAGAACCTTTCCCAGGCAATGGCAAAGGGGTGAGGAAATGCCACAAAAAGAAAGCGTGGCAATGAAAATAAAAGCCCAGATACCAGGTTTAATAAAAGGCCTTGATTACCAAAAGCAGCCACAACAGGGTGGAAGACACAGAAACCAAACGGGGGAGAAAGCAATCCATCACCGATACACACAGATTGGAAGAAAGCTCATGAAGGAATTCCCTAAACTCTGGTAGACAAAAGGAAAGAAATACTAGGCTCATGCACCCGTTGTGGACTTACCAACCACAAGTTGGGCGTGTGTAGAAGAGCAGCCGTGGTTAGCTCTGTAACGCAATGCAGACAACCAAAAAGACGGAACACTCGATTGGAGGTCTGGGCCCCCGAAGAGAGGCAGCCACAGGTTGGTCAAGTGGCAATGACTAGGCCGCCACCACAACTTTGGGAACTATCCGACCCAGGATCCAATTGAGGGGTATTCAGCGAGGTCTACACACCCTCTTCTCAGCTGATAAGCATTGGACTGGTCACCATCTAATTGAAAGGGTTACTCCTGACACTGATTCGGGTCTGTGCATGAGCTTAAGGAGGCAAAGGGGTTGAGTAGACAAGGAAGGAATTGGCACCATACAGCGACGGTGTATGGGTACTTGTGGTCTAGCACAAACTCGTAATGGGGGCTCATACCCCACCAGACTTAAATCTTAGCCCACGCTGATAGCACTGGCGGATTGCACCCACGCTTTACCATGAGAAAAGCACTGGTCAGGTTATATTCGGGAACCCCTCGGCAGGGGGTAAAGACCGCTGGTAGTGGGCTGCCCAATAACCGTAAAATATTCTTTTCATGTCAGTTTACCTGAGGAGACCTGATTGGTCGAAATAATGCAGGCGTTATAGTAAACTCAAAAGTTTTACACCCCGCATACCCAACTATACAAAAAACTGCAAGAATAAAATGATTAACGCCTACACCGATTATACCTTAGTACCAACACAACTTCGCTTGGTACACGTCTTAACCTGGAACCAGGAACTTTTATCCTTTGTCCCAAGGAAACCATCCTTTTTCGTACATCCCACAGGGAATATTTGTACAACAATCCAGGAATACATGAAAGTACACCACAGTACCATCATCTCTTTGTGTCGAATATTTCTCAAAGTGCACCAAAGACCCCAAGTACCTAGATACGCTAGGTCAACATACTCATCTAGACAAAATTTCTGCTCAAGAAGAACCCTCAAACCCTCATTAAGCGCGAAAGGACCTACAGAAGTCCATACCAGATTCTGGTTGTAAAAAATGTCGAAGCGAAAACATATCGAAACGGCGCCATCGGGTAAGCGACGCAAACTCATTGCCCCGCAACCTACCCTTTACGAGCACTTGGAAGGTCATGCACACCTCTATGTTAAAGGAAAACGCTACCGTATCCAAGTCTTGCTAGACCCTGGGGCTGATGTTTTTGTCTTAAATGAAAAACTGGTACGAGAATTAAACGTACCATGCATAGCTCGCAGAAATCACATCCCGATTAAAGGATTTACGGGCGACATTGCCAAAGCCAGTGGCAAACAATACACTACCCCCATAAAAATGGAAATAGGAGTGAATCGCCACACAACTGAAGTCTCCTGTGAAGTGCCCCCTACGAATAGATGGGGGATGATAATACCTTATGGATGGTTGAAAGAACACCCCATATCTAATATAATCTATTCGGATAGGTGGGAATTTCAAAACCAGAAATGTCATGACCACTGTGGTCCAGGCACATGGTGTGACTGGGATGAACAATTCGAATGGGATGATGATGTGGTACATGATCTCGACGCGACAGTTGTTGGTCTGGTAAGCTCTATTGATGAGACCAGGGAGCTGGTAATCAGCCAGTTTCCAGAAGAATACCTGATCTATACGGACCTCTTTCTACCGTCGGCTGCCGAAAAATTGCCGCCAAGGAGGACTTTTGATCACGCAATCGACCTCAAGGAGGGTCTAAGTCCCCCTTGGGGACCCATTTATAAACTTTCCGCCTCCCAATTAGAGGCTCTATGCATATACTTAAACGAGATGTTAGAACAAGGGAAAATCAGACCTAGCATGGCGCCGTGTGGGGCTCCAATACTGTTCGTACCAAAGCCAAATGGTGGTTGGCGCCTATGCATTGATTATAGAGGCCTCAATAAGGTCACGATATCCAACAAATACCCACTCCCCCTAATGATGGAGTTACGAGACCGGGTCGTTGGCTCAACTATCTTTACTAAACTAGACCTAAAGGATGGGTTCCACCTAATTAGGATCAAAGAAGGAGATGAATGGAAGACAACTTTCCGGACTCACTACGGGCACTTTGAATACAAAGTCATGCCATTTGGGCTAGTCAACGCCCCAGCTACCTTCCAAGCAATGATGAACACGATATTGAGGGAATTTCTAGATCATGGGGTTGTGGTCTATATGGATGACATTCTCATCTACTCGGCAGATGAGGCAAGTCATGTGGAGCTGGTGCGAAAGGTGTTAGCGCGCCTAAGGGAATACCAACTAGCAGTCTCCATTGCAAAGTCCTATTTTCACATTACTACAGTGGAATTTCTTGGTTACGTAGTAACCACAAAAGGAGTCTCCATGAGCGAGAAAAAAGTGGAGTCCATTGGAAATTGGAAGCAGCCAAAATCAGTAAAAGACATACAAATCTTCATGGGGTTCGCAAATTTTTACCAAAGATTTATCAAGGATTTCTCGGCAATTTGCAAACCAATTACAGAGCTCCTGAAGGGAAATTCTAAATATTTTGCCTGGGGAAGAGAACAGGATGAAGCCTTTGAATTCCTGAAGGAACAATTTGTGATGACACCAATTCTTTGCCATTTTGACCCCATGAAAGAAACAATAGTGGAAACTGATGCAAGTGACTTTGCACTTGGTTGTGTTCTATCACAGCTGGTAAAGAAGAAACTACACCCAATAGCATTCCACTCACGAAAATTCGGCCCGGCAGAATGGAACTATGATGTTCATGACAAGGAATTGTTGGCAATTATGGAAGCCTTTAAAGAATGGCGCCACTACTTGGCAGGAATGGAGGTCCCCATCACTGTTTATACGGACCATCAGAATTTACAGTACTTTCTCACCACCAAGGCATGGAGTGCGAGACAAATTTGATGGGCACAAAAGCTAGCGGACTTTAACTTCCGCATTGTTTACAGACCAGGAACCCGAGGCGGGAAACCAGATGCACTAAGTAGACGGCCAGAGTACTGTCCTGAAGGGGGAGCTACCCATAGTGAACAGTCAATTTTGAAACCCGAAAACTTCTTACAAATCGCTGTGGTATGGAAAAACCCTGGGGACAAAAGATTAACCCCACAAAGGACATAGAACTCGATCCCAGGCCAGAGGATGACCAAATGTCGGAAACAGAAAGCTTGGATGAAAGCTCGGAGCCACCAAGAATCCGTGTCTATAGACTGGCAGAGAGTGCTAGAATCCCCAGTAGAGGATCAACGCTCACGGCAGGACATGACTTGTATAGTATGGATAGGCTAACCATCCCTGGGAAGGGACAGGCCCTGGTTGCGACAGGAATAGCTATAGGGCTTCCTAAAGGAACCTATGGGCGAATTGCACCCCGAAGCAGATTGGCGCTTAGACATGGTATACACATAGGTGCTGGGGTGATAGATGCCGACTATACGGGTGAAATAAAAGTCTTAATGGTTAACCTAATGGACGCAGATTACAAAATCTCCAAGGAGGATCGGATAGCTCAAATTATTATCGAGAAAATCGACAACACCGAGCTCCTGGAAGTAACAGATTTGGCAACAACAGAACAAGCGAATGCAGGCTTCGGAAGCAGTGATCTGCTTGGGAAAAAACCAACAGTATGCTTTCTACAAGCAAGCTCTAGAGACAATGAGCACTTCGACCATTATGACGAGGAACACAATCCTAAACTATCACAAGAAGTGGTAATGTTGTCCAATGCTATCATCACAAGAGCAGAAATAAAGAAGTTTGATGTAGACTTCATGGCCAAAGTCAAAGAAGCAGCTGAACGAGATGAAGAGTGGGTCACGAGAAGGCAGGAGTTAGAAAGACTGAAAAATGACAGCATAGACCTTCCCAAATTCTGGAACTTAAAGGAGGGGCTGGTATACTACAAGGACCGGCTTTTTATCCCAGCAGACGAAGGTATCCAAACCCTCATAATGAATGGATGCCATGACTCAAAAATCGCTGGACACTTTGGCCAAGAAAAAACCCTAGAAATAGTCACACGAGACTTCTATTGGAAGGGGTTAACAGGCTGGGTTAATGACTATGTCAGATCCTGCGATGAGTGTCAACACAACAAGTCTCCCTGACATGCAAGATATGGATTGCTTCAACCCTTACAAGTACCATATGCAGCCTGGACATCTATCTCGACAGACTTTATTGTTCAACTACCAGAATTGCAGGGACACACCCAAATCATGGTCGTAGTGGGTCGGTTTACCAAGATGGCACACTTTATCGGTCTAAAAGAAAATGCGACCACAAAGGATGTCGCAAATGTTTTCCTCCGAGAAGTATGGAAACTCCACGGACTACCCACGGAAATTATTTCCGATATGGATGCAAAGTTTCAAGGCGAGTTTTGGGAATCATTGTGCCAGGCTCTGGGAATTAAAAGAAGAATGTCAACAGCCTACCACCCTCAGACTGATGGGCAAACCAAAAGAACCAACCAGGTGCTGGAAGGTTACTTACGAAGCTTCATCAACTATGATCAAGATGATTGGTATCAACTCCTGTCAGTGGCAGAATATGCCTACAACAACTCTACCACCAATGCACACAAATTGACCCCTTTCTTTGCAAACTATGCCTTCCATCCACAGACAGAATGGATGAGAGAACGTGAGGCTCAAAACCCAGGTGCGGCCCTTTATACGCACTGGATGAAAAATATACATGAACAAGCCAAGGAAACACTGGAATCTACTCGAGAAGCCATGTCAAGGTATTATGATCGAAAAGCCAGGGAGCAACCAGACATAAAGGTTGGAGACCAAGTCATGCTCAATAGCAAAAATATGCGATCAAAACGGCCCTCGAAGAAGCTGAGCCCAAAGCTCTATGGGCCTTTTAAAGTATTGGAAAAGAAAGTCGAACGAGCCTACAAACTTCAAATACCTGACTGGTGGAAAATTCATCCAGTTTTTCATGTAGCGCTGCTCGAACCCAACCGAGTTTCTACTCGGCCCAGGCGGGCACAGCCACCCCACGACCCAGAAGAAGTCGAAGGTGACTTAGAATGGGAAGTGGAGAGAATTGTGAGGAGTGAAATAATCTCCTACACGAGACGAGTTAGAGGACAAAATAAGGTCCTCCGAGAGCTCTGATATTTTGTGAAATGGAAAGGTTGTTCCGAAGATGAGAACACCTGGGAACCCCCGGAGCACCTAGAGCGTGCTGAGGAATTGGTGATGGAATTTCATAGATTG
>ML120410.1:236185-499850 GCA_003788595.2 Choiromyces venosus 120613-1 | reverse complement strand
ATAAACGGAACGAATCGAAACTAGAGAAGTCTGAGGATAACAAAGACCCCCCACACTTGCGGGGAGGTCATCCATCGGAAGCTAGAGAGGTGATATACTTGAATTAAACTCATACGGTGGGATTACCGTTGATATGGTTAACAAGACGGAGTTTTGTATTTCACTAGTCGAAATTACTTACTCGCACCGGTAACACAACGTATAACTGCGTAGTGTTCCGGGTAACCTATATATCCCAAAAAACGAGACCTAGCTCGGTTATCGAATAGGTCGCTTTTGGAGAGTATGGCTAAGAGCTCATCCGGGAGAACCCCGTGATGAAGAAAGTTTCGTTCTCCGAGCCGGATTATTGATGGGCAGCCACAATAATCTAGTGCTACGAGTCCAGTAATAGATCAACCATCTTTAATAGAGTATGCTCTTACAAATTGATCTTTATTGATACAGTACAGCCCCTAAATTTGTGTACTGGATAGGGATCTTAGTGCACTAGGTGGCGGATCTGATAAGGTATACGGATTATCATCGAGGGGGAGGGTTCTGAAGCAGAGCTTGCAGAAGGAAAGTTTTTTGTTTTTATTTTATTTATTTTATTTATTTTATTTTTATTTTTATTTTTTCTCAGGGTCAAGTGTGTTCGCACTTAGGAAAACTAAGAGGTTTTCGATGGAGGTACTTAGATAGTATGGGAGTTGAATGTAGCCCGCGATAACTCAGATGCAGAATATAAATATCGAGGTACTCCCAGCTATCAGAAACATCAAGCAATGGAGAAGAGATCTTATTAATATATTTATTAACTTACTCTTGAAAAAACGTTCTTACACATATTCCTTTTGAACCTTCGGGAAATATGAGCCTACCTTAACGATCTTCATTTTATCCTACCTTTCCTTATTTCAAGAAGCTTACGGCTTAGACCTACCGGCCCTATCTACAGTTGGACTACCCCATAACAGTACCATACTTGGATGTCCCACCACCAGTCTGCCGTATGCATTTCGGCATATATCCTATGCCCATTCTGGTCATATTCACGCCACGGCATGTAGACCAAGTTATCCCTGTATGCTATCTTCCAAAGAAGGTATCTGAATCAGTCAAGGACGTTCCGATAGAAGAAATGCTGCATTCTCTTACCATTGTCAACTTCACCTTCGAACCATTGTAGATAAGGACTGTAGGGGTCCAATGATCGGAGATGATTCTCCAGCGTGTGCATTAAACTATAGCCGACTGACGCAGAACTACCCAGACCGCTAGAAAAGAATTCATTGATTTGAGACTTTAAGAATTTGCTCTGAATGAACTAAGATGCAAGTTTGAAATCATGAGCATTGGCAAACGGAGCCTATGGATCCTGGCACAGAGTATGGTGTTCATCCTCAAACCCACTAACGTCTCCAATCGCTTCCCCGGCGCCTGGGTAATGCGATTGTCTGCCAGCCATCGCTCAGGTGTTGTGGTTGAGTACTTCAATATCAGACTCATGTGTGATCTCATCATTCAATGCATTGGTGTCCCATCCAGTGTGGTCCAGATTAGATTCATAGTCTGAATCTCGCCTTTCATTCTCGTTGTTTACCTCTGGGGAGAGGAATAGATCTGTTTCGGTATCATTAATAGCACCCACAGAAGGTGCATGTCATATAGTAGAGGCAAGTACGATGTCCAGATTTGCATGCGCAGTTCTTAGGTGTTTCTCATATGCGCCTGCTGTTACAAACCTATCACGGAAAAAGGTTTTCACATGACTCATAATTATGAGATCATAGGTTTGTAATAGTTTCGCACATATGACCAATTAGGTCATGTGAGTTCCACATATGACTCGCACTTGCAAGTCATAGTTGTTATATTTGAGTTATATGATTGTTTTTGCGCACATGACTTATTTAGGAGTCATGTGAGTTTCGCACATGACTTATTTAAAGTCATGTGATTATTATGTTATGCGAATGTATGAGTCACAATTATGACTCTTAACTAGTTATTGATTTGTAAGCAGGTTCTGGGAAGGAATATATAAGGAGGAAGGTACGACGTAGTAGTTAGTTCTTCACGCAACCACCTAAGTTATTTTCCTAGATATAACTATACGACTTTATGAATATAAAACACCTTTATGCTCTTTACTAAAAGAATACATGAAGATATCTTCCTTGTAGGACAAGGAAGGAAAGGAACAAATAGCTTAGTCTTAGGAAGACTACGTAAGGATAAGAATTTAGTCTTAAGAAGATTAAAAGTACAAATGGAGAATACTAAGTTAAGTATTAACCCCACTACAATATTGAATTAAGATTGATATAATGTCGTTGCCTGTTGCTCAGTTATATACTAGGAATGATAGAATAAGCGATCCTAACATTTGGTTGCGTCTTCGCAACACCCAACAAAAAAACGGATTTTGAATACGAAGATCAATCTTTAGAACTCCCAGAAGTAGCACAAGCACTTACAAGAAAAGCCTCGGAAACGGGAAGAACAGGAAGCCTAGTTACATCAAAAGAAACATCAGAACAGGGATCTACATCATCAGAGGAACACAAAGACCAAAGAATGTCGGTACCAGCAGGAGGAGCACCACCAGCAGGTGAAGTACCACCAGCAGGGGAGGAACAAGGAGGGGCCCAACCAATGCCAGAACTAATGGCAGAACAACTCCGACAAGTAATCCAGGCCCTGGGAGGAGGAACAAGAAGACCAAAGATCAAAGAACCAGAAACCTTCTCGGGAGAAAGAGACAAAATAAGAAACTGGCTAGCACAACTACGAGTCTACTTTATAGCAACAGGATGGGCCGGAAGACCTGAGGAAGAGAAAATAACATACACCTCGAGTCTACTAAGAGGAGATGCAAGTAGTTGGCTCACACCATATACGGAAGGAACCAGTACAGCAACCTGGCAGAATTGGCCTGATTTTGTAGAAGCACTATAAGGTCAGTTTGGACCGGTAGACCCAAAAGGAGAAGCAAGGATGAAATTAAGAGAATTAGTGCAAGGCACCAAATCAATGACAGAATATTGGAACTCCTTCCTGTTAATACTAATGGAAGCATACATGGATGAGGCCACGGCAAGTGAATGGTTATTCCAAGGTATGAATAAGAAATTACAGGATGAATATGGACATCTGGATCAGGTACTAGAAGGACCAGAGGCATTGGCAAAATGGGCAATAGAGAAGGAAACAAGGTTAGCCACTATCAGACATCTCCAAAATAAAGGAAGCAAACAACAAGAATGAGAGATTCCACGAAATACCAACAGCACCTATAGAGCTACCCATAGTGTTATTCCCAAGGGGGAACCCATGGACCTAGATGCAACAAACTGTAGAAAACTCCAGAGACTACCAGACAAGGAGTTCTAGAAACGAAGACAAGCAAAGCTATGCTTCCAGTGTGGGAACAAAGGACATTTCGCACGAGACTGCAGAGTCAAAAACATTAAGATATGATCAACAGAAGTGGAACAAGAGGAGAAGAAGGAGGAAGAAACTTTAAACGACCAAGGTCTCCAGTAGAAGATGGTCTCAGGGACAACCAACCAAAAGCCATCAGGAAATCCAAATTATGCTCATTACACTCAAACATAAATTCTACAGAACCCTTGGATTACGAATCAGATCACATTATGGTCAAAGTACAACTTTACACCAAAGAAAATGAAAAAATAACAACAAATGCAATGATAGACTCAGGAGCCACGGAAGACTTCATAGATCACAATTTCGCTATGAGAAACCATCTACCTCTGAAGAAAATAGGAAAACCAAGAGATATATACACAATTGATGGTACTGTTTCAGAAGCAGGACCTATCACCCAGATAGCGGAACTATCAATGGACATAGGAAACTACAGAGAGAAGGCTACCTTCCTTGTGGCTAACTTAGTCAAACAAGAATTAATCCTAGGAATGACATGGTTAAAGAACCATGGACCAAGAATTGACTGGATAAAGGAAAAAGTCACCTTCGACAGTGAAAGATGCAAGGCTGTATGCCTAGACAGTTCTCTAACAGTATATGCAGTACCAGAGGAACAAGCCATAAGAGAGAATCTGGAAAATCGGATTCTACCAATTAACATGAAGAAAGAACTGAAGGAATTGAAAAATTCGATTCAACAGATGGTCCCCAGCAGGGGACAAGATGACCAAGAAAGCCAACTGGTGGTTATCAAAAAATTAGAAAATACCAACAAAAGGATCGCACTTGGCAGCAAGCCATGACTTGCACAGCATAGAAGAAGCAATTGTCCCAGCACAAGGACAAAAACCTATAGGAATAGGGGTTGCCATAGGACTTCCTAAGAACACCTATGCTCGTATTGTACCAAGAAGTGGATTAGCGACCAAGAAAGGCCTAACAACTAATGCCAGAGTAATCGATGCAGACTATATGGGTGAAATTAAAGTACTATTGGTAAACCTATCAGAAAACAACTATAAGGTTAACACAGGAGACAGCATAGCACCATTGATAATCGAAAACATTATCATGACGGACTTGCAAGAAGTACAAGAAATAAAAGAAACTGAAAGGGGAGGTGCAGGGTTTGGCAGTACCGACAAAAAGGAAAAACCACTAAAAAAAGACCTTGACATATCCTTCATTTTGGCCAGGGCATTTGGAAAAATGTACCAGAGAAAGGATCAGACAGGCATCCTAAGATGGAATGAAAATAAGACTTTCCTAGCAGCCACAACAATTAGCACAGAACTTGCTTTAAAGAAAGGGAAAAAGAAGAATGAATCAACAAAGGAAATAGTCCCAAAGGAATACCATAAATTCCTAGAACTCTTTGAAGAAAAGGAAAGGACCAATTTACCTCCCCACAGATATGCAGATCATAAAATCGAACTAGAAGAAGGAAAGACAGCCCCGTTTATGACCTTATACCAATTAGGGGAAAGAGAGCTGAAAGCCTTAAGAAGTTATCTGGTAGAAAACCTAGATAGAAAATGGATCAAGCCATCTTCCTCATCGGCTGGAGCACAATACTATTTGTCAAGAAAAAAGATGGAGGACTAAGACTATGTGTGGATTATTGAGGATTAAATGCAGTATCCAAAAAAGACCGATATCCACTACCTCTCATAAGTGAAGCATTAGACCACCTTATAACAGCCCAATACTTTACAAAGCTAGATATCAAAGATGCGTATCAGCACATTCGGATAGAAAAAGGAGATGAATAGAAAATAGCTTTTCGAACCAGGTATGGACTATATGAATACACAGTCATGCCATTTGGGTTAGCCAATACCCCAGCAACATTCCAACGATGGGTAAATACAGCCCTCAGCAAATACTTAGATGTTATTTGTATAGCTTACCTGGATGACCTATTAATTTATTCTAACACCTGGGAACAGCACCGAAGAGATGTTCATAAGGTACTGGGGAAATTAAAAGAAATTGGAGTCAAACTCAAACCAATAAAATGCGAATTCCACAAAAAAGAAACTGAATACTTGGGATTCATTATAAATCAGGAAGGAGTTAGAGTGGATCCTACAAAAACAGAAGCTATAAGAGAATGGAAGGCCCCAGAGAAAGTCAAAGGAGTACAGTCTTTTGTGGGATTCTGCAATTTTTATTGAAGGTTCATAGAAGGATTCAGTAGGACAGCCAAACCCTTATATGAACTAACAAAGAAAAACCAGAAATGGGACTGGGGAAAGAAAGCTCAGGAAGCCTTCAAAAAATTAAAAGAAAAACTTACTACGGCACTCATATTACGTCATTTCGACCCAGATCAGCCCATAATGATAGAAACAGATGCATCCAATTATGTCTGTTCAGGTATCATATCACAACAAGATGAAAAAGGAATATGGAAGCCAGTGGCATACCGATCAAAAACCATGACCAATGCCGAATGCAATTATGACATTCATGATAAGGAATTATTAGCAATAATGCAAGCACTCAAGGAGTGGCGAAAATATGCCGAAGGAAGTCCTCACATGATAAAAATACTCACAGACCACAAAAACCTAGTACCATTCACCACTACAAAAGAACTAAACGTGAGGCAGATCAGATGGAGTGAAGAGTTAAGCCAGTATAATATCAAAATAGAGTATCGATCCAGAAAGGAAGGAGGAAAACCAGATGCACTCACCAGGAGGTCAAATGACCTACCAGGAGATAATGACGAAAGAAAAACTCAGAAAGCAAGAATTCTCTTACCAAAAGAAACCTTTATGGATGAAGGATATGAATCCGGAAAAGAAGAAATCAACACCATGGAACTAAAAGAAATAGAAACTACCATCAAAGATGAGATAAAGGAAAAAACGGGAAAAGACCAGCAAATGACAAAAATAAAGCAAGCCCTTGAAAGGGGGGACAAGAAATTTCCAAAAGTAGCCTTAGGGCTATGTGAATGGAAGGAAGGGTACCTCTGGTATGAAGGAAAGATATGGCTACCGGAAAATGAACCCCTTAGAACAAAAGCGATAGAACGAAACCATGACGTACCACAAAGTGGTCATGGAGGAGTGGCGAAAACGATGGAGCTAGTACAATGAACTTACTATTGGCCAGAAATAAGAAATGACGTTAAAAAATACGTCAAAAACTGCGACATATGTCAAAGAATAAAACCAATACGTCATGCATCATACGGACTACTACACCCATTAGAAACCCCCGAGAAGCCATGGAAATCAATCAGCATGGACTTCATTACAGACCTACCAGAATCAAATGGCTATGATGCAATATGGGTTGTCATAGATCACATGACCAAAATGTCACACTTTATTCCCTGTCGCAAAGATATGAAAACCATACAATTTGTACAATTATTTACGAAAAACATCTTCAAATTGCACGGACTACCAAAGGACATTATCACAGATTGAGGTTCAATATTCAAATCGGACCTATGGAAAGAAATAACAAAAGGATTGAACATCAATCGAAGATTGAGCACGGCCTATCATCCCCAAATGGATGGACAAACGGAAAGAACAGATTCATCATTAGAAAAATTCCTTCAAGCATACATAGAATACTCCCAAAAAGATTGGGAACAATGGCTGCCATTTGCAGAGTTCGCCTACAATAACTCGATACAAGAAATAATTAAGACCACACCATTCTATGCGAACTATGGACATCACCCCATCAATGAACCTATAGGTCATGAAATAATGACAAAAATATTGAAAAGAGAAGACATGAGTCAATTACACAACATAATCAGGACAGAGATCATTTCGGCACAACAGATGATGAAGGAAAAAACAGATCAACACAGAAAACCGGATCCAAAACTAGAATCAGGAGACTAAGTCTGGCTAGTGGCCAAAGACATTCTCACCACACGACCATCCAAAAAACTAGATTACAAAAATCTAGGACCTTATGAGATAATAGATAGAGTGGGAAGAAAAGCATATAAATTGGCACTTCCCCCCTCAGCCAACAACAAACACCCAGTCTTCCACATCAGTAAACTCGAGCTCTATCAAAACAATCCCTTACCTTTACAACGAAAAGAACCACCTCCTCCTATAGAAATAGAAGGAGAAACTGGATACGAACTTGATCAAATTATTGACTCTCGACGTCACTACGGTAAGCTACAGTATCGAGCTAAGTGGACAGGATATCCCCCTAACCACGACTTAGTGTGGTACCCAGCTGAGAATTTTAGTAATGCCAAAAATGCAATCGAACACTTTCATCGAGAAAACCCAGGAAAGCCTGGTCAAAGAAGAACAAATAAGGGACAAAGATTGGATCAATCTGGCAGATCTCCCTGCATCTACGCAAATTACACCCGAACAGGAGAAACACAACCAACTCCATGGGATAGGATGCTTTGACGACGGATGTCAAGTACACTTTACAGAGAAAGAAGGGGCCAATTATTGGCCACAAGAAAACCACAGAACCCCCTCACCACCACCACCCCAATCACCACCAATGACATCATGGGAAAGTTTCCGACCAATGTCCTCGTCCCCACATACGCCGCCATCCTCATGTGCCAACAACATCCTTCAAGGAACAAATAGGAAAAGGTTTTCGGGGACGAAAATGAGAAAAAGAGGGGGCAAAAAATCATGGTCAAAAGCCAGGAAGGAGAAAAATGTGACCTTGGGGGAACAGGCACAAGAGATAAAACCAAAATTGAGCCACTCCACAGATCAAGATACGATAATGGGCCTATATGATGAGTTAAGGCACCTATAAGAGATAGTAGATGAGGCCCGAATAGATTGAAATCTCTTTGAAGGACAGGCAAAGATGTGGGAAAGGACAGGAAGGACCCTGCAGAGGGAAAAGGGGAAACTAGAATGGGAAGTAAGGATTCAACGGATAAGAGCAGGATGGGCAGAATAGAAAGTGATAATCGCAGAAAGGAAAATGGAAATCAAAGAGAGGGAGAACAAATTGCTACAAGAAACAACAGAAAAGAATAACAAGAAGATATGAAAATTGGCAGTAAGGCTGGACAGATTGACAGAAAAAAGGGATGAAGGACCGTTGGCCTAATAGGACTTAGGCCATAGGGAAGGGAGAGTTAGTGTTACAAACCTAGCATGGAAAAAGGTTTTCACATGACTCATAATTATGAGATCATAGGTTTGTAATAGTTTCACACACATGACCAATTAGGTCATGTGAGTTTCACATATGACTCGCACTTGCAAGTCATAGTTGTTATATTTGAGTTATATGATTGTTTTTGCGCACATGACTTATTTAGGAGTCATGTGAGTTTCGCACATCACTTATTTAAAATCATGTGATTATTATATTACGCGAATGTATGAGTCACAATTATGACTCATAACTAGTTATTGATTTGTAAGCAGGTTGTGGGAAGGACTATATAAGGAGGAAGGTACGACATAGTAGTTAGTTCTTCACACAACCACCTAAGTTATTTTCCTAGATATAACTATACGACTTTATGAATATAAAACACCTTTACGCTCTTTACTAAAAGAACACATGAAGATATCTTCCTTGTAGGACAAGGAAGGATAGGAACGAATAGCTTAGTCTTAGGAAGACTATGTAAGGATAAGAATTTAGTCTTAAGAAGATTAAAAGTACAAACAGAGAATACTAAGTTAAGTATTAACCCCACTACAATATTGAATTAAGATTGATATAACGACATTGCCTGTTGCTTGGTTATATACTATGAGTGATAGAATAAGCGATCCTAACAGTAGCATGTGCCTAGAAACCCTTGTAATAGCTAGGACCGAAGTATTGATGGGGTGCACCAGAGCCACATTAGTGATGAGGCTCACATAACCTTATTTTATCTTCAACTGAACTTTGCCCTAGGTTTTTCATATACTGCACTTACTTAATAACAAAGCTCAAAGCAGTATAATGTAAAATCTGATTATTAATGAACTGGCCTGGACTAGGACAGTTTGCAATCAATGAAGTTTCTGAAATTGACGATATACCAAATATCTCTTCTGTTCAAAAATTTCCAAAATTTTAGTTTTTTTAGTGCTGGAGATTCTGAAAAGTCCAAGTCCAGGCCAGTTCATTAATGACCAGATTTTACAGTAGTGTAATATGAGAGTAACATTTTAAAAAAAAATCCAATTTTGACAAAAGTAGGAAAGGGAAACATGCCTCTGACCTATCACCAGTAAGTGATAGAGATGATAATAGATTAAACATCACTGCCAACTCGAAGTAGACTATTGGATTGAGTTCACTTGGAGGTGTTACTCAGTGTGTGGATAGCATAGTATTGCTCTATCTAGAGGACATTTGGAATAGAAATTGGTTGATATGAACTCATGCTACCAGGGTATATAAATGTGAATATTTATTGTTCACCAGTGTTCCATCTATAGGGGAAGGGTCAGCTTTATATAGACAAAAGAAAAAACAATCTAAGATGTCGAGGACACTTGCTGATACATCTTGATCATATTCTGTGTCATCCACCAAGCAACTATGGAAGCTCTATCAATCTTGTTACAATCACACAATCTCCTGCAGTATTGACAACACTGGTTCCAGAAATAATTCAACTGCTCCTTGTCAATAATAACCCCCCAATGATAAGAAAGGACATTGAAGAAATGAACAACAAAAAATTTGTCCATGGAAATTCACAAACTAGTGTGTATTCTTATTCATTCCAGCAAATAATTGAGAGTCTGTGATTTCCAACATTACTGATATTAGTGTATTTGTGAATGCCCAACATTTCAGTCTCTTATAGCTATATATACATGCATGAACATAATAAATCAAGCAATAAGCCACTATTTATCCCACAAAATCATAAAGATTTCCTTGCGAGCCCGACACCTGCTGTTTCCAGTGGTGTTTCACCATGTTGATCCAAAAAGGGTGTATCAACC
This sequence comes from Choiromyces venosus 120613-1, assembly GCA_003788595.2. NCBI lineage: Eukaryota > Fungi > Ascomycota > Pezizomycetes > Pezizales > Tuberaceae > Choiromyces > Choiromyces venosus. Next base: position 489,471 of record ML120410.1, on the reverse strand, counting down.
CTCTCATCATCCAGTGACAGGTTTACCTCCTCCCAGCTGCTGTGCCTGGCGGCCAAGTGCAAAGGAGTTTGCTTACCTTGAGCACAGGCATTGGGGTTTATTCTGCCATTTGTCAATCAAATCTCCACCATACTATGTTTGCAGGCCATGTGAAGTGGTGTACACATCTTAGGGTCACCCATTTACTTCAATATCAAGGATAAAAATGTTGAAGAAAATGAAAAGAAAAAAAAGATAAATTAATACTTAGTGTACCAGCCCTTACCTCAATAGCAGTAAGACCCACAAGGTAACCTTACTACTAGAGAGAAAAAGAGCTTGTGCTTGGGTGGGAGATTCTTCGAACCATTGTTGTTGAGGTAAATGGGTGATCGGGAATTACCATTATGGAGTTTGGGGCATTGCAATGCTGACCCTTGTACCTCCAGGCTACATTATTTTGAGTCCCATCAGTGTGCTCCCTGCTGCATTATAATATGTATATCCACCTAAGACAGTGAGTAGTATAAAGCTTAAGTATCCTGAAAGAGGGTCTATAAATCATGACAACTTGGATATATAGAAAATATGTACACATCTGAATCCTCAGCAGGTCATAAGTGCTACCTATCTAGCCATATATATCAAGGAGGGATTGATCTTAGTGAGAACCCTCAGCACCAAGTCAAGGTGTCAATTCAAGCTGAGGAACCTAAGAAAACCAAAAGTTAGCCTGACATAAAAATCAAAAGAAAGAAATAAAACAAAAAATCAATGATCCCCAGCCAGTGATACCAAGTGAAGGATCACCAACTGAATATGTTTGTTAGTGTGAGTGTATATGAGAATTGAAGATTTGTTATAATACCTCAACCTCCCATCACAAGAAGGCACCCAATTCCCCACCAGGCATGGCTATATCTAATGTTAATGAATAGGATGGCAGAAAAGTTAGTAAATAATTAGGATACCTTCATTTCTCCAGTTTCAGCTGTCCCAAAGAGATACTGGATTCCTCATCAGGTATGTCTCAAAGCCTTGTCCAAACCCCCTATAACCAGACTTCAACATATCGAGATATAGATTGCTGTGGATCAATCTATATTCTGATGACTTATCAGATCCATGCCAGAGAACAGACCCAAGCAAAAGAGGCAATCCTCTAGATTCCAACAGGCAGCAGTAATTGCAATGTTGAAATAGAGATCACTTGGGATCTCGCCATACTCCAACGATGCATCAGATACAAAGTCAGAGAAGGTATAAGGATAATCTTCAGATGACGAAGACGCATCATCTGAAAGGTATCCCAGGGCTGTCTCCTGGCAGGACTCAATCACTGTGGCAAGCGACAAAGGAGAGGGGGTTCGAGAGGTAGAGGAGGTGGGAGAGGGGGTGGGGGTATAGGGGAAAGAGGAAAGGGTGTGGGGGTATAGGGGAAAGAGGAAAGGGTGAGAGTGATGGGATGAGGGATGGGGAAAAGGAGGGAGAGGGGGAGAGGGATGGGGAGAGGGATGGGGAAAAGGAGAGGGAGAGGTATAGGGAAAAAGAGGGGGAGAAGGGTGGGGAGGAGGGTGAGGGGAGTGATGGGGAAAGGGAGGGGGAGAGAGGGGTGGAGAGAGGGGGGGAGAGGAAGGTGGCTGATGAGATGGTGGATTCCTCACTATCACTCATCTCATTATATCTCCTGGAGTCCAATGACCCTGGTGACAAGTTGAAGAGGTAGGGACCATTATCGAGCTGCCACCTCAACAGTGGGCTGGTGGTTCCTGAGCTAGCTCAGGTTGTTTGGTAGACCACTCTGCCCATAGAACTGTCTAGTGGAGTTCCAGACAAGGAGGTGTCGCCAGCCTCCTCATCTTGACCTATATTCAAAAATATCAGAATATGTTAATAGAAGAACAAAATTCGATCTGAAGGAATCACCAACCACTCCAGCCACCAAACAGAAAATACAACTCCTCAAGGATATCCCCCATACAGTGGGCAATTGACACCACTGCTGAGCCTATAAGGCCCAGCACAATTAGAGAAGAAAAGAAAAAGAAAAAGGAAAAGAAAAGTAGCCACCCATGAGCCAGCTAGGGGGCAGAAGGAAATCAAATCTACAATATTTGTAGAAATGGTGAAAAGTGATGATGTCAGTATAAATGTAGAAGAGAGAAAAAAGCAGGAGAATATAGAGGAGACAGCAGGTTCAAGTAGGGGAAAGATAGCTGCCTACAAAAGCTGGTATGTCGTCAAAACATATGTACGTACATTACTCAAACAAAGATGTTTACATACCAAGTTGGTGAACCAGTTCATTGCCACATACTAACAGTCTTTTATTTAGTTCCAGAAACCTCGTACCAGGGATACTCAACTTAAGTATCGAGCATTGTAATTCAATTGAATATGTGAGTATATATATGGTGACCAAAGACAATTCACACTTAACAACCATCTCAAAGCTGGCCCAGAATATCGTAAGATTGTGAGATGAGAAACCATAGCTGTATCACTAAATAATCAAAGAACTAGCTTTGCTAAATACAGACTCAATAAATAAATAAAAAAAGATAAACCCGACCTCCGAGACTCTGAATTCACCCAAAATCACTAGTTACCAAGCATAACTCTTCTGGTAGTATACCTGTACCCAGATGGGATCCATCTCTCGATGCATCACCGACGAAGTAGAACTAAGTGAAAATGCACCCTAACCTTATGTACCAATGATCAATGGCGAGTGACATATAATGACTCCTATGAAAAAAAAAAAAGCCTACAGGGAACATCATCACTCTATATACGCAATCTCACAAACCCAGCACAAAACAACCAGACACAATTGAAGCACCCAAATCCCATGCTCCGAGCACAACTCACTGCGGTTCCTTTTTATCCCTCTGCCATTTATCAAAAATTCCGATGTCAATAATTCCCTTTATGCATCTGCATAAACGTAACAGAGACGTTATGTTCCACCACTACATACAACAAGCATCCGATTAGTCTACAAACACACGTTTGACTCTTGCAGTATAGGTTATACCCTGTCCAAATACCCCTACTCTTCTAACTATACAAACCACACCGACATTCAACCAGCAACCCAGCTCTAGCTCAACTCCTTTGCCCACATCATGGGTCGGGACCACATACCATTGTGTTAGATAGACACCGATACTTTACTCCCAGCCCCACCACACAATTCAGCAGAGTATCACGGCACCCTACAAAGCAACTCCCACCATCCAGAAACCAATCATACCTTTCCAAACCCCAATCCCCTCCACCCTTGAATATCACACCTCTCGCAGGACATTACTCAGAAACCCTTGGAAATAATCCATTACCTCTGATACCAGCACCTGTGTCAACCTTCTGCTCTGGGCATAGATGAAACTTGAAGGGTCATGACAGTAGACAATGTGAGGGTAGATTCTAATCATAATGGATAACTCAGTTGCTAAACTACATAATTGGGTTCGCATGGCAGTTATTAGATTTGGATATAGACAGACGCACATCATCTCAGCCCACGGTTTCTTTCATATTAAATTCACTTTTATCACCGCCGTCCAGAGCATGGAAGAACAGATGACATTAACCCCCGCCGGCCTCCATAGCTCGCTGCTCGCCGCTAATACAAATCCTCGGAGAACTCAAACATTTCACCTTCTCATCCGAGTCCACGCGGGGTCAACCAGAAGTTAATTTGAGACTGGTCATTCAAGATGTGATGGGGTTCAGCTGGTTGATTCAGTCACTGCAAAGTGGACCGAACATTGCTTTGTGGTGGGTTTGTTTGTTCTGTCTGCTAGCTGGTCCGGAATTAGTGTTGCGCAGTTGCCCACTCCCACTCAAATTACCAGAAAAATGTTCAGTTACCCTCCTGCTTCTCTCTGTTTTATCGCCTATTAAATTGCTAGGGGTAGTGGGGTCACAGAGCCTGATGTCTGCATCTACTAAAATCAATAGACTACGGGGATCCCGTCAAACAATCCCAACCCCCTCGCCTCCCCTAGTCATCCCTTCATGAGGACTTCATTTTGGCAATTTGCTCAGCGACGACTAGCAACGAAAAGTTGGACCTGGCACCGCTGTTTATCAGTTCTGGGAAAGCAAACATTCAAGGCCACCCCCGCCGGTGGCAGCGGGAGCATGAGAAGGAAAAAGTACACTTTCGATGCGAAAGAAAAGCCGGAGAAGCTAGATTATGTCACTACGCCCATATTTTACGTCAATGCCGGTACAACTCCCCCCTTCGTTATCACCATTTTGTGAAGTCCGCTAGCTAAGGCAATATTGCAGATCCTTATATCAGGCACTTATACACCATGGTACTAGCAGACCTCCCAAAACTCCGGCAAATTCTCCTCAGTAGGAAAGCACTATTAAATACGGGTGCAGAAGAACACGGAATGAAAATGCAGGAAGGCGCCGAAATCGCCGACATCACACCTAGGGAGTTCTGCGACGTGATTGTTGGCAGATTCAAGGTCTTCCCGCCCTCCCCTTCCCCCGTCATAATCCATCACTCAGCCATAATAGAACCAAGCAGGGGCCAATGCCCCCTACGACATCGCCATCCGCACCTCCTCCCCCGCGCTTGCTGAGGCGATAAAGTGCATCTGGCGTAGAATGGAGGACAGCGGTTACATCTATGTCGGGAAGCATAAGGGATGGTACTCCATCCGAGCGGCACGGCCTCAGTTGTGGATCCAGAATCGAGCTGGAAGCAGCAGATCTCCGTCGAGATCCAGAAATTCGGGGAATGGACAGAAGAAACAAACTACCACTTGCGCCTCTCAGCCCTCGCCCCACGGCTCTTTGAGTTCTACAGGGCGGACCGAGACTGGATCGTGCCCCGTGCACTCTACAAAGAAGTTATCGCGGTTTTGGAAAACGGCCTGGAAGATCTATCCATCTCGCGCCCGCGCTCATGCTCCCACTGGGGCATCCCAGCGCCCACTGACCCCGCACCGATGACCTACGTCTGGCTTGACACGAAGACAAATTACCTCATAAACCCCACATACCCAACCTGGTCCCTCCCCGCTCAACCTCCTTCTGGCCAGCAGACATGCACTTGATAGGCGACATTCTCCTTTTCCACACAATCTACTGGCCCGCCTTCACCTGCCACCCAGCATCCTAACACAAGCACAGTAGACTATGAACCGCCGCAAAATGAGCAAGAGCACCGGTAGTGCCATCAGCCACTTCTTCGCGCTATCCGAATTCAGCTCGGATGGCATGCGCTTCTACCTCCTCCAGGAAGGGGGCATCACCGACGACGGTGACAAAGTGCGCACGATTGCCGACCGCCACAAGAAGGGCTGTGTAGTAGGTCTAGGAAACCTAGCAGGCCGCATACGCAGGCAGAAGTTCGATCTAGAAAAAGCTGTCAAGCGCAGCGTCGAAATCGACCTATCAGAACTCCCCCCGGAAGACCAAGGTCACCACGACCTCCTACAAAAGACGCCACTACTAGCAGCAGGGAAAATGGAGGGCTTACACCTAAACCCTCCATTAAAAGATATCATGAACGCAGTTTAGGAAGTCATTCACCCACTTCCCATTTATTTTTTGTTTTACTCCGCTCAGCAGTAATTAATTAATTTACTTATTCCAGAAAAACAAGTACCTCCAGCCCGCTGCACCATGGGCTATCCGAGATCCTTCTGCAGCCATTCATTTCGGGTAAGATAAAGGAGTTGCTGGATGGGTTGGGCATGCGCGCTTATAGGCACGGCTTCGAGCACGCTGTTGTGAGCGGGGATAAGGAGTATCAGCCTGTTGTTGTAAAGGTGAAAGAAGAGAGTAGGGGACGGGGCGAAGAGGAGGAGGAGGGTCTGGATTCCGCCGCTCATGAAGGGTTTGATTAGTACATTGTTAGGTTATGAGAGGGTGTAGAAAAACGAAGAAGAAAAGTTCTCAGAAATACATAAATAACGTTCGGAACGGAAAGTTTGCAAGAAAAGCGCAATTGAGCAAGCGATCAGAGAGTACCTCGATTTCTTATTGTTATTTTTTAAGATACCCGGTAGCCATCTACCTTTTATACAAGTACTTCTGATCTCATAAATATCCTTCTATCCCAAACCGCACATTCGGCCCGATCTACTATGACCGTCTCACCCTATTCCGTTCTGTCCATTTCACCGCTTTCGGTCCGTCCCGTTCGTTCCACTTCTCTTCCTTCCCTATCGGGAAGCTATACGATCATGCCCTACACCATACTTACAACAGAGGGTATGAATTTTAGGCGAGTGACTAGTGGTGATGGCTGGTGAGTAGCTGGGTGTGATAAATTTACGCTGGGCTGGCTATATATAGTACACTGCCGGCCACTTGAAAAGAATAAGGACCGTAAGTCACTCGCTACCAACATAGCCTAATTTGCTGAAATGGAAGAGGGATACGCATGCAGAAAAAAGAACATGCGTTGATATTTACAGAAGATCAAGGTGATATTATCATGTTGTTGTGCACTCCTGTCTTTTCTATTAGTTTTGTCAAGGTAGGCGAGAAGAGAACAATGTGTCCGGCCATAAAGTTTATTGCCTTTACTACAGTTCATCTACCAGTTCGGCCCACCCACCCCCATGCCCCAGCGCGGCCCCACACTGGGGGATATGCCGCCCCAATCGGGATGACCTCAGCCAAAGCTGGAAGAGGAGGGTATTCAGCGAATGAATGTCTGGCGAAAACAGAATCGCGCTGGATTCAGCCACTGGATCTCATGTCCTCAAAGGAAGCCTTCTCCATAAGAGTAAGTGTGCGCTGGGTGAATTGGGTTGCAGACGGAAGGCCGGTCGGGGAGCGGTAAGTGTACGAGGTAGCTCTCTCTGTGACATCTTTGAAGTTCTTCTACTATCTGGTTGACCTGTCTGCATCGATGGTCTCAAAAGTCATTGACATGTGGTTCTGCCTGATAGCCTTTCCACGTCGTCTGCCAAAATAAACAGTCAATTCCTTGGGGCTATTTCTCACAATATTTTTAATCGCGAAACCTGTGATGCAGTTACTATAGCGAAGGAGAATAACAAGGAGAACGACCTACCACAATTGTCAAGAGGAACACTTGAGGATTCTTTGCGATCAATGATCCAAGGGGGGGATATGTGTATTATGTACTGGCATAGGAATTGAATTGGTGGAGATGCCTGGTGCTGCGATGCAGGGATGCGACGGTGGTATCCTAGCGGCTTTGCCTGCAATGACATGGCTGGCCAGTTCATCAAGCATTCGGAAACCTTTGCGCTAATACAGGTATCAACAGTGCCAAGGTGCCTGGACTCTTATAAATGGACAAGAGGTTCTGCTTGTGATAGGGCTTCCTCAGATTCCGGGCTGCTCAATGTTAGACAAATTAACGAACAACAGGACCCTACTGTAAGTTACCTGGTAATGTTGCTAACTGTAGCCAACTCTAAGTCAGGGTGAAGTCATTTTAGAAAACAATGGTAGTTATATAACTCTAACTTGTCGAATTCTAATACCTTACCAGTATCACTTGCCTGAGAACAAAGAAAGTTGTTGATATCGAGTGATTGCTTATGAGCACACCATCGGTATAAAAAAGTTGAAAAAAGAAAATAGTGGACAGGTGGCGGGCCGTGTGACTGGGAGCCAGCACGTGTGCAAGAGGAGTGTGGATACCGGTATATCCTTGCTCCCTTGAGAGTGGCGCTTACCTAATCTGAGCGCTAACCTTTAGTAGTTGTACGCAGTCACAAATGCCAAGAGCCCCACATCCCGCGGTGGCCTGAATCTGATTGCAATCATACATATACCATTGCCTCGCCCTCCGCTGTTACATTCGTTCAGAATCCAACACTCCCTTTTCTTTGTTTCTAGTGCAATCCTTTCCCCTTTTTCCACTGTCATTGTAGGTAGATTTCAGGCAGTTGTGTGTCACATTCTGGTTTCATAGTCATTGCGGCTCACTATTCTTGTAAATCAGACAATACCCCCCCTTACACCTTCCCGCCAACCATGAACCCAGGTATCATGCCAAAGGTCATGAAGACCTTATAGTATGTGAAGGGCGCACAGGATACCCACTTTCCCAAAGCTCCAACAAATTGTATCAGCGTAGACACTAATTAAGTGTAACTAAAATAGTGACTACGGGTTTGTTAGTAATCAAACTAAGCAAACATTGGGTCAACCAAAATCAAGCAAGGCCATAATGGATAGTGGCATGAGCGGACAACAGATTACACCTCTCCCTCCAATGACTGAGTTTGATGTAACCGAGATCTCCAGTTACATTACCAGGGTCCTCCATCAATTAGATACACAGGATGCCTATGGCATCTTCGCTGGTGTCTGTCAGCATGAAGGACCTATTGTTCCTACTTTTATATTTGGATTACCACGATCGAACCTTGCAGAGATTGTTCTCCCCCCAACTCCCAATAACTTGCCGATCTGAGTCCGAGAGGATTGCATTCTTTTGATGAATGAATTAGAAACTGCATGTGCCATGGACCCAGTCACTGATGTACAGGAATTGACGCTCTAAGAGTGCTCGGTCGGGATTGAAAGTATACAAGCCCTCCATTTTAGTGATGGACACGATCATCCTTGAGCATAAGGTTTAGGTGTGCTTGAGGCCAATTTATGCTCAAGCATGATTGTGTCCATCACTACTCACTTTATTTGAATCAATATCTAACCAGAGAGCATGAAGCATTGCAGGGGCCGGAAGCTTCGGGGGGTTTCTAAAGCAATCCTCCGTACTGGGAAAACGTTTTGGTATCACTGCAGCACACTGTGTATCCGGTGCCCTTACCGGCATGTCAGTCTGCTCTCCCTCAACCATCGAGGTCACTGGTAGGCTTAAGGGATTGCTACGATATACAACGCTATGTCCATCGACCGACCGCCTGCATGTTACTCTTGCAAGGGAGACAGAAGCCCAAGCTTTATTGGAACGATTTCAATTTCACGATCATGCATCTGGCATATTGATTCTTGATCCCCGCAACCAGGGTCAACTTAAAACCGGCGTTCTCATTGGTGGAAACCTGGGAGTTATTGTGGCCTCCTATTTTGGAACCCACAGTGAGCTGTTGCACCAATACGATCAAGAACTGAGAAGAGGTCTCCTTCCTCATTTTTCCGCGAAAGTGTCCTGGCTCACCAGAATCGATTGGTCTATATTTACCTGTAATTTGGATAGGTAGGCTCCCTCTAGTTACCATACCTAGCTGTTATGTTGAATGTTACTAATTTCTCGGAAATCATGGAGATATCATGCAAATATTTACCAAGGCCAATCTATTTCTGAAATAAGGGATTTGTATCCCGGAGCTAAGGTGGAGAAAATAGGCCGCTCAACTGGGAGAACGCGTGGGGAAGTTAATCGTGGTATGCTGCAATATTGGGATAATGGCGCGGCTACATATGAAATTGCTATTATTGGGCCTAAAGATGCAACCTTTGCCCACAGAGGGGATTCTGGAGGCTGTGTGTTTGTCAATCAGGATGGGACATACAAAGCTGCTGGGTTGCTGATTGGAAAAACCCAGGAGAGCAATATCATCTCTGTAATACAGTGTAACGGGGGCGCCCTAAGGGAAGAAGGATCCCAAGTTCGCGACCGCACTGAAATGACTCAAGTAAGTTTCTTGAGAGGTAGTTGATTGCCAGAGTAGAGAGGGACTCACATATAGTTTAAGTAGAATATCATATACTGCCAGTTCCCTCCCATCACTACTCTAACTTAATCACGAGCACACCCGTCTCCTCTGTGCTGGCCAACACACACCACCTAGGACATTATTCCTATGTGGATGTTGGTCTGCTCTGGCTAAATCTCCTTCCGACATCAAGTGTTTCAGCGCTGCATCTCTAATGTGACCGCAGGAGAAACACTCTTCATATCGTTGACATACTAGTGGCAAACTATCATGCAACTGAGGAGATATACCATTCACGAACTCTCACACCCATATGCATTTCATCTATGCAAGCCTTTAGTAGACATAGCTCTCACGATCGAGCTGAACCTTCTACTTCATTCTAGTCAAGTCTTTGCCTGATAGGAAAGTCTACTCGGCTCCCCCGGTGGGGTACCTTGGTGATTGGCCTGGTGGGCGCTACCCACAGTCAACTCCCCGAAAGCACCCCTACTGTGATAAGAATCATGCTCTTAGAGTTCTCAAACAACCCCAATAGTCTTACAGCGATTGGGCACGAGTTGTGCCTATGTGCGATTCACCTGCTCAGGGATGCTCCAATATCTTCCGGGCCACCCCGGGACTACCCGGGAGGCTCTGGACTACCCTTCCGGTATTACCTGAGTAACTCCTTCAGTACTTTTCCGATTTACACATATTTGGTACCAGAAGATAGCCCTTCTTCTGGAGCACACCCTATGCCCTCTCATATATCCTACGGACAGCATCCGGTCGGACGGACGGCGACAACCTATACGGTGTTACAAGAGTGCCTCCACTCAGTTCCTTTTGTAAGGAATGGAGCAACTCAACAACCGTAAGCCCATGACGTGCGGTCCTTACACTGGGGCCGCAGGGGGGTGTTAGGAATACCTCTGTAAAATCCTGGGGCATTCGGAGCCCTGTAGCTCCTCCTATAGCCCCCCAAAGGCTACCAGGTTTGTTGCCTTTAGATTTTACCGGAGTGCCCAACCCCTACAGGATCGCCCCCAGCCCCAAGTAAGTACCTTTATGTGCTAGGTAGGGTAACTTGGGTGCCATGTCAGGGTAACTCGGACCTTATGGCAGGGTAACCCGGGCCTCATGTCAGGGTAACTCGGGCCTCGTTACATGAGACTTTCCCGAGCCCGCCTCTTATACTACTATCCCATAGTATACATAGTTGCCCAGTATAGTGGACCAAACTACCCTTACCCGGTGACCTCAGGGTCTCCAGTATGGGTGTAAGAATAGGTTACTGTAAGACACTCTCTGGTGGGTCGTTACATAACTCCCCTCTTCTCTAAGGTCCGCCCCAGACCGTTAGCGACGTCTTTTATTCCCCGGCTTTGGTACATCCACTATGCGGTGGTCCCTTGGCTGGGATGGATACCTCCAGTGGAAGTCATTAAGGGCCTCTATGGCCGTTCCCTCTAGCATCTCGAAAGGTTCCCATGAATTCTCCTCTGGTCCATAACCTTCCCACGCTACTAAGTATTGAACGAAACAGTGGCGGGAACTCATCTTTATCCCGCCATACCAACAACTATCCAGGATAGCTTCAACCACATAACTTGGCTCATTGTCTACTATCTCTGGTAATGGAATTTCCTTCTGAGGCCTACCTACTGGATCATCTCGGTATGGCTCCAGTAGACTGACATTGAATACGGGATGGATTGACCAACGGGTTGGAAGTTCAAGCTCATAGGCCCGGGACCCTACCTTTCGTTTAACCACAAATGGGCCAAACATTCGGTGGTCTAACTTTTCCATTGGCCTCTTTGTCTGGATGTTTTTTTGATTCAACATTACCTGGTCGGCCTTTCTCGCAACTCCATTGGTCACATCTTCCATTGTAACGTATTCTGGAGATGGTAGCCTCTTTTGGTCATGCCACTTCCGTTGCCTTTCTTGTGCCCCTTGTAAGGTTTCTCTGACCTCTTGCCATGAACCTTCCCAGTTCCGTACTAAGAGCTCACTGCTTGGATGAATCCCTTGACTATCTGGAACTATGCCTGACCAGTTTGTACGAGGGTTGAATCCATAGTTAATCTCAAAAGGAGAAGCCCTAGTGGATTCCGAGGTAGAGGTATTGTATGCATACTCTGCCAATAGTAACAAAGACACCCAATCGTCTTGCTGATATGAGCAATAGCTCCGAAGATATTGTTCCAAAGTCTGGTTCACCTCTTCAGTTTGCCCATCGGTTTCAGGATGGAAAGCCGTTGATATATTAAGCTTGATCTGTAGCAACTTCATCAAGCTTGCCCAAAACTTAGAGGTGAATCGACTATCTCGGTCTGAGATTATCGATTCCGGGAGCCCATGTAGGCGCCATATCTCCTTCAGGAATATTAGTGCCAGCTTTTCTATAGACACCTCTGTTGTCAATGGTATAAAGTGGGCCATTTTCGAGAACCGATCAACAATGACCCAAATCTTTGTATATCCCTCAGACTCCGGCAATGCTACAATGAAGTGCATAGAAATATTATTCCATGGTCTTATTGGCACCTCAATTGGTTCAAGTAATCCAAACTTCTTATGCCAGACTGTCTTGCTCCTTTGACATGTGTCACAAGTGCACACATACTCCATGATGTGCTCATCCATCTTTGGCCAGTAGAAATTTGCCTTGATTTGCCCAACTGTCTTGTATGTCCCAAAGTGTCCCGCAATACGGGAATCATGTTCTGCCTCCATGATTGCTTGCTTTAACCCTTTGGCCTCGGGTATGTACCACCTATTCTTATAGAGTAGTAAGTCCTTCTCTACCGAAAGGTTAGGGTCAACATCTTTCTGCCCACCTATGACTGACTTGAATATGCCCAAGTACTTGTCATCTGTGCTAGTTGCTTTCTTAAGCGCTTCCAAAAAGGAAGATTGCAACCAATAGCCTTGGCAAGATTGCAACACCTGTGGTTGCAAGATGTCCCGCTCCTCATTTACAACCCATTGACCTGGTCGGAAAAAGGTTGTTTCGGTGTTCAGTTGAGAATTACCCCCACCTTCAAGGCGGTAGTCCCTATGCCTTGACAATGCATCTGCCTTCTCGTTCAACCTACCCTCACAGTAGATAACCTTAAAATTGAATGGCTGTAAGAATTCCGCCCAGCGGTGTTGCCGTCTATTCAGTATCTTGGTACTATTAAAGTATTCAAGATTCTTGTGATCAGTGTATATAACAATTTGATCAGTGACAGACCTTAGTAAATGATCCCATTCTTTGAATGCCGCCACAATTGTGGTCATTTCCTTATCATGGACATCATAATTCACCTCTGCTGGTACAAATTTCCTACTATGATAGGCCACGGGGTGCCATTTCTCATCCTCACAGAGCTGGGATAGAACAGCACCTAATGCAAAGTCACTTGCATCAGTTTCTAACTTTGTTGGCCAGTCAGGGTCAAAGTGTGCTAGAATAGGGCTGGATGTAAACAACTCTTTTAATTGTTCAAAAGCCTCCATGCAGGCTGGTGTCCAGTCCCATTTAATATCCTTCTTTGTCAGGTCTGTTAATGGCCTCGCTATCTTGCTAAACCCCTTGATGAACCTTCGGTAGAAGTTGGCAAAGCCCATGAAGCTTTGTACTTCGACGACGCTCTTCGGACTTGACCAGTTCTTGATCGATTCCACCTTTTCCGTTGTCATTGATATCCCATGATCTGATATCTTATACCCTAGGAATTCAACTTCTCTCTAGTGGGAGGTTGATTTCTTGATGCTAACGCATAAGGCTGCTTCTCGCAGCTTTTCCATTACTCTCCTAACTAGAGCAACATGCCCTTCTATAGTCTCTGAGTAGATCAGGATATCATCCATATAAGCGATGACTCCTTCATCTAATAGACCTCTAAATACGTCATTTATCATACTCTGGAAAGTAGATGGTGCGTTGCATAATGCAAAAGGCATCACAGTATACTCATACAAGCCATACTGACAACGAAAAGCAGTTTTCCATTCTTCACCCTTTGCCATTCGCAAAAGGTAATAACCGTTTTTCAGATCTAACTTGGTGAATACCATTGCTTTCCCAAGTCTATCCCTCAGCTCATTCATTAGCAGGAGGGGATAACGGTTCTTTACGGTTATCTTGTTCAGTCCTCTGTAATCAATACATAACCGTAGTGTACCATCTGGTTTTCGTACGAATGATATGGGAGCAGCAGCCAGTGAGCTAGATCTCCTGATCTTTACGGTTGCTAGCATCTCATCAAGGTACTCACGAAGTGCCTTTAATTCCTTTTCGGAGAGGGGATAGATAGGCCCAAAGGGAGGAGTCGTTCCTGCCTTCAGTTCAATCCTATGATCGTACTTGGAGTGTTGCGGTAAGGACTCTATCCTTTCCTGACTGAAGATATCACCGAAGTCCTTGTACTCTGGAAGGAGCTTTATTGCAATATCGTTCCCATCTTCATCTGAGAATTTAGCCATCCCCAGGAGATGGACGGATCCTTGATCCTCGGCCATCATTTCTTCCTCCGTGATGAATTCTAATCGCCGGTAACCACATCCAGCTAGTCAATTTGCCTTACAGTATGCTGACCGCCAGGCCAGTATACCCTTTTCCCAATCAATGTCCAGGTTATGCTCAGAGAGCCAGGACATCGGAAGATACCCATCAATTTTGCCTTCTGGCATTTCTGCAACCTCAAAATTCATCTTATTTGAGTGGTCTCCTATTTTCATCTTTACTGCCTTGGTATAATGGAGACCTGATCCTGGGATATTGTTCCCACTTGCATCTAATATGGGGGAAGGAGTCTTCCTTTGGACACAGGGCATTTGAGTGTCCTTTACTCATCTGCTACTGAGCACAGCTCCCGTAGCACCACTATCCAGGAGTAGTACTGCTTCTGCACTACTCCTTTTTGCATTCAGTTGCCACTCAAGTCTAACCTTCACCTGGATAGACTTTGTATGTTGCGGGGGACCTGAGAGTCTCTGCCGCTTTCTGGTTCCTCCTTCGCTAGACATTTCTAGTATCAATAATGTTAGTAGGTAAGTAAGGGTATGGAGTCTCTCGTTCTTCAATACAAGAGAGGTCAAGTAGATCAATAGCAGTTAAGTTTTAAAGTGTTTTGCAAACAGTCAAGTTATAAAATCATGAGTCAAAGTAAGTAGTGCTGTTTACTATCACGCCAGCATGATTTTGGGTACTGAACCCTCCTCAGGTAAACTTGGAAATAACTTTCAATTGTATATAATCAAGTCCCGCCTGATGTAAACATAACTAAACCAAATCCAAACAAACCAAGGAAAACCAGACAGAATATAATAAGGAAAACCCAATAGACGCATAATAGAGAGAACCCCTAATACCGACAACCCATAAGAAAACCATTTCCGTCCTTGACTAGTTTACTCCGCTGAGCCTAGTCAATTTTAGTTTTCTATCCATAGTCTTCGGAGGGTGGACTTACCTTATCCATCTCCTGTCCATCAAGTTTATCACCCCAGCGTGCCATTGTTGGCCTAGGGGATTGTTAGTTGCTAACTAATTTCTCTTCGGAGGGTTACTTACCTAGTCCGAAGCATCCGTATCAACCTCCATTATCTGAGGAGTTGATTCGCAGACTTCAAGAATCTTTCTAGTAACAGGAGGAGGGGCCTCAATGCGCTTAATTTTGTTAGAGGGACCAGAGGTATGGCCCGCCTCTTCCGCAGATCGCTTGCGCGCCTTGGCTGGCTTAGAAGAGCTAACAACTGGAGTAACCAAGGTACACTTCTGCCAGAAGTGACCTGGTTGTCCACATTTGGTGCATTGGCCTAACTTTTGGCACTTGTCAAGTAGTGTGCTAGGAATATTCTTGTGAGCAATTGAGTACTCTGAATTTTCCGGCTTTGACTGACGGCTGCCCGAAGAGTTAGCAGGTTTGGGATTCTACTTACCCGAACCCTTTCCCTTCTTCTGTTGCTTCTTTGAGGTATGCTTGTCCTCACTCTTATCATGACTGGATCTCTTTTCCTTAACCACTGTCTGGCTAAAGCATGTATTGTCCTCCAAGTCATGGCCAGTTATCTTTAGGAGATCGAGGTACTCATTAACATCCTTGGGATGGGGGTTCTTCTGAGCCCAGGCTGTCCGCAGCTCTGACGTAATGCCAATACGCACCTTGTCTTTCACTGCTCGTCCATCCGTATACCATAGTTTGGTCATTAGATCAATGACCTTGTCCAAGTACTTGTCTACTTGGCCGGGTTTCATCTCCAAACAGGTCCACTCAGCTAAAGAGCGATCCCGATCGGCATGTCCTCCAAAACTGGACTCCAAACGACGGCGGAATCCTTCCCAGGTATGGAGCTCGTTGTCTGGGTGGAATGGCATTCCGCTTCATTGGGCAGCCTCCTCGTTTATGTAACGGTGGACACCCATATACCAGGTTTTGGCAGAACCTTCCAAGAGAGGGATAACCAAGCTAATCTTATCCATGTCTTCAGTGACAGACTCACGGAAATAATTAAACTTGATTTCCACATCACTAAGGAACCTCAGAGTGTCGTTAACATCCCCAGTAAAAGCCTTAACATCACCCAATTTCTCAGGTTTCTTCAGCTTTACCCTGGAAGCTGTCTTGTGTTTCTTCTTACATAACTGTAAGAATTTGGCCAGCTTACGAGTTCTGCAGTCATAGCACCTCTTCTTTGAGTCATTCCAGTTTGACTTACGTCGCCCAAGGAATTGCTCAAGATCAGGGAGGGAGTCGGCATCATCATCTGAGCTGCTAGAGGAATCGGAATCACCCGGATCTCCTCCAGCCCCAGCATTTCCACCTGCAGGAGGTATGTTACCTCCGCCTCCCCCCGGAACATCATATCCATCAAAAGATTCCTCTGAACTACCTGGTCCACTAAAACGGGAACCACCCCTGGATGGTGGAACTGGGTGTGGTATCAGAGGGGGTAAGCGAGTACTATCTGATTGACTCGGAGTTCCCATTGCTTGCCCAGGTTTGAACTGGGATTGTTGGTATTCCAAACAAGTCTCCGGTGCAAGTGGAAGTCCTTGGTGTCGAAGTGAACCACAGAAATCACATGGGGTTTTTTCAACTTCAGGTCTCTTTTCTCTTGACGTACTTTGTCCTGGTGGGTGTCTAACTGCCTGTGAAGGAAGTTTAATACACCCGGTGACATGGTGATAACGTCTTTCAAAAAGTGACCCTCCCTCGACCCAACAAGCAGGGGAACAATCACTCGCAAATGACTGCGCCCAAGCCCCCAGGACCCCTAGATGTTGTCCAAAACTGCTCCCCAAAGGCTCAGGTCCTGGGGCTGGCGGAATAACTGCAGGAGTATTGCGCGCCGGCGTCTGTGGTGCCTGTCCTGTAGGAACTGGCGTTGCACTACCAAAAGGTCTTTCCGCTGTTGGTGGTCGGACTGCAACCATCGGGGTATTCCTGGCTCCTGAAAGAGTCGTTGAATTGTTTCTAACCGGTGGTGTCCGCCTTGTCCTTCTTTCCACCCTTGGCATGGGCCTAGTCATTGGACCTAGCGCCGCAGTGGGGCAGTTGTCTCTACTCCTCCTTGCTCTCCGGGGTGGGTTGGACGGTGCCTGTGTGGCTTCCCGAGAGAACGGCCCTTCCCAATCGTTACAGATTTCTCGTATCCCTAAAGGGGTGAGAAATTGCCTTTCTTCTGCCTTCTGCAACATTTAATGAAGCTTCTGAGCAAAGTTAGGTGCATGTTTTTCAGCAAGCGTTAATGGAAGGGGAGGAGCATCTCTCATAATTGCGTCATTATCGGAGTCTATTGCATATCCGCCTTGGATTCCTTTCTCTAGAGCTCCAATCCTGGTGTTTAGCGAGTTGGCATTTTGGATGTGCTCGCGAAATGCAGTCTGTTGATCCAACATCCAACTCCGTGCTACTTTCACCATATCCTGACAAAATGCATCTTGCCTTTGCTCATTCCAGAAATGTGACTGTTCCTGAGCTGCATGAAATTGACGACCGATTTCCCGGAGGATATATGGTTCAACATAATCGCGTGTGAAGTCTGCAAAGCTGATGCTCTCATTGTCAACACTCATCATCTCAGTAAACTCAGCATCATGGGAAAAGGATTGCATGAGGGCCCTCGGGTCTGCAACAACCAATTCTTGACATGCCTGAGGAACTTCAATGGGAGTATCTTCGAGTAATAGTGGCACAGGTTCCCACTCTAAACCCTGTAGATCTGCGAAGATACTGGCTCGTAGGGTTTAGGCAGCGTGTTCCTGTGCCGCAGGGTCAGTAAAACCAACTTCAGAAGACATAATTCTTTCCACCCGATGCTTCTTGTACCAGACAAGCGACTCATACTCAAATATGTCAACGTAGGAAGGTTTTGTAGCAACAAGTTCAAGAGAGTTAAGCGAGGAAGTCACTTAACAATATACTGTAACGGGTGTGCCCTAAGGGAAGATGGATCCCAAGTTCACGACCACACTGAAGTGACTCAAAGATCAAAAGCGATAATCAACAGTAGAGTAAAGAAGAATCAAAACAGTAAAACTTAACATCGTTAAGCCGCAGCTTCACTCAGTAAGTTTCTCGAGAGGTAGTTGATTGCCAGAGTAGAGAGGGACTCGCATATAGTTTAAGTAGAATATCATATACTGCCAGTTCCCTCCCATCACAACTCTAACTTAATCATGAGCACACCTGTCTCCTCTGGGCTGGCCAACACACACCACCTAGGACATTATTCCTATGTGGATGTTGGTCCGCTCTGGCTAAATCTCCTTCCGACATCAAGTGTTTCAGCGCTGCATCTCTAATGTGACCGCAGGAGAAAAACTCTTCATATTGTTGACATGCTAGTAGCGAACTATCATGCAACTGAGGAGATATACCATGCACGAACTCTCACACCCATATGCATTTCATCTATGGAAGCCTTTAGTAGACATAGCTCTCACGATCGAGCTAAACCTTCTACTTCATTCTAGTCAAGTCTTTGCCTGATAGGAAAGTCTACTCGGCTCCCCCGGTGGGGTACCTTGGTGATTGGCCTGGTGGGCGCTACCCACAGTCAACTCCCCGAAAGCACCCCTACCATGATAAGAATCATGCTCTTAGAGTTCTCAAACAACCCCAATAGTCTTACAGCGATTGGGCACGAGTTGTGCCTATGTGCGATTCACCTGCCCGGAGATGCTTCAACATCTTCCGGGCCACCCCGGGACTACCCGGGAGGCTCTGGACTACCCTTCCGGTATTACCTGAGTAACTCCTTCAGTTCTTGTCCGTTTTACACATATTTGGTACCAGAAGATAGCCCTTCCTCTGGAGCACACCCTATGCCCTCTCATATATCCTACGGACAGCATCCGGTCGGACGGACGGCGACAACCTATACGGTGTTACAGGAGTGCCGCCACTCAGTTCCTTTTGTAAGGAATGGCGCAACTCAACGACCGTAGGCCCATGACATGCGGTCCTTACACTGGGGCCGCAGGGGGGTGTTAGGAATACCTCTGTAAAATCCTGGGGCATTCGGAGCCCTGTAGCTCCTCCTATAGCCCCCCAAAGGCTACCAGGTTTGTTGCCTTTAGATTTTACCGGAGTGCCCAACCCCTACAGGATCGCCCCCAGCCCCAAGTAAGTACCTTTATGTGCTAGGTAGGGTAACTTGGGTGCCATGTCAGGGTAACTCGGACCTTATGGCAGGGTAACCCAGACCTCATGTCAGGGTATCTCGGGCCTCGTTACACGAGACTTTCCCGAGCCCGCCTTTTATACTACTATCCCATAGTATACGTAGTTGCCCACTATAGTGGACCAAACTACCCTTACCCGGTGACCTCAGGGTCTCCAGTATGGGTGTAAGAATAGGTTACTGTAAGACACTCTCTGGTGGGTCATTACACACAGGTGCATTTGATTTTGCAGACCGCGGGAGATTACGAGTGGGCATAGGTGCGGATAGGTTGTTTTACCTGATTTGCCGGGAAAGCAGAGAATGTGAGATAACAATTATTCAGTATACCAATTCCAATTCTCTTTTCTACATGCATAGCATACCAGACAGGCTTGACTTCAAATTTGGTAACACCTAGTTCACCGGACTCGTTCAAGCAGAACCCCATCCCAACTTTGAGACAACAACCCATTACACTACTTTCGAGTTCCAGAACTTTCACATGAGTTTTCCTAGTAGCAATAGCAAAACAAATCTCAACATTCTCCTTGTTTATGTAATCATTCTACAATGAAGGCATAAAATAACCCAGGGATCCATGGCGACAATCATCTTGCGGTCAGACCATTGAGGGAAGGGGCTGATAGTTGTGGCAGGTGTAGTATTAGTGAAATCAGGCTTGTAATCAACCTTGAGGTCTTGAATTGTGATAGTAAGAGCATGGTAGATACTATAGGAAGCACTATGCACATTGATCAGTATGTGGGTAGAAAGTCAGTTCATTAGCCTGAGGGTAACCCAGAATATGAAATAGCCTAGATGAGCAGAAGCAGAAATATTTGGTAGCAACATTTGAGACAGTAGAGAACAAATGAGCATATAAAGGTAAGGTGATAGAAAGGGAGAATTGAGTTCATAGACCAGAATAAAATGCTTCAAGACCTCTTCAGAATAATTTCTTGCATATAACAGAACAAGGCAGTAAAGGGCACACGATTTCTATACCTGACTATAAAAACATCAATCAAGTAGCCTCCACTAGGTTGTATTCTTCCCCTGTAGTTCATAATATTAGGGTCAATTCTCCTCTATCCTATATTAGTAGTGGGGGTCATCTGGAGATGATCCTCAGCTTCCCTGGAATAGTCAGAATAACAGTACATGAGGAGAAAGTAGGGGGTTCAGTAGCTGCAGTCATGGCTCCTCCAGTAATGGCAACTACAGTAGTGGTAGTAGCTGTAGTTGTCGTCCTGGACTTCTCTCCCTTTTCCCCTACTTCAACAGTAGCAATCTCATTATTGGGCTTCTTGACATTAGTTATAGGTGTTGATTGAGGACTTTATGGGGGTAATAGATCCTGCCAGGGTCTCTTTATTCTTCAAGAGCTATATTATAGCTGACAGGATCTAGTTCAGGAGGGAACATATGATAGTAGCTATATTGTATTATAAATAGGATTGGGATATAGTTCTATTACAATGTATATGATTGGAGTTAAATACTATGGTTGGGTTAGAGGATAAAGTCATGTGCAATTGACTAAGACCCTGCTCAGCATGTTATAAAAATGGCAATTTTTACAACTAAGTGCCATGGAATCTGCACAGCATTGAGCATAACAGAGAGTAGTGAGTATCCATAGTATCCCACTTACAACTACATAGTACTCTTACTTTGTATCACTCTGGATGACTGACATCTAGACCTTACTACCTAGCTTACTAGCTGACAATTGGGTTCAACTATGATGTAGTAGCTTACTTTTAAATGACATCAGAACTGAATACTAACAAGCAGTAAAAACTATAGTTAACTGACTAGTCTATTATTATGACCCAATATCCTTACTGCAATCTCTGCTCCATTGTCATCAGTTTGTATAAGTGTTATTGGCATATGTAGGTAATATCCTTGCCAACAGGTTGCTAGCAATGCCCTGCCACTTACCTCATAACTTACTAGCTTGTAGTAGAGTTTAGGCAATGCAGTTAACCTCTACAGGTTTCCAGAAATGAGTACAAGTTCAGTAGTTTCTAATTTCTCTCCCCTCATAGTTTGTCTTTAGCTGTAGAACTAAAGGTGATAAGTATTAACAGAATACCAGCATCACATTTAGATAGAATGTTGCTACAGTGTCATAGTAAATCATGGTCAGGATGAACTAGTTCTGCTCCTATATAGATTCAGGAAGCCCTATTAACAACCTCAAGTATTACAAGGCTAATTCTTGTATTGCTAATGTCCTAGGCTTGCCAAGGTTGAACTATAGATTGTACTAGCTCACTGACTACTATTTAGATATCAACCTTGGTGGCAATGCCCTAATGGTGTACTACAATAATGGAAGTCAGAGGCCTCAACACAAGGTTCATATAAGCAGTGATGCTCATATACCCTAGTTAAACTATTAGGATAGCTGTCAAAGGAAATATTTTGATCCAAATATCACCTATTAATGGATGGCTAAGTAACTCCCTTACAATGTAATTGAAAACAGACAAAGACAAGAAAACTCTACCAAAAGTATAATATTGGGCAAATAGAATTATATATACAGTCAGTTCCTAGAAGAAAATAAGTGACCTGTAGAAGATGAACTTTATTCTTGAATATTAATCAGATATCCACACTTTGCCTCTAAACGGTATGGGAGCTAGAAAATGGTGCATGCCTGAAAATCATTGTCATGAAGAAAATGTTAGGGAAAAAAAAAGGTCTGTCATTTTTGTATATGCATCTATTTCTCCTCCCAACCTAAAGTGTAGCAAATGTAACACTCTTCTGATAAAGCAATGGCAACCCACCACCCAGGAAAGAGGGGAAATCATATGTGATACAGAGCAAAGGTAATTTCTCCAGAAATAAGAATGCTCATCATTATTCTCACTAAGTTTGTTCAAGCCTCCATTAGCTCAAAGTACTATAAGAAGTACCAGCAAGACCTAAAAGTGTATTTCCGCCTAGCAGGAGTTCTTCCACCTAGGAAGTACTAATAAGGCATAGGACCTTTCAAGCTATAAGAGTAATATTGATATCATATGCAAGGTATCACAAATAGGACATGTTTAGAGAATAGGCTAAGGGTTTTCAGAGTTTAGATGGAGGGATGGTTAACCAGGCTGGGGGGTTGGAATTTTCTACTTTCTATATCCTTTTATTAGAATTTACATTTTCATGGTGGGCCATATAGCAGGTTGAGATTTCACTTTGAGTTATGTTGACCCTACAAAGCAGAGTGACATAGAAACACTATCTTCACCATGTGAATTTACTGAGGCATCATGCTGCAACATATCTTTTGTAATACTGAGTAATATGTTATGACTACACATTGTTCCCCTATTTATACTTGGCTGACTGATATGTTTGGTATTAGAGGTGTTATCTAGATATAGTGGAGGGTATTGAAAGGGCTCTGCACCTATGAATGAAACTTATTTCACCTTTCTCCACTACCTGTTATGTTTTGTAGAAGCAGATGGCTGAATGCAGAATGGTATAATAGTCTAAGTAATGTTATTATCCTTGTTTGCTGACTGAGCTTTGATAAGGTAAACAACTAAAGCTAAAATAAAATACTACCATCACCTATTCCATCTCACAACTCATAGTAATATATGAATTGAACCAAGGATCTTCAACAATATTTATTACTATGATTCTTAAGTTACCCTGACAAATAAAAGCATTACAGAATGCAATAGCTGAGGTGTACCTTGTAAATAGTTTGTACTATACTTTGTATATTCTGGTACATAGCAGTACAGGGACTCAGGAGTTATAAGGTCCTTACATGAAGTATGTCAGGGTTTTGCTTTATCATTTGGTACCATATTTGTTTTATATTTAGTTTCAAGATATATCATTTGATATCATCTTTGTTTTACTTTATCATTTGATATGATATTTGTTTTATATTTGGTTTCAAGACATATCAATTGATATAGTTTTATTATTTTTATATACTACAATAGTGGACAATTATATTATTTAAAGGGTCTGTTGAGTCTAGTATTTTGGACATTAGACTTTAGTGGACATTTATTCTTAAATATATCTGGTTGAATAGCTACTTCTTTGATTACTCACTTTACCTCTTAAGGTTATTATAGTTCACAATAGACTTAGAGTCTAGAATAAGATATTAGTCATCTTACCTTCCACAGACTCCCTTAGATACTGCTGCATGAAGCTCTACTACTTAGTTCCCATCAGTCTTATCTATTGTATTTATTACTACTAAAACCATACTACGTGACCAAGTATAGATTACATTAAAGATACCATGAAACATCCACCTAATAGTGACAGAACCCAAAAGCTCCCCCCCCTTATGTCTTCCTCCCATCATTACTACTACTACCAGTAGAGCTTCTATAGTAGGTTTTATGTTTTCCTCCTATATATAAGCTTTACAGGTGGTAATGGCAGGGGTAACAACCCACTAGAGGGTGTCTTACAGTAAACTATTCTTACACCCATACTAGAGACTACGAGGTTGATGGGTAAGGATAGGTGGGTTCACTATAGTGGATAACTAATTGCTGGTTACCCTCCTATTTGCTTGCCTCATAGTCAGGATAAGCAAGTATGGTGCAAAAGCAAGTGTGACACTCCAGGGGTTTATTTTTATTTTTTTGTACACCCAGCTTGGAGACTTTACTACCCATCTATCCACCCAAACTTAAACAGTGAGACCCAGTAAAAGTACCAGCAAAATACCAGCCTGCCACCAGTCAGCCAGACACCACTCAGCTACACCCCTGAGGTCAATCTCTCATCCCTGGAGTCAATTCCTCACTGCTAGAGTTAATTCAATTTCTCTCACTCTCTGGGACCATACCTCTGGCTAGTTCAGTCCTAACTACCTATACTGATCCTATCTACAGCTACCACTACCACTACAATCTACAAGGTTCACAATACTAATGTCAGAAGCTACTGAGAAGCTTGAAATGAAAGAGCGATTGGATTGAGCAATGGAATGGCTAGCAGAGGAGCCTAGTGAGAAGGCCACCTCTGCAATCACAACCTTCAATGTCAAGCCATCATCAATTCGTATGTACCAAATGTGAAAATGCCATGAAGGGAGAAATAGTCATGGTACTTTCAATAAACTTGGAGAAAATAATCTTATCCTTACTGAGGTTCGGGAGGAGGCAGTTTTCAGGTTCTGCTATGACCAATTTGAGATAGGACTAGGAGCAACACCTAAAATTATTTATGCTACCATCTGCCATCTATGTCAACAGGAGCAATGCAATCTACCATCACAAATTTGGTTTGGTAAATGGCTAAAGCAGAATCCTGCCCTTCATACTATTAAGACCAACCCAATTGCTCATGTTTGAGTAGTGACTCACAGTGAGGAGAATTTAGAAAGGTCTTTTGTTGAGTATGAGAATACTCTCATCAAGTATGGTATCTAGCATGCCAAATACATCTGCAACATAGATGAGTCTGGAGTTCATGTCGGATGCCCAACTGGCAAAATTGTTATTGTGTCAACTCAGGTCAAGGAGTTGTATACTGCGAATCCTGAGAATCAAAAGTCTATCACCATTAGCAAGACTATCTACGCAGATGGTAGCCCTCCACTACCTCCTATTGTAATCTCTCCTGTGGAAAAGATCATGGAAAGTTGGGTGAATGAAAATCTCTGAGCAGCTGAAGTTATAGCAGTTTCTCCAACTGGATATACAAATGAGAACATTGCTGTTATATGGCTTGATCACTTTATCAAGTATACAGATTCAGGTCCTGATAAGTATTGGTGGATTCTTGTGCTTGATGGACATATCACTCACTATAAAGATGACTTTATTCTGAAATGCTATGAGAAGCATATTGTTCCTTTTGCATTTCCTTCTCATTTCATGCATGTCCTTCAGCTCCTCGATGTTGGTATCTTTTGCCCCTTGAAACATTACAACAATAAAGGAATTTACAATGCCCTGCATTCCCTGGACATGAAATATACAATTTGCTCATTTTTCAGAGATCTCAGTTCAATTTGTGAACAAACCTTTCAAGCTCATATAATTCAAAATGCCTTTAAAAATTGAGGGATGTTTCCAGTGTCATTTAATGGGGCATCAAAGAAAATGCAGCATTATAATGCCAAGAGGAACCTGAAAGCTATATCAGGTGCATTATCCTCTTCTGAACCAAGTCAAAGTGATTTGTCAATTGAAGGTAAGGCAAAAGTCTCGTTGGAGAAAGGAGGTGAGCTAGAGCTTCCTGTACTCCCTAGTACCTAGTTTGAGTGCCAGAAGGGAATGGGTGAATGGATTGATAAAGGAGAATCCTTTAGTCTATCCTCCAAAGCTCACCTTCAACAATAGGCTAAGCCAACACAGATCTGCCTAGCTGGGAGACAGTTGCTGGAGGAATCCTATCATGCTATTCAATGACGAATCCATAAGGAGGAAAAGTGCAAATCTAAATCCTGATGAATGATTCAGAAGGGAGGAGTTATTACTGTCAAATAAGGAAGATAGAGGAAAACTGAAAGGGATCAGAAAGAAAAGGCTGCTGCAATTAAAAAAGCTGGCAGGAATATCTAGATCGCAGTAAATAAGACCAAGGTAGCTTTACACCACTGTGGTGTTGATACTCACAAGGCAGAAGAGGAGAGAAAGAAGCAAGTTCAAATTATTCAGGTTCAAGGTGAGGTTCTTCAACCTGAGCTGATGAGTCTTATCACAGATCCTGAAAGGAATCCAAGCACTGAGGACATTGTGAGCTTTCAACCATCTCGAGATCTACTGCAAGCTCTATTAATGCTTGAGCCAAGCACTTGGAGTACTACAACTACAGGTGAGTTGGAGATTATTACTGGAAGTGGTCAAGTTCAGGAGAGCATCAGCAAAAAAAAAAACCTGCATCTGATGTATGGATGTCACGTCCTGTCACATGCCGCATTTCTCGTGCACCCAGTGTGCCTGGTACATCCTGAGTTCCATTGCAACCCCCTGTTGCGCCCTATGCGTCATGATGTGTGTTGCAACACAACATTGCGCCTGGTGCATCCTGTGTTGCATAGCAACGTTTTGCGGTGTCAGGACACTACCTGAGATTAGGTAGACATCCTCATGACCCCTGAACATCTGCATCTCTATTGCACCTTCTTCCCCATATCTTGATGTCTGGCTATGGCCGCTGCCTCACAGGAGTACCACTGGGCATAGCCACACAGGGCTGGCCTTCATCACATTCCTTCTGTCTCTTATTGCGATGCCATTACTCCATCCTAATATCGACCACAGATGCCTTCCATCCCCTGATGTCCCCATCCCTGCCCTGAACCTTCCCAGCATCCTGACACGTCAATGTTGTCGGGTCCTCACTGTGAGGCCACAGGGCATTGCGGCAATATGTCATAATCTGCCTGGCTTCTTCACTGCATCCTAGCGATGTCAGGACCCACGATGTCCCACGGCATCATTGCAATGTCAGGACCCACAACGTTTCACTGCGTAGTGTCATCAGGGTCCTAATCTCAAGGACTGACCAATCCCCCACTGTAATTTTCTACATCATGTACTTTTAGTTGTATCTATTATTTAGTTTCTATTAATTAGTTTCTACATAGAGGTTTCTATATACAGGTTACAATGAAAGATACTATAATATTCTCCATGCCATTCAATCATCCTCGATGCAGAATACTTGCTCAAGTCAACAGTTGTCGCCCAACTGTCTGCTCTCATGACCCCTCAATAAATCTCGTTAAATGTCCTTAAATCAATATGGCTGTTAACAAGCCATCGCTGGTCTGTCTCTGGAATGAGGTGCACCAGGCCTAGGATTATCCCTATGTCTACTATAGTAAACTCTCGTGCATTTTCCCTTAGCTGTACCATGACAAGGCTGTGGACATTGGATATGAGTCCTGAGTTAACCGCGTTCAATAGTTGGACACATGCAAGCCTGCGAACTGTGTCCTCATGCATATAGTCTCTGATTTGGAAGAGTAGTAGGAGCTTTCCTGGGAGACGGCCTCGGAGCACACCATATATATGCTCACCACCTGTCTGTACCCAAACCCAATCATTGCGACTCGCCTAGTTCCTGAATAGTTGGGTACCAGTGGAGTGTGCCCTGTGGATGTCATAAATGTTGGTTTCCTGGAATGCTAAAATGGGGATTTCAAGTTGCGTTAGTAGTTCAACTGGAAGGAATCGAAGTATGGCAGGATCTTCAGGAAGGCGGTGTTCGGTAGGTAGGCTATTCTGGCTATATTGAATCAATTCTTGATAGATGCTCTCCGGTGAGGTACCCAAGACCTTGCAAAAATCCATCACATCGGAAACATCATCACGATGCCCCTTCAGGATCCAACAATTGGTGACTGGCACAGATACGGAATTCGGTTTATCCAAATGTTCCATGACATTAGCAGGGAGATCAGCCCCACGATGTTGAAGGGAATCCAGGTTCAAAAGTCTCATTCGGATCGCATGCTGGTGACCATAACTGTGCAGGATCTGTCTTGTGGCATCATTTTTATTCGAATGGTGCCACAATTCCTTAATTTGTTCCTTATGCATGTGCTCGCCAAACTCTGTGGAATACATCTGAATGTTGCCAAACTGGTATATGTGACCCTAAAAATGACTTAGTAGATGCATCTTAATGAAGTTGAAATGAGATTCCATCTAGATTAGTTCCATACGTTGGTCGATCACTTCTTCACAATACTGCTCCTGTACCTGACACCGATTGGATTTCACAACACATTGGTTTACCTGTATCTTCTGATATCGTAGCTCCTGTCGCTGCTCGTCAACCTTTGCCCATGTCCTCTTCGATATTTGAAACTCCAAGAAGATATCTTTCATATCATGAAACTGATTCAGATATTGTTCCATATAATCCAAGGTCTCAGGTGTATGACTTCTATATTGGGCTATCAAAGTGAAATCAAGCAATGACCTGATACAGCTGAGTGCACGTTTGAATGGTAATACTTGCGTACTCTCAGGCTGCCTCAATGCCATGGTGAGAACTCCCAAAAGACAACGCCCCAGGTTCCTTATCTCCTTTCCTTGCCACTGCATAACCTCACAGTATCCTTTTTTAGGCACAAAGAATCCCGGGTATCGTGGTAAAGCCTTCCAGGCATTGTCAAAAGCCTGCAGTCATGCATGTTTCTTGAGGAATCCCTAAACCCAGTCCATCATATGCTTGATTAGTCCCAAATAAACTGTATGGAGTAAATCTGGCTTTTGCAGATCAGGTGCTGAAACCCATTGAAGCCCATGAAAAACATTCCGTCCCATCTTGATACCAAGTGCATCAAATGTGGCATTCATGTTTCCTGACCCAGAGTCTGTCGATCAATGCTTATTTTCTTGTTCGAGACACTTGTATGTGGCATAATCTCATGTCTGATACATCTCCTATACATTGGTTCTTCATGCATCAGGAGGTACCTCACATTTCGGACAGGTGTCAGATTTTATTCCGTGTGGTGCAACATTTTCCATATGGTCTGCAACCCATGTGGACAAGATAGGGAAGCACCGCCAGACCTTCCTGTCTGCACAGTCAATTGAGACACCGTCAAGTGCCACATCTTACAAGGGTGACAGTATGAGTTCAAATATGCCTTGTAGTGTGTTGGCATTGATTTTTCTCTCCAGGTTGTCTCCTGAAGAGGACTGTGGGAACTTGGGAGGGATAGGTAATAGTGCAAGAAGGAGAACCACCATTGATCCAGGTCTGTTACGCCTAGTTGATAGGAGATTTCTGGTCATAAACTATAGACAGGCTATACTTTCTTGTCACTCAAGAAGTCGGTAAGATGCATCTTGATAGGACATTCTAATTATTGGAACCAGAGTTGCACCACGTGGAAGTGTATCCTATAAACAGTTAGCCAGTGCCCTGATGAAGGAGGTTGCCAAGTAGGGTGTACAGTACTTGGACATCCCACCACCAGTCCGCTATATGCATTTTAGCATATATCCTATGTCTATTCTGGTCATATTCACACCGCGGCACGTAGACCAAGTCATCCCTGTATGCTATCTGCCAAAGAAGGTATCTGACACAGTCAAGGACGTTCCGATAGAAGAAATGCTGTGTTCTCTTGCCATCGTTAACTTCACCTGCGAAACATTGTAGCTAGGTACTGTAGGGGTTCAATGATCGGAGATGATTCTTCAGTGTGTGCATTGAACTATAGCCAACTGAAGCAGAACTACCCAGACGACTGGAAAAGAATTCTATGATTCGAGACTTCGAGACCTTGCTCTGAATGAACCAAGATGCAAGTTTGAAATCGTAAGCATTAGCAAATAGGGCCCATGGATCCTGGCACAGAGTATGGTGTTCATCCTCAAACCTGCTCACATCTCCAATCACTTCCCCAGCACCTGAGTAATGTGCTTGTCTGCTAGCCATCACTGAGATATTGTGGTTGAGTACTTCAGCATCAGACTCATGTGAGATGTCATCATTCCATGTGATGGTGTCGCATCCAGCAGGGTCCAGATTACATTCATAGTCTGAATCGGCCTGTTCGTTCTGGTAATTTACCTCCGGGTCACGGAATAGGTCCATTTCCATGTCATTAATAGGACTCATGGAAGGTGCATGTCATATGGTGGAGGCAAGTATGATGTCCAGATTTGCATGCGCAGTTCATAGGTGTTTCTCGTATGCACCTGCCCGCATCTATCTTTCGCGACAAAATAGACATTTGACAGCCATGGTGAAAGTCTATCTAGTCAATCTCGGTGGTCCTCTATATATTATGAGGTGCAGGAGTACTGTATAGTGTTGATCTTGATGCATGTCAGTAGAATACTGGGTCAAGGAGTTTGCACACAGTGAACTGTAACTAGTATCCAAACAGGCTTAGCACTTATAGCTTGATGCCTTGTATCACCCCATCTTATCAGATCACCTCATCCTCTCTGTTGTAACACAAACTACTTCCCCTTCATGGGCCATCATGCAATGTCACTTCGTATCACGACACTTGTGCAAATTAGAAGCTTATTTCACAAATCTTAGTTACACATCACAGTAGGCTTAGGAACATTGTTCCTGGCTACATTATCAATTGTTCTCATATTATCTTTTTTATTCTGAGCTGCCACAAATCCACATGTCTACATATCTGTACAGCCACATGCCCTCCGGGGTAATCCAACACAACAGAGGGCAGATACATCCGATCATACAAATAAGGTATGTTAATTTCTCAGAAAGGATTCAGATTCAGAACCCTCATTCTGGAGATCAGGAAGAGCAGTGCCATTCATGCAACTAGGCTTCCGCTTGTGCATATGCCCCCTACTGGCACCTGCCTCTGTCTGACTCCCAAAAACATGCTGCAGCAGGGACACATGCATAGTCGAAACTAAGCAGAGTCGGGAACCAGTCCAGAGTCTTGTAAAGTGGATTAGCTTGCGACCTCAAATGCCTGAGATCGAACCTGCAGGAAAGTGAAAGCACCATTCCAAATCGAATACGCAAAGCCTGGCCCCTTCAAACTGTCCCAATGGTGTACTCATTGTTCAGTCAAGGTCACCCTGGTCCAGGTACGGCTCCATTATGACGTTGATGAGGCACGCATGTAGCGAAAAGTACTCATTGTCATAATTGGTCCAGAGATTCCGGAAGTGATGGGGTAATAGCTCAATAGTGGACTGCATTATATCACGTTATGGCCTGTCAATAGCCCTGAGAAGCAACCGCTTAAGCTGTGTGATATTCTGGAATGAGGTAAGGAGCACTTGTAGGTCTCCGCATGTATTTGAACCAACATCATTAGTATCCTTAGTCAAAACGGGTCCTAGGTCCTCATGTCCCTGTTACACCCAAATGCCCCAATGGAACACCACAGCGCGAGTTCAGATAGGCATAGTGTCATAGATTTTGCAGGAACCTATCCTCAGTATGATTGTGCCTTATGCTGCGTGGAAGCCTTGGAGGCTGAATCTCACAGTATTTGATAATGCTGTCTGTAGCATACTCCACGATCCTCACCCCAACCTCCTCACCGTAGATAGAGGAGGCTGGATTGGCAAATACAACAAGAAGGCGGTGATAGTTACCATTGAGGGCCACATACAGCTCGCCTGTGCCAATGTTGACTTGCTGATATAAGGCGCCGAGCACATCGCATTGGTCCAGAGATAGCGCTTGCAGGCTGGCCAGGTGTGGATGGGAATTGTGTGTCTCAATATCTATATTGAGAAACACTTTGATAATGTTTCCTAAGAATGTGTTATTTGAGTGTTCCATGACATGTACTACATGACTGCTATTGCATACCTTGCATGCGCTGAATAACCTGGAACACCTTCTCACCCCTCTCCTTTGCCTCCTCACAGTGTAACAACCCACCAGAGAGTGTCTTACAGTAAACTACTCTTACACCCATACCGGAGACCTTGAGGTTACCGGGTAAGGGTAGTTTGGTTCACTATAGTGGGCAACTATGTATACTATAAGATAGTAGTATAAAAGGCAGGCTGGGGAAAGTCTCGTGTAACGAGGCCCGAGTTACCCTGATATGAGGTCTGGGTTACCCTGCCATAAGGTCCAAGTTACCCTGACATGGCACCCAAGTTACCCTACCTAGCACATAGAGGTACTTACTTGGGGCAGGGGGCAATCCTGTAGGGATTGGGCACTCCTGTAAAATCTCAAAGGCAACAAACCTGGTAGCTTTTGGAGGGCTATAGGAGGAGCTGCAGGGCTCCGAATGCGCCAGGATTTTACAGAGTTATTCCTAAGAACCCCCCTGCGGGCCCAGTGTAAGGACTGCACGTCATGGGCTTACGGTTGTTGAGTTGCACCATTCCTTATAAAAGGAACTGAGTGGCGGCACTCCTGTAACACTGTATAGGTTGTCGCCGTCCGTCCGACCGGATGCTGTCCGTAGGATATATGAGAGGCCATAGGGTGTGCCCCAGAGGAAGGGCTATCTTCTGGTACCAAATATGTGTAAAACGGACAAGATCTGAAGGAGTTACTCAGGTAATACTGGAAGGGTAGTTCAGAGCCTCCTGGGCAGTCCTGGGGTGGCCCAGGAGATGTTGAGGCATCTCCAGGCAGGTGAATCGCACATAGGCGCAAATCATGCCCAATCACTGTAAGACTATTGGGGTAGTTTGAGAACTCTAAGAGCATGATTCTTATCATGGTAGGGGTACTTTTGGGGAGTTGACTGTAGGTAGCGCCCACCAGGACAATCACCAAGGTACCCCATCAGGGGAGCTGAGTAGACTTTCCTATCAGGCAAAGACTTGACTAGAATGAAGTAGAAGGATCAGCTCGATCATGAGAGCTATGTCTATCAAAGGCTTGCATAGATGAAATGCATATGGGTATCAGAGTTCGTGAATGGTATATCTCCTCAGTGGCATGACAGTTCGCCACTAGCATGTCAACAATATGAAGAGTTTTTCTCCTACGGTCGCATTCGAGATGCAGCACTGAAACACTTGATGTCGGAAGGAGATTTAGCCAGAGCGGACCAACATCGACATAGGAATAATGTCCTGGGTGGTGTGTATTGGCCAGCCTGGAGGAGACGGGTGTGCTCATTATTAAGTTAGCGTAGTGATGGATGGGAACTGGCAGTATATGACATTCTACTTAAACTATATATGAGTCCCATTCTACTCTGGCAATCAACTACCTCTCGAGAAACTTACTGAGTGAAGCTGCAGCTTAATGATAGTAAGTTTTACAGTTTTGATTCTTCTTTACTCTACTGTTCATTATTGCTTTTTGATCTTTGAGTCACTTCAGCGCAGTCGCGAACTTGGGATCCATCTTCCCATCCAGTGCCCCCATTACAGTATATCGTTAAGCGACTTCCTCACTTAACTCTCTTGAACTTGTTGCCACAAAAGCTTCCTACGTTGATATATTCGAGTACGAGTCAGTTGTCTGGTACCAGAAGCATCGGGTGGAAAGGATTTTGTCTTCCGAAGTTGGTTTTACTGACCCTGAGGCACAGCAACATGCTGCCCAAACCCTACAAGTCAGTATCTTTGCAGATCTATGGGGTTTAGAGTGGGAACCTGTGCCACTACTACTTGAAGCTGCTCCTATTGAAGTTCCTCAGGCATGTCAAGAATTGGTTGTTGCAGACCCGAGGGTCCTCATGCAATCCTTTTCCCATGATGCTGAGTTGACCGAGATGATGAGTATTGACAATCAGGGTATCAGCTTTGCAGACTTTACACACAAGTATGTTGAACCATACATCCTTCAGGAAATCGGTCGTCAATTTCACGCAGCTCAGGAACAGTTACATTTCTGAAATGAGCAAAGGCAAGCTACATTTCATCAGGATATGGTGAAGATAGCACGGAGTTGGATGTTGGATCAGCAGGCCGCATTTCATGAGCACATCCAAAATGCCAACTCACTAAACATCAGGATCGGAGCTCTAGAGAAGGCAATCCAAGGTGGATATGCAATAGACTCCGATAATGACGCAATTATGAGAGATGCTCCTCCCCTTCCATTAGTGCTTACTGAAACATGTGCACCTAACTTTGCTCTGAAGCTTCATGAAATGTTGCAGAAGGTAGAAGAAAGGCAATTTCTCACTCAACTAGGGATACGAGAAATCAGTAACGATTGGGAAGAACAGTTCTCTCGGGAAGCATAACAGGTACCATCTAATCCACCATGAAGAGCACGGAGGAGCAGAGACAATAGTCCTTCCACAGCGCTGTCTCCTATGACTAGGCCTATGCTGAGGGTGGAGAGAAGGACAAGGCGGACACCACCAGCCAGAGAAACATCAATGACTCTTTCAGGAGCCAGGAATACTCCAACAGTTGCAGTCTGACCACCTACAGTAGAGAGACCTTTTGGTAGTGCAATGCCAGTTCCTAAGGGACAGGCACCACAGATGCCGGCATGTAATACTCCTACAGTTATTCTGCCAGCCCCAGGACCTAAGCCTTCGGGCAGTGGTTTTGGTCAACATCTAGGGGTCCTGGGGGCTTCAGCAGAGGCATTTGGGAGTGATTGTTCCCCTGCTTGTTGGGTCGAGGGAGGATCACCTTTTGAAAGACGCTATCACTATGTTGACGGTTGTATTAAACTTCCTTCAGAGGCAGTTAGACACCCACCAGGACAAAACGCATCAAGAGAAAGGAGACCTGAAGTTGAAAAAACCCCATGTGATTTCTGTGGCTCACTTCGCCACCAAGGGCTCCCACTCACACTGGATACATGTTTGGAATACCAACAGTCCCGGTTTAAACCTGGGCAAGTAATGGGAACTCCAAGCCAATCGGATAGTACTCGCTTACCCCCTCCAACACCACACCCAGTCCCACCATCCAGGGGTGTTTCCTGCTTTAGTGGACCTGGTAGTTCAGAGGAATCCTTTGATGGATATGATGTTCCTGGTGGAGGTGGAGGTAATAGACCCCTGACAGGCAGAAATGATAGGGCTGGAGGGGATCTGAGTGATTCTGACTCCTCTAGCAGCTCAGACGATGATGTCGACTCCATCCCCGATCTTGAGCAATTCCTTGGGCAATGCAAGTCAAACTGGAATGACTCAAAGAAGAGACACTATGACCACAGAACTCGTAAGCTGGCCAAATTCTTACAGTCGTGTAAGAAGGAAAGCAAGACAGCTTCCAAGGTAAAGCCTAAGAAACCTGAGAAATTGGGTGATGCTAAGGCTTTTACCGGGGATGTTAACAACACTCTGAGGTTCCTTAGCGATGTGGAAATCAAGTTTAATTATTTCCGTGAGTCTGTCACTCAAGACATGGATAAGATTAGCTTAGTTATCCCTCTCTTGGAAGGTTCTACCAAAAGCTAGTATATGGGTCTCTACCGTTATATCAATGATGAGGTTGCCCATCGGAGCGGAATGCCATTCAATCCAGACAACGAACTTCGTACCTGGGAAGGATTCTGCCATCATTTGGAGACTAGTTTTGGGGGACATGCTGATCGGGGTCGCTCTTTAGCTGAGTGGACCTCATTGGAGATGAAACCTAGCCAAGTAGACAAGTACTTGGATAAGGTCATTGATCTAATGACCAAACTAGGGCATACGGATAGATGAGCAGTAAAAGACAAGGTGCGTATCAGCATTACGTCAGAACTGCGGAAGGCCTGGGCTCAGAAGAACCCCCATCCCGAGGATGTTAATGAGTACCTCGATCCTCTAAGGAAAACAGGCCATGACTTGGAGGACAATACACGCTTTAGCCGGACAGTAGTTAAAGAAAAAGGATCCAGTCATGATAAGAGTGAGGACAAACATTCCTCAAAGAAGCAACAGAAAAAGGGTTTGGGTTTGGGTAAGCATAATCCCAAACCTGCTAACTCTTTGGGCAGCCATCAGTGAAAGCTGGAAAATTCAGAGTATTCAATTGCTCACGAGAATATTCCTAGCACGCTTCTTGACAAGCACCAAAAGTTAGGCCAATGCACCAAATGTAGACAACCAGGTCACTTCTGGCGGAAGTGTACCTTGGTTACTCCGGTTGTTAGCTCTTCCAAGCCAGCCAAGTCATGCAAGCAATCTGCGGAAGAAGCGGGCCACACATCTGGTCCCTCTAACAAAGTTAAGTGCATTGAGGCCCCTCCTGTTGTTACTAGAAAGATTCATGAAGTCCACAAATCAACTCCGCAGATAATGGAGGTTGATATGGATGCTTCGGACCAGGTAAGTAACCCTCCGAAGAGAAATTAGTTAGCGACTAACAGCTCTCTAGGCCAATGTTGGCATGCTAGGGTGATAAACTTGATGGACTGGAGATGGACAACATAAGTCCACCCTCCAAAGACTATACATAAGAAGCTAAATTTGACTAGGCTCGGCAGAGTAAGGTAGTCAAGGATGGAAAAGGTTTTCTTATGGGTCTTTGGTATTAGGGGTTCTCTCTGTTATGCATCTATTGGGCTCTTCTTATTATATTCTCTCTGGTTTTTCTTGGTTTGTTTAGATCTGGTTTATTTATGTTTACATCAGGCGGTACTTGATTATATACAATGAAAGTTATTTCCAAGTTTACCTGAGGAGGGTTCAGTACCCGAAATCATGCTGGCATGATATTAAACAGCACTACTTACTTTGACTCATGATTTTATAACTTAACTGTTTGCAAAACACTTTAAACTTAACTGCGATTGACCTACTTGACCTCTCTTGTATTGAAAGACGAGAGACTCCATACACTTACTTACCTACTAACATTATTGATACTAGAAATGTCTAGCGAAGGAGGAACCAGAAAGCAGCAGGGACTCTCAGGTCCCCCACGACACACAAAGTCTATCCAGGTGAAGGTTAGACTTGAGTGGCAACTGAATGCAAAAAGGAGTAGTGCAGAAGCAGTATTACTCCTGGATAGTGGCGCTACAGGAGCTGTGCTCAGTAGCAGATGAGTAAAGGACACTCAAATGCCCTGTGTCCAAAGGAAGACTCCTTCCCCCATATTAGATGCAAGTGGGAACAACATCCCAGGATTGGGTCTCCATTATACCAAGGCGGTAAAGATGAAGATAGGAGGCCACTCAAATAAAATGAGCTTTGAGATTGCAGAAATGCCAGAGGGCAAAATTGATGGTTATCTTCCGCTGTCCTGGCTCTCTGAGCATAACCCGGATATCGATTGGGAAAGGGGTATACTGGCCTGGCAGTTAGCATACTGTAAGGCAAATTGCCTAGCTGGATGTGGTTACTGGCGATTAGAATTCATCATGGAGGAAGAAATGATGGCTGAGGATCAAGGATCCGTCCATCTCCTTGGGATGGCTAAATTCTCTGATGAAGATGGGAATGATATCGCAATAAAGCTCCTCCCAGAGTATAAGGACTTTAGTCATATTTTTAGTCAAGAAAGGATAGAGTCCTTACCACAGCACTCTAAGTATAATCATAAGATTGAACTACAGGTAGGAACGACTCCTCCTTTTGGTCCTATTTCTCCCCTCTCTGAGAAGGAATTAAAGGCACTTCGTGAGTACCTTGATGAGATGCTAGCAACCGGGAAGATCAGGAGATCTAGTTCACCATCTGCTGATCCTATATTATTTGTACCAAAACCAGATGGTACACTATGGTTATGTATTAACTACAGAGGACTGAACAAGATAACCGTGAAGAGCCGTTATCCCCTCCTGCTAATAAATGAGCTGAGGGATAGATGTGGGAAAGCAACAGTATTTACCAAGTTAGATCTGAAAAATGGTTATTACCTTTTGCGAATGGCAAAGGGTGAAGAATGGAAAACTGCTTTTCGTTGTCAGTATGGCTTGTATGAGTACACTGTGATGCCTTTTGGGTTATGTAATGCACCATCTACTTTCCAGACTATGATAAATGATGTATTCAGAGGTCTATTAGATGAAGGAGTCATCGCTTATATGGACGATATCCTGATCTACTCAGAGACTATAGAGGACCATGTTGCTCTAGTTAGGAGAGTAATGGAAAAGTTGCGAGAAGCAGGCTTATGCGTTAGCATCAAGAAGTCAACCTTCCACCAGAGAGAAGTTGAGTTCCTAGGGTATAAGATATCCGATCGTGGGATATCAATGACAACAGAAAAGGTGGAATCGATCAAGAACTGGTCGAGTCCAAAGAGCGTTGTCAAAGTACAAAGCTTCATGGGCTTTGCTAACTTCTACCGCAAGTTCATCAAGGGGTTTAGCAAGATAGCAAGACCATTGACAGACCTGACAAAGAAGGACGTTAAATGGGACTGGACACCAGCCTGCACGGAGGCTTTTGAACAATTAAAGGAGTTGTTCATCTCCAGCCCTATTCTAGCACACTTTGAGCCTAACTGGCCAACAAAGTTAGAAACCGATGCAAGTGACTTTGCATTAGGTGCTGTTCTGTTCCAGCTCTGCGAGGATGAGAAATGGCACCTGGTGGCCTATCATAGTAGGAAGTTCATACCAGTTGAGGTGAATTATGATGTCCATGATAAGGAAATGACCACAATTGTGGCGGCATTCAGAGAATGGGATCATTTGCTGAGGTCTGTTGCCGATCAGATTGTCATATATACTGATCACAAGAATCTTGAATACTTTACTAGTACCAAGATACTGAATAGATGGCAACACCACTGGGTGGAATTCTTACAACCATTCAATTTTAAGGTTATCTACTGTGAGGGTAGGTTGAATGAGAAGGCAGATGCACTTTCAAGTTATAGGGACTACCGCCTTGAAGGGGGGGGTGATTCTCAACCGAACCCTGAAACAACCTTTTTCCGACCAGGTCAATGGGTTATAAATGAGGAGCAGGACATCGTGTGACCACAGGTGTTGCAATCTTGCCAAGGCTATCGGTTGCAATCTTCCTTTTTGGAAGCGCTTAAGCAAGCAACTAGCACAGATGACAAGTACATGAGCATATTCAAGTCAGTCATAGGTGGGCAGAAAGATGTTGACTCTAGTTTTTTGGTAGAGAAGGACTTACTACTCTATAAGAATAGGTGGTATATACCCAATGCCAAAGGGTTGAAGCAAACAATCATGCAGGCAGAACATGATTCCCGTATTGCAGGACACTTTGGGACATACAAGACAGTTGGATGAATCAAGGCAAACTTCTACTGGTCAAAGATGGATGAGCACATCATGGAGTATGTGTGCACTTGCAATACATGTCAAAGGAGCAAGACAGTCTGGCATAAGAAATTTGGATTACTTGAACCAATTGAGGTGCCAATAAGACCATGGAATGAGATCTCTATGGACTTCATTGTAGCATTACTGGAGTCTGAGGGATATACAAAGATTTGGGTGATTGTTGATCGGTTCTCGAAAATGGCTCACTTTATACCATTGACGACGGAGGTGTCTATAGAAAAGTTGGCATTAATATTCCTGAAGGAGATATGGCGCCTACATGGGCTCTCAGAATTGATAATCTCAGACCGAGATAGCCAATTCACCTCTAAGTTTTGGGCAAGCTTGATGAAGTTACTACAAATCAAGCTTAATATATCAACGTCTTTCCACCCAGAAACTGATGGGCAAACTGAACAGGTCAACCAAACTTTAGAACAATATCTTCAGAGCTATTGCTCATATCAGCAAGACGATTGGGTGTCTTTGTTACCATTGGCAGAATATGCA
Source organism: Choiromyces venosus 120613-1 (assembly GCA_003788595.2). NCBI lineage: Eukaryota > Fungi > Ascomycota > Pezizomycetes > Pezizales > Tuberaceae > Choiromyces > Choiromyces venosus. The sequence goes on along the minus strand of ML120410.1, from coordinate 450,094 downwards.
TACAATACTTCTACCTCGGAATCCACTAGGACTTCTTCTTTTGAGATTAACTATGGATTCAACCCTTGTACAAACTGGTCAGGCATAGTTCCAGATAGCTAAGGGATTCATCCAAGCAGTGAACTCTTAGTATGGAACTGGGAAGCTTCATGGCAGGAGGTCCGAGAAACCTTACAAGGGGCACAAGAAAGGCAACAGAAGTGGCATGACCAAAAGAGGCTACCCTCTCCAGATTACATTACAATAGAAGATGTGACTAATGGAGTTGCGAAAAAGGCCGACCGGGTAATGTTGAACCAAAAAAACATCCAGACAAAAAGGCCAATGGAGAAGTTAGACCACCGAATATTTGGCCCCTTTGTGGTTAAGCGAAAGGTAGGGTCACGGGCATATAAGCTCGAACTCCCAGCTCGTTGGTCAATTCACCCTGTATTCAATGTCAGTTTACTGGAACCTTACTGCGATGATCCAGTAGGCAGACCCCAGAAGGAAGTTCTATTGCCAGAGATAGTAGACAATGAGCTAAGCTATGTGGTTGAAGCTATCCTGGATAGTCACTGGTATGGCGGGATAAGGATGAGTACCCACCACCGTTTCATTCAATACTTAGTAGCGTGGAAAGGTTACGGACCAGAAGAGAATTCATGGGAACCTTTTGAGATGCTAGAGGGAATGGCCAAAGAGGCCCTAAATGACTTCCACTGGAGGCATCCATCCAAGCCAAGGGACTACCACATAGTAGATATACCAAAGCTGGGGAATAAAAGACGTCGTTAACGGTCCGAGGTGGACCTTAGAGAAGAGGGGAGTCGTGTAATGACCCACCAGAGAGTGTCTTACAGTAAACTACTCTTACACCCATACCATAGACCTTGAGGTTACTGGGTAAGGGTAGTTTGGTTCACTATAGTGGGCAACTATGTATACTATAACATAGTAGTATAAAAGGCAGGCTCAGGAAAGTCTCGAGTAATGAGGCCCAGGTTACCCTGACATGAGGCCTGGGTTACCCTGTCATAAGGTCTGAGTTACCCTGACATGGCACCCAAGTTACCCTACCTAACACATAGAGGTACTTACTTGGGGCAGGGGGCAATCCTGTAGGGATTGGGTACTCCGGTAAAATCTAAAAGGCAACAAACCTGGTAGCCTTTGGAGGGCTATAGGAGGGGCTGCAGGGCTCCGAATGCCCCAGGATTTTACAGAGGTATTCCTAACACCCCCCTGCGGCCCCAGTGTAAGGACCGCACGTCATGGGCTTACGGTTGTTGAGTTGCGCCATTCCTTATAAAAGGAACTGAGTGGTGGCACTCCTGTAATACTCTATAGGTTGTCGCCGTCCGTCCGACCGGATGCTGTCCGTAGGATATATGAGAGGGCATAGGGTGTGAACCAGAGGAAGGGCTATCCTCTGGTACCAAATATGTGTAAAACGGACAAGAACTGAAGGAGTTACTCAGGTAATACTGGAAGGGTAGTTCAGAGCCTCCTGGGTAGTCCCGAGGTGGCCTGGAAGATGTTGAGGCATCTCCAGGCACGTGAATCGCACATAGGCGCAACTCGTGCCTAATCACTGTAATACTATTGGGGTTGTTTGAGAACTCTAAGAGCATGATTCTTATCACGGTAGGGGTGCTTTCGGGGAGTTGAGTGTGGGTAGCACCCACCAGGCCAATCACCAAGGTACCCCACCGGGGGAGCCAAGTAGACTTTCCTATGAGGCAACGACTTGACCAGAATAAACTAAAAGGATCAGCTCGATTGTGAGAGCTATGTCTACCAAAGGCTTACATAGATGAAATGCATATGGGTATGAGAGCTCGTGAATGCTATATCTCCTCAGTTGCATGATAGCGCACCACAAGGATGTCAACGAAATATTAAGAGTTTTTCTCCTGCGGTCGCATTAGAGATGTAGTGCTGAAACCCTTGATGTCGGAAGGAGATTTAGCCAGAGCGGACCAACATACACATAGGAATAATGTCCTGGGTGGTGTGTATTGGCCAGCCCAGAGGAGATGGGTGTGCTCATTATTAAGTTAGAGTAGTGATGGATGGGAACTGGCAGTATATGATATTCTACTTAAACTATATGCGAGTCCCATTCTACTCTGGCAATCAACTACCTCTCAAGAAACTTACTGAGTGAAGCTGCGGCTTAATGATATTAAGTTTTACTGTTTTGATTCTTCTTTACTCTACTGTTGATTATCGCTTTTTGATCTTTGAGTCACTTCAGTGTGGTCGCGAACTTGGGATCTATCTTCCCACGGGTGCCCCCATTACACACAGGCTTCCTGGTCCTCCCAGGTCAGGGACTTTCCCTTATCAAACCAGCCTTCCATTTCGCTATTGGTCCTTGGCCTGAGCCTTGGTTCCTTGCCCTTGGGCTGAGAGAGCTTCATCGAGGCAGACCCCCTCATCGACACAGGACTTCACCGTAGGATAAAGTATAGTATCAATTGTTACTGGCTCCTTGCTCCCAGACCTTTGTCTTATACAGGTAGGTGTTTGGTGGTAGGGGGGACGCATAAGGTTTCCCAGTGTACCATTATTGGTACGATGCCGGGGGAGTTGAGAAAGATGTAGTATGATATGGTGCATTTAGAATCATGGAGCACAAGGTAGTCTGTTGAGAATACGGTCAATTCTAGTATTGTGAGTATCTGCACAGAGGAGAGGCTCCACAAACAGATGTAAACCAATCAGAATACAAATTCTCACAATCTGAGAAATCTTGCACCATGGTCCCAAAGGTATACTAGCTATGAAGACCTATAGAGAGAGATGTACACTGGTTTGTAACTTTCTCCCTCTGCTACCCCTGAGTAGTTGGTCAGAAATAAGGTTCACAGAGGTTATCCCAAGAGGCTAGTGCATGTAGAAATTTGAATGAGTTGATGGAATGGTCTGGCGGTGGGAGGATGTAGTGGGAGTGGGGAGACCCATAGAAGAGAATATGGAGGTACACAGGAGAAGGTGTGAGGATTGGGGTACAAGTATTGGTGTCGTGACCATGATGCCATGGGACGTCATGCTGTCATGACCATGATGCCATGGGATGTCGGGGTGTCACAACCCTGATGCCATGGGATGTCATGCAGTTGCAACGCCACGAGGTGTCGGTAATGTAGAAATATGTTACCACTGCCTTTTGGTATCACATCAACAGTTCAGTGAAGATGAGAAGTTTGTATAGTTTTGGCATGTTGTATATGACGCGTCAAGTCTAATACACAGGGCTGCGGGGGGGTTGTAGGATCACTGACTATCACTCATTATTGAAGCAAAAGGTTTTCGTGCAAAATGGCGTTTTCAGAGTGTTCAATATTATGTTCGTAATAATCTAAGTATTCTCAACTACGATTGGACTCAAGACTCCAGCATGAAAAAATTAGATGAAATGAGGGTGTTGTTAGGGTAGGTGGCTTAATAAAATCTAGCTATGAATAGTATTGTTTACCGAAACTATTTGTGCTATGGTATTCTCGTATTGCCTAACTAGCACTAGAAGTGTCTGAAATCATCACCTGGTGTCGAGTCAACACAGCTTGAACACCCATGATACTGAATTCAAGCAATCTAACCTACTCACGCATGGATGTTAGTGATGAGACAGACAGAGGTTGTAGCCCAGCCGTTTCTGACCAACTTCAAACCCTGGTCTGTCTCATCACTAACCTCAATACCCTAGTAGATAATCGACATACCATTAGCTGACTCTAGGCCAGTTAATGATAGACAATACGAGATGCACTAAATCTAGAAAATACCAGACGCCAAAGTAAGGGGGCATGGTGCTATCACTATTATCACATACCAGGTACTCAAGATCAAAATGGCTAGCAATATGAGACGCCAAAGCAAGGGCATCCCACAGTATCTTTACTATCATATGGAGCCACTCAACATCACAAAAGATCCCGCATTGGTTAGCAAATTTTGAAATATTTTTTTTTTAGACTAAGAGATAAAGCTCCCTATCTGGCAGCTACCTAACAAAAAGCTACTTAGCAAAAAAAAAAAAAAAGTAGCTGTAAAAAAAAACATCTACAAAAGGATTATTTCCGGGGATCCCATTGTCTTGTTGCTCACTGGGGCGCAGGGAGGGTCTCCATGGGTAGAGGAATTGGGACCGAGATAGGGGGATGAGAGGCAGCCTGCATGGGGGCCTGGTGCCATCGCGGAGCTCAGCGCAAGGAGGGGGCTCAGTATACAGGGGAGGGCGTCGGAGTTCAGACAACTGGTGGAGCTGGGGCGGAGGCAGCAGGGGGAGAGCTGCCGACAGTGCCGGGAGTTGTAAGGAACTCAGCCATCCAAGGCTGCTGTCATATAAGATCAAGCAACATTTTGTGCTTGTCTTTCTCCAATAGGCCAGGAGGCTCATGGCAGCAATGAGGGGGGAATCCAGGCTTGTGGTGGGAGGAGGACTTGAGGGACCCGGTTCCTCGTCCATTTCTTCATCCTCATACTATGTGTTTGTGATTAGCGAAGATGGTTACTAAAATATGGGTAGGGTTAGAAACTTACATCTTCGATCACAATGGTGTGTTCACCAAGATCTTGCCCCTCCTCCTCCTCCTCTGCCTCCTCCTCCTCTGCCTCCTCATCCCCCTCCTCCACCTCCTCCACCTCCTCCTCGTCTACCTCCTCCACCTCCACCTCCTCCACCTCTACCTCCTCCACCTCTACCTCCTCTACCTTCTCCTCTTGCATGGCCTCCCCGATATCTCCAGCCTGCCCACAGCAATCCCAGACCTTGCGGTCAAAGAAGAGATATCTGCCATGGGTAGGCATGGGGGTCTGGTCACAATCCTCTCCCTTACTGTGGCGTGGCTCCAGGACCATCAGGTCCAAGGGGTGTTTGCCATCATTGTCAAGGAGCCATGCCAGGATGTCCTCATCTTCATGAAGAAAGATGAGTTCCTGGAGTGGGAGAGGATCAGAGGGCGCCTGATTAAGTAGCTGAGCACTCTCACCAGTCACTCAGAGGAGATATCGGGGGCATCGAATTGCCCCCTCCACACACAGTCACTTGACTACCCTGAGCATTTTTCGATGCTCGGTGATGCCATTCCTCCCCAGGCGATTCCCTGGTCAGAGTCATTGGCATACCAGGGGTAGCCAAGTAATGGGTACCCAGTTTCTGCGGCACCTGACCGACGAACGATATGGATCCTTATTGCCCATGGGCAATAAGGGGAGGCCCAATCCAATTGAGCTACTGACAATATGTGTTAGCACAAGGATAGTATATAATATATGGGAGGGGGTGACACTTACTCAGAGGTCCCTCAACCTCATCACCAACCTTCTTTCCCTCCACGAGACGATGCCCATTCAACGTCCTCAGGTTCTTGGCCACGTCAAGGACCAAGAGCCTGAGGTGGCGCTCCACTTCCCAGATGTCGTTGGCCTAGTACTTGTCTTTAACAAGCGTGAGCTAGGCTGCGACTGGGGAAGGGAGCAAGCATACCTAATGACCGAATCCAATTCAGATTTGGTCAGGCAGTGGAGGTGCAGGGAGCGACCAGTCAAGTGCTCCTTAATATGGTCGCACCAGGCACTGTATGCAACAGTGATCTGGCATGGGTACATGAACCCACACCAGCTTTTGGCATATGCTATGTCACCATAGCGTCCCATATCAGTATTAGTTTAAATATTTCTGACAGATGATGGTAGGTTAGGTTTCACTTACAAGGAATCCTCTACTGCTGGCACAAAGGGTAGCCTCTCCGGTGAAGTCGACTGGCTCGGGCTGTTCACAACCGTGCACGGCAATGCTCTCTATTTCCCACTACACCCATGCGGCTCAACGGGCTCGGCAGCAGGATGCCTAAGAAAAAAAAGGAAAGGTTAGTAATTATCACAAGATAAAACTTAGATGGACTGTACTTACTTCCCCATCTGGACTTCACTTCCCCGAGGTTGAACCACAGGAAAGATGGGGGCAGCAGGAATGACAGAGACAGCAGGACATCTAAGAGGAAAAGAAATGTTAATATTGCTCACTCCAGACAGTCAATGGTGTTGTGGGGTGTACTTACTTTCCCTTGTTCGCTGGTCATCTGATCAATGTCCGAGGTGCCATTGGAGTTAGCTGAAGGGGAAAAACAAAAAAGAAAAAAAAAGAAAGAAAAAAGACAATTGCAGGTGTGGGGGGGGGGAAGAGCCTCCTGTTAAGAGAGGGAAGGAAGAAGGGAAGTAGAGAAGGAGAGAAGGAGAGAAAGGGTCTTCTTCTTATCTTCCTCTATGGTAGAGAGAAGAGAAGGGAAGGAGGAAAGGAGGGAAGAAGGGCTGGGTTTATATACCCTACATACATAGGGTGCACACCACACATGTGCACCTGACATGCGCACCTCACATGTGCACCTGATGTGCACAGGGTATACAAGAAATGATGCGTATGCATTTCCTGGTTTGTTTGTACACCCTATTGTACACCCAAACAATGCTCGCACATCGTCAGATATGCAAGCATTATTTGGGTGTACAATGGGGTGTACAAACAAACCAGGAAACACATAGACGGGGGATAAGTATCTATTCTTCTGTATATATAATATATTTAAAAATCAATTGTAATATCTGCGAAGTCTAACTTGTCAGCAACTTTAGTAAAATAAGCTTTTCAGCCATACTAGTGATGTGACACCAAGGGGTCACTAGTGCGGCTTAAAAGCTTATTTCATGAAATGATATGCAGCACGACGTCCACAGTGTCACCACAACCGCATGGCGAAAAGCGAACTTTATTTTTTTATTGAAAGGATATTTTTATACATATTATGGTATAGAAATATCCTTTGAATAAAAAAAGAAAATTGGCTTTTGGCCATACTGTTGTTGTGATACCAAGAGGCGTCGATAACCTATATTTCTGTGTTATCAATACCTCCTGGCAGCATCTATGCACAACGTCCCCGGCATCACGACAACCATACGGCGAAAACCCCATTTTCCTTTTTTATTGAAAAGATATTTCTATACCTATTATGGTATAGAAATATCAGATGAATAAAAAAAGAAAATCGGCTTTTGACCGTACTGTTGTCGTGATCCCTAGAGGCATCAATAATGTATATTTCTGTTTTATCGACACCGCTTGGCAGCATCGATGCATGATGTCCCCGGCATTACAACAACTATTGGCTGAAAACCTCATTTTCTTTTTTTATTGAAAAGATATTTTTATACCTATTATGGTATAGAAATATCTTTTAAGTAAAAAAAGAAAATCGGCTTTTGGCCATACTGTTGTCACGATGCTGGGGACGTCGTGCTGCATATATAGTTTCATGAAATAAGCTTTTCAGCCGCACTAGTGACCCCTTGGTGTCACATCACAAGTGTGGCTTAAAAGCTTATTTTACCAAAGTTAGTGACAAGTTAGACTTCGTAGATATTACAATTGATTTTTAAATATATTATATATACCTAACAATAGATACTTATCCCCCGTGTATGTATTTCCAGGTTTCTTCGTACACCCCATTCTACACTCAAACAATGCTCAGACATCATCAGATATATGAGCATTGTTTATGGGTACAACGGGGTGTACAAACAAACCAGGAAATGCATACGCATCGTTTCTTATATACCCTGCACACATCAGGTGCACACATATGGTACACACGTGAGGTATGTATGTGTGCACCCTATATGTGTAGGGTATATAAACCCAGTCCCTCTTCCCTCCTTTCCTCCTTTCCTTCTCTTCTCTCCACTACAGAGGAAGATAAGAAGAAGACCCTTTCTCTCATTCTCTCCTTCTCTCCTTCTCTACTTCCCTACTTCCTTCTGTCTCGTAACAGGAGGCTCTTCCCCCCCCCCACACCTGCAATTGTCTTTTTTCTTTCTTTTTTTTTCTTTTTTGTTTTTCCCCTTCCTCTAACTCCGATGGTGCCTCGGATGTTGATCAGATGACCGGTGAACAAGGGAAAGTAAGTTCACCCCACAACACTATTGACTGTCTGGAGTGAGCAATATTAACGTTTCTTTTCCTCTTAGGCGTCCTGCTATCTCTGTCATTCCTGCTGCCCTCATCCTTCTTGTGGTAGGACCTCGGGGAAGTGAAGTCCAGATGAGGAAGTAAGTAGAGTCCATCTAAGTTTTATCATGTAATAATTACTAACCTTTCCTTTTTTTTCTAAGGTATCCCACTGCTGAGCCTGTCGTGCCGCATGGGCGGAGTGGGAAACACAGAGCACTGGCACGCATCGTTGCGAATAGCTCAAGCCAGTCGACTTTGTCGTAGAGGCTACTCTTTAAGCTAGCGGTGGAGGATTTCTTGTAAGTGAAACTCAACCTACCCTCATCTGTCAGAAACATTTAAACTAATACTCACAGGGAATGCTATGGTGACATAGCATATGCCAAAAGCTGGTGTGGGTTCACACACCCATGCCAGATCACAGTTGTATACAGTGCCTGGTGCGACCATGTCAAGGAACACTTGACTGGTCACTGCCTGGACCTCCGCCGCCTGACCAAATCTGAACTGGATTCGGTCATTGGGTATGCTCACTCCCTTCCTCCTGTCATGGCCTGGCTCACCCTTGTTCAAGACAAGTACCGGGCCGACTACATCTGGGAAGTGGAGCACCACCTCAGGCTCTTGGTCCATGACACAGCCAGGAACCTGTGGACGTCAAATGGGCATCGTAAGGTGGAGGGAAAGAAGGTTGTTGGTGAGGTTGAGCAACCTCCAAGTAAGTGTCGCCCCCTCCCATATATTATATGCTATCTTTGTGCTAATATATATTGTCAGTGGCTCAATCGGATTGGGCCTCCCCTTATTGCCTACATGCAATAAGGATCCATATCGTTCGTCGGTTGAGTGCTCGAGAAACTGGGCACCCATTCCTTGGCTACCCCTGGTGTGCCAATGACTACGACCAGGGAATCACCTGAGGAGTCATGGCATCACCGAGCATCAAAAGTGTGCTCGGGGTAGTCAAGCGGCAATGTGTAGAGGGGGCAAACCAATGCTCCCAATATCTCCTTGGGGCAACTAGTGAGGGCGCTCGGTTACTTAGTCTGGTGCCCTCCGATCCTCTTCCACTCCAGGAACTCATCTTTCTTCATGAAGATGAAGACATCTTGGCATGGCTCCTTGCCAACAATGGCAAACACCCCTTGGACCTGATGGTCCAGGAGCCACACCTCAGTGAGGGAGAGGATTGTGACCAGACCCCAGCGCCTGTCCATGGCAGATATCCCTTCTGTGACCACAAGGTCTGGGATCATTGTGGGCAGGCCGGAGATATTGGGGAGGCCATGCAAGAGGAGGAGGTGTAGGAGGTAGAGGAGGTAGAGGTGGAGGAGGATGTAGAGGAGGAGGAGGAGGCAGAGGAGAAGGAAGAGAAGGAGGAGGAGGGGCATGATCCTGGTAAACATGCCATTATGATTGAAGACATAAGTTTCTAACCCTAACCATGTTTTAGTTACCATCTTAGCTAATCACAAACACATAGGATGAGGATGAAGAAATGGACGAGGAACTGGGTCCCTTGAGCCCTCCTCCCACTACCAGCCCAGATTCCTCCCTCCTCACTGCAGGTGAGCCTCCTGGCCTGTCGGAGCAAGACAAGCACAAAAGGTTGCTTGATCTTATCCGACAGCAGCCTTGGACGGCTGAGTTCCTTATGACTCCCAGTGCTGTTCGCAGTTCTCCCCCTGCTGCCTTCTCCCCGGCTCCACCAGTTGTCCAGACTTCAATGCCCCCCACTGTGCACCGAGCCCCCTCTTTGCGCTGAGCCCCCCGATAGTGCCAGGCCCCCGTACAGTCTGCCTCTCACTCCCCTACATCCGTCCTAATTCCTCTGGCCCTGGAGATCCCCCCTGTGCCCCGGCAAGGAACAAGATGCTGGGGTCCCTGGAAATAATCCTTTTGTAGCTGTTTTTTTGTAGCTTTTTTTTCTTTTTTTTTTGCTAAGTAGCTTTTTGTTAGGTAGCTTTTAGACAGGAAGCATTAACTCTTAGTCTAAAAAATAATTTAAAAATTTGATAACTAATGCGGGATCTTTTGTGATATTGAGTGCCTCTATATGATACTAAAGATTCCGTGGGATGCCCTTGCTTTACCATCTCATATTGCTAGCCATTTTGATCTCAAGTGCCTGGTATGTAATAATAGTGATAGCACCATGCCTCCTTACTTTAGCGTCTGGTGTTTTCTGGATTTGGCACGTCTTGTATTGTCTACCATTAACTGGCCTAGAGTCAGCTCATGGTATGTAGATTATCTACTAGGGTATTGAGGTTAGTGATGAGACAGATCGAGGTTTGAAGTTGGTCAGAAATGGCTGGGCTACAACCTCTGTCCGTCTCATCACTAACATCCATACGTGAGTAGGTTAGATTGCTTGAATTCAGTCTCTCAGGTATTCAAGCTGTGTTGACTCGACGCCAGGAGACGATTTCAGACACTTCTAGTGCTAGTTAGGTAATATGAAAATACCGTAGCACCAATAGTGCCGGTAAACAATACCGTTCGTGGCTAGATTTTATTAAGCCACCCACCCTAACAACACCCTCATTTCGTCTAATTTTTTCATGCCGGAGTCTTGAGTCCAATTGTAATGGAGAATGCTTAGATTATTATGAACATAATATTGAACAGTCTGAAAAGGCTATTTTGCCGGCAAATATTTTGCTTCAATAATGAGTGATAGTCAGTGATCCTGTGTGCCCCCTCCCCTCCCTGGGGAGCCCCTTGTATAAGACCTGACGTGTCATATATAGTACAAGAAAACTATACAAACTTCTCATCTTGACCAAACTGTGCTTGAGATACCTACGATTTTACTACAACCTGAATCCTAACTTACCTTACGCCAACTAACCTATTACACCATGAATAAGCAATAGGCCAATACACGCAGTCAGCCAGTGCCCTGAGTAGGCAATCTATCCAGAGGTAGATGTAACATCCAACCCAGTACCATGGGATCTGGAAAAGGGAGATCCAGAACATGTCTAAATGAATCTCAAGACACGTCCTCAACGCGGGATTCTTCTCCACCCCCGATTGCAAGCCTACTAGGAAGAGCACCAAAGCACCAACGGAAGGGCACAATGTTGACCACAGTGCATGCTGAACCCAAAACCGAACCCAATGATCAACCAAATACCCAAACAGTGCATCTATAGGATAATAGTAGTGATGAGTACCAAATCTCACACGGACCAGACGAAACAGAATCAGAGACCAAACCTGATGGAGAAGGCATCGATATTGCAGATGGCCCTGGATCAAGACATGATCATGGCTCACAAGTAGCTAACAGAAAGGGAGACAATCGGGTAAGAACTATATGCATTTCGACCACATCAGGGTCTCAGGAGATAGGTCCTGCTTGGTGTACAACTACGGATCTTGGATGCATAATTCGGCGGAGAGCCTACAGTTCTCCAATGTTCCCATCATCAAGTGATGCACAGTCATCATCCCCACTGGGTAGCCTGCATGGTCCTGCATCTGGTACCCTGATCTCTAGTCCAGCTCCTCACTCTCAGTGAAATCTAGTGACAGGTGCGGAAAGGTCCATATTAGATGATGCGAAGACTCTGATTCTATGGTACACCCTATTCGAGAAGCTACTCCCGAATGTTGTTACTCTGATGGCCCAGGTGTACAAAGTTTGGGATACTGTGCATGCTAACATTGCAGATGCCGAAAACATCCAACCCTCAGAGCAGTGCATAAGTTTGGTAAGTGGACTCAGGCAGATATGATACAATGCAGAATGCAATACTAAACTAGAAAGATACGCCAAAAATACTCTAGGGTACGATCCCAGTTTGTACATGAGGTGAAGAAAGAGATTGTGGAGTTATACAGTCTACCTGATGATCCCACAGCTATGGCATGCAGAGTCGATTATCTGCTGGAACGGGACATGTTTATGTGGAACCTGAGAGGGTACAATGTTTGTCTCCACCAGATGCCTACCATATAGTGACCACTACTGACTGTAATTGGACATAACAAAGGGCCTGACATTACGATTCCTTGCACCCCAGATTCCTGAGGCAATTTTCTGTAAGTACTTTGCAGGGAAGAAGATGCAAGGTATTGTGGATCCCAGGTTTCTTGCGTGCATCAATGGCACTATGATCTGTTTGACGTGCACCATAATCTGCCATACACTGCATGCATGGCAACTGGGGATATATCAGGAGCCCAGGGACTTCAAGCCTGAGGCAGCCGGGGGTGAGTATCTGAATCATCCAACTGTTCATTTGCGACTGGGGCGACTAACCTGTTACCAAACATACAAGACCTTTGTGACCGGCAAAAAGAAACTTGGGGTAAGTGCCCACAGAGGATCCAGGATATGATTGTCGAAAATATTCGACAAACAATCGATAAGAGGGTTGCGCAAGTTTACAGGGTGCAGTGGGACCGCCATGAAGGATACGATGATGATTGGGAAGCCGTAAGCGCTGAGCTCGAGAGTCGGATATCCAACCACACTTCTACACAGCTTGTACTGCGACACACTAATCACCAGAACTTGGACCTAGTGGGACATCAGGAACATCAGAATCTGTCACCCAAAACTGACAGCTGGTGTGACTTGAGCCAGACATCAGTAGCCTGGGAGTTTCAGTTACAAGGTTCACGTCCTCTGAGTCCAGATGATTCTCAAGAAGTGCAAGCAGCACCAGTGGGGATCCTTTCTCTATCTCAGTAGGTCTCATTGAGCCTTGGAGATTCTCATGAAGTGCAAGCATCACCAGCGGGGATCTCTTCTCTATCTTGGGGGGTCTCGTTGAGTCTTGGAGATTCTCAGGAAGTGCAAGCAGTACCAGTGGGGATGTCATTGTAAGCCAGACGATGATGAGCGAGGGGGTAGGACCATCACAGTCACCAAGTGTGATTAAGGGGAATTAAGAACATGTAAAGATTATGTGTAATAGATTTGATTTAGCTTGCTATAACGAGACTACAATAGAAACTAAAGGACGTAGTGCAAAGGAATAATTAGGGCAATATTCACTGTAGAATCTATGAAAAGCAGCCATCTGGAGGGTGTCAGGATGATGACAATGTAGTATATTGGATATCAGGAGGGAGTTGACAAGATTGGACAATTCAAGGTGCAATGTGCAGATGCCATCAGGGGTAATTCACCACACTTCGGAAGGCATCCTGAGGAGGTTCAGACATGAAGTAGTAGCATCAAGATGAGATGTCGCAGTCAAGGTGAAATCTGGACGCATCGTGTATGCAGGTGGGGATCCAGACGAGAGGAGCATCACATAGAAAGAATCTGGATGGACAGGCCTGATGATTGCTGGTACCAGGGTGCGCATTGTGAGTATTGTGGAATCCCGATGCACACAGGCAAGAATGTGATGTCAGGTTGGAAGACACCAGAATTAGGTGCAGCCATGATGTAAGAGCTTAGGATCTGGTAGCATCCGGATGCAACAGGTTAGGCTCAGATAGTGTTAGGATGCAACACCTGAGGATCAGACGTTGTTTGGAGGTAAGAGCGCAGAGTCAGACATTGTTAGGGTGCACCTGGCATAGGGGTCCATGTCCGGATACCGTCAGGACACACCAGGCACATGACTCAACATCAGGATGTGATGTCAGTTCAACAGTATGTCCTGGTTAATGGTTATCATTATGGGCACCCTGTACATCAGATGCACAAGATGCACTGGGTGCAAGATAATATTTTTGCTGATGAGAAATATTGAAATTTGTAGAAGTCAGGCACTGGTAGAAAGTGATTGTGAAGATCTGGGAAGTGAATCAGATTCTGATTCATTATGTACATCCTCTGACTCAATTGTGAGAAATGCGGACTTTGTAACCTTCAACTAAAGGTATGTAACTTATACAAAAGTAGTCATATCTGGTGGATAGTGAGTGTTATGTAGGCCTATTGATAAAAAAAAAGAAAAAACCTGGAGTATCACACTTGCTTTTGCATCACACTTACTTCAATGTCTTACTTACTTATCCCAACTAGGAGTCAAGTGAAGAGGAGGGTAACCAGCTATTAAGTCTGCTATAAGGTTATAGTATAAAGTGTGGGCTCAGGAAAGGCTCATGTAATGAGGCCTGAGTTACCCTGACATGAAGTCTGGGTTACCTAGATATAAGGTCTATGTTACCCTGCCATAAGGCCTGAGTCACCCTGACATGGGACCCAAGTTACCCTAACCAGCATATAGAGGTCCTTACTTGGGGCAGGGAGTGATGTTATAAGGATTGGGCACTCCAGTAAAATCCAAAGGTTACAAACCTGGTACCCTTTGGGGGGGCTACAGGAGGAGCTACAGGGCTCCGAATGTCCCAGGGTTTTACAGAGGTGTTCCTAATACCCCCCTGGGGCCCCAATATAAGGACCACATATTATGGGCTTGTTGTTGTTGAGTTGCTCCATTCCTAACAAAAGGAATTGAGTGGAGGTACTCTTGTAACACTGTATAGGTTGTCACCATCCATTGGACCAGATGCTGTCTGTAGGATACATGAGAGGGCATAGGGTGTGCTTCAGAAGAAGGTCAATCTTCTGGTACTGAATATGTGCCAAGTGGACAAGTACTGAACAAGTTACTAAGGTAATACCAGAGCGGTAGTCCAGAGCCTCCTGGGTAGTCCCAGGGTGGCCCAGAAGATGTTGAAGCATCTCTGGGCAGGTGAATTGCACATAGACACAACTCATGCACAATCACTGTAAGACTATTGGGGTTGTTTGAGAACTCTAAAAGCATGATTCTTATCATAGTAGCGGTGCCTTTGGGGAGTTGACTGTGGGTAGCACCCACTAAGCCAATCACCAAGGTACCCTACCAGGGGAGCCAAGTAGACTTTCCTATCCAGCAAAGACCTGATTAGAATAAAGTAGAAGGTTCAGCTCGATTGTGAGAGCTGTGTCTACTAAAGGCTTGCATAGATGAAATGCATATGGGTATGAGAGTTTGTCAGTAGTATGTCTCCTCAGTTGCATGATAGTTTACGACTAACATGTCAACGATATCAAGAGTTTTTCTCCTACAGTCATATTGCAGGTGTAGTGCTGAAACACTTAATGTCAGAAGGAGATTTTGCTAGAACGAACTGACACCCACAAAGGAATAATGTCCTAGGTAGTGTGTGTTGGTCAACTCAGGGGAGATGGATGTGCTCATGATTAGGTTAGAGTAGTGATGGGTGGGAACTGGTAGTATATGATATTCTACTTAAACTTTATGCATGTCCAACTCTACTCTGGCAATCAACTACCTCTCAAGAAACTTACTGAGTGAAGTTGTGGCTTAACAATATTAAGTTTTACTGTATTGATTCTTCTGTACTCTACTGTTGATTATTGCTCTTAATCTTGGAGTCACTTCAGTGGGGTCACAAACTTGGGATCCATCTTCCCTTAGGGCACCCCTGTTACAGCAGGACTTTCACTTGATAATTTGAAAAAAGAAACTTGCCAACTAATTGACTATTATAAGGCTTTGTTTAGTCTTTGCTTGGTTCTCTCATTTTTGTTTTTCACTCCATGCCTGATTATAACAAATCACTACTTCTTGACATAGTATGGAATATCAGCTATGTCGCTATTGATGCTATTGTGTAATGACCCACTAGAAGTTATCTTACAGTAGGCTATTCTTGCACCTATACTGGAGACTATGAAGTTGATAGGTAAGGATAGTTGGGTTCCCTACAGTGGAACAATAAGGATAATATAATATAATAATATTAAAGGCAAAGCTGGTAAGGTTGACTCAGGAAAAGCTCATGTAATATGACCAATATTACTCTGACATCAGGCTCTGCTCACCCTGATGTGAGGTTCAAGTTACCCTAACATGAGGTCCAAGTTATCCTGATGTGAGGTTCAAGTTACCCTACCTTAACTACAAAGGTGATTTCTTGAGATCATGGATATGATGGTATTGGTTCAGCACTCTCCTAAATTCTCAGACTCTAAACTAGATACCCCTTGGGGGACCCCAAGAGGAGCTACAGAGCTCCAACTGCTACAAGATTTTACAGAGGTGTTTTCAACACACCTCTGTGGCCCCAGCATAGTGACTGCACCTGATGAGTTTACAGTTGTTGAGTTGCTCATTTCCTAACAAAGGGGATTGAGGGACTCCTGTAACACCATATAGGTTATCACTATCCATCTAACTAGATGCTGTCTGTAGGATAAGCAAGAGGCTATAGGGTGTACTCCAGAAGAAAGGCTACCTTCTGGTACCAAATGTGTGCAAAAAAGATAAGAACAGAAGGAGTTACTAAGGTAATACCAGAGGGGTAGACCAGAGTCTCCTGGGTAGTCCCAGGGTAGGCTGTAATATATCAAGATATCTCTGGGCCAGTCAATGCATATAGACATAACTAGTACCTGATTACTGTAAGACTAGTAAGGTTATTTGAGAACTCTAAAAGTAAGATTCTTATCATTGTAGGGGTACCTTGAGGGAATTGACTGCACATAGCGCCCATCAAGCCAATCACCAAGGTGCTTCACAAGGGAGCTGAGTTGACTTTCCTATCAAGTAAAGACTTAACTAGAATGAAGTAGAAAGTTCAGCTCAATCATAGGAGCTATGTCTATTAAAGGCTTACATAGATGAAATGCATATGGGTATGAGAGTTCATTAAATGGTATGTCTTCTCAGTTGGATGATAGTTTGCTACTAGCTTGTCAATAATCTGAAGGATTTTTTCTCCTGTGGTTATTTTGGAGATGCAGAGCATGAAACACTTCATGTCAAAAGAAGATTCAGCCACAGCAGGTCAACATCCACAAAGGATTAGTGTCCTTAGTACTATGTATTAGTCAGCCTAGAGAAGATAGGTGTAGTCATAATTTAGTTAGAATAGTGATTAGTGAGAACTGGCAGTATATGATATTCTACTTAAACTATATGTGAGTCCCATTCTACTCTGGCAATCAACTACCTCTCAAGAACCTTCCTGAGTGAAGCTGCAACTTAAGAATATTAAGTTTTACTGATTTGATTCTTCTTTACTCTACTGGCGATTATTGCTTTTTGATATTGGAGTCACTTCTATGTGGTTGTGAACTTGAGATTATCTTCTCTTTGGGTACACCCATTACATATTGGGCTAAACTGCTGATACCTCAATCAAGCAGCAACCTCAACTGGATGATATAACTGTTCACATTATTACCCAAATATTACTCAAAGCTTTCTTCTCACTCTTCAAGATATAGGTTAGGTGCATGTTGCAACTATAGTTTTGTGAACTACATAGTAGCTTATATGTATAAATAATTGCACAAGGAAACTAAATAACAGAAGAAACCCCAGACTTTATGTATCCATCACCAGCATCTCTAATTATTTAAGTGTATACATAATCTGTATACCTGATTATTACCTATAGATTTTAGTCCTGAACCTTAAAGAAATATAAAGAAACCTTATAATATCATATCTTAGCTATCTCTTAACCTCCTAAATACTTCTACAGAAATACCATTAATTAGATAGTTGTCCAAACAAACAAATAATATAATCATAATAAGCAAATATTCCAATCTACTACCATTAGTCCAATTACTATAATAACATTTTAAAATATATTGGTTGAGCTCTCTAGTGATCTAAGTTGAGATATGATTTACCTCCACTTCACCTTGATGTGTGCAATGAGCATGACTACTAGTGGGGTATTAGCATTTAGTATATGAAAATGACAATCTGTAACACTCAAGTAGACCTTATATAGAATAGTTGCCTGTTATTTCTGCTCCATTATCATCCTATTTCTCACTTTTATAAAGATTATCATCTTAAATCATTTCACTCTCCAGGATGATTTGCTCTCCCAGATGACCCACTCCAGATATTGACTATCTGGAAGAATAGGATGTAACTGTATTCCTCACATATGAGTCCATCATCTACTTTCAGTTAGTACCTAGAACAGATAAGTACCACATCACAGGGAAGTAAGGTTAAAGTTGTTCAATAGACAGAGACTGACTGATAGTCACTTTAGAGTAATGTAGAGATATTGTAGTCTGGCGGTCTAGGATAGAAAAAGTACTTTGTACACTATAGATGATGATGGATCTTCTACAAGCTCATTGGTACTTGCACTAGGTATTACACGCTCTGGGTAGTAGCTTGGTATCATAGAACTCTAAAGAGTACAGTCCTGCCTTTAATAATATGTCAGTGGGTACTGTATATTAGACCAATATAAAATTAAAAAGGTTTATACTATCTGCTTTGTGGTCTCATTAGAGGATAGTATTAACCTGTAATGGGAGCACCCTAAGGGAGGATGGATCCCAAGTTCGTGACTACACTGAAGTGACTCCAAGATCAAAAGTGATAAACAATAGTACAGTAAAGAAGAATCAAAACAGTAAAACTTAATATTGTTAAGCAGCAGCTTCACTCAGTAAGTTTCTCAAGAGGTAGTTGATTGCCAGAGTAAAGTGGGACTCACATATAGTTTAAGTAGAATATCATATACTGCCAGTTCTGACCCATTGCCACTCTAACTTAATCATAAGCACACCCATCACCTCCAGGCTAACCAACACATACCACTAAGGACATTATTCCTTTGTGGATGTTGGGCTGCTCTGACTAAATCTCCTTCCAACATTAAGTATTTCAAGTACTGCATCTCTAATGTGACCACAGGAGAAAAACTCTTCATATTGTTGACATGCTAGTGGTGAACTATCATGCAACTGAGGAGACATACCATTTACAAACTCTCATACCCATATGCATTTCATCTATGCAAGCTTTTGGTAGATATAACTCTCACAATTGAGCTGAACCTTCTACTTCATTCTGGTCAGGTCTTCACCTGATAGGAAAGTTGACTCAGCTCCCCCAATAGGATATCTTAGTGATTGGCTTGGTGGGTGCTACTCATAGTCAACGCACTGTGAGTACCCTTACCATGATAAGAATCATGCATTTAAAGCTCTCAAACAACCCCAATAGTCTTACAGCAATTGGGTATGAGTTGTATCTATATGCATTTCACCTGCCCAGAGATGCCTTAATATCTTCTGGGCCACCCCAGGAATACCTGGGAGGCTCTGGATTACCTCTCCAGTATTACCTTAGTAACCTCTTCAGTTCTTGTCTGCTTTGCACATATTTAGTACCTGAAGATAGCCTTTCTTCTAGAGCACACCCTATACCCTCTGTTATATCCTATGGACAGCATCCAGTCGGATAGATGGTGACAACCTATATGTAACAGGGGTGCCATAAGGGAAGATGAATTCCAAGTTCATGACCACACTGAAGTGACTCAAAGATCAAAAGTGATAATCAACAGTAGAGTAAAGAAGAATCCAAACAGTAAAACTTAATATCGTTAAGTCACAGCTTCACTCAGTAAGTTTCTCGAGAGGTAGTTGATTGCCAGAGTAGAGTGGGACTCACATATAGTTTAAGTAGAATATCATATACTGCCAGTTCCCACCCATCATTACTCTAACTTAATCATAAGTACACCCATCTCCTCTGGGATGGCCAACACTCACCACCCAGGACATTATTCCTATGTAGATGTTGGTCCACTCTGGCTAAATCTCCTTCCAACATCAAGTGTTTCAGCGCTGCATCTCTAATGCAACCGCAGGAGAAAAACTCTTCATATCGCTGATGTACTAGTGGCGAACTATCATGCAACTGAGGAGATATACCATTTACGAACTCTCATACCCATATGCATTTCATCTATGCAAGCCTTTAGTAGACATAGCTCTCATGATCGAGCTGAACCTTCTACTTCATTCTAGTCAAGTCTTTGCCTGATAGGAAACTCTACTTCGGCTCCCCCAGTGGGGTATCTTGGTAATTGGCCTGGTGGGCACTACCTACAGTCAACTCCCCAAAAGCACCCCTATCATGATAAGAATCATGCTCTTAGAGTTCTCAAACAACCCCAATAGTCTTACAGCGATTGGGCATGAGTTGCACCTATGTGCGATTCACCTGCCCAGAGATATTTCAACATCTTCTGGGCCACCCCAGGACTACCCGGGAGGCTCTGGACTACCCTTCCGGTATTACCTGAGTAACTCCTTCAGTTCTTGTCCGTTTTACACATACTTGGTACCAGAATATAGCCCTTCTTCTGGACCACACCCTATGTGCTCTCATATATCCTACGGACAGCATCTGGTCGGACGGACGGTGACAACCTATATGGTGTTACAAGAGTGTCTCCACTCAGTTCCTTTTGTAAGAAATGTAGCAACTCAACAACCGTAAGCCCATAACGTGCAGTCCTTACACTGGGGCCGCAGGGGGGTGTTAGGGATACCTCTGTAAATTCCTGGGGCATTCGGAGCCCTATAGCCCCTCCTATAGCCCCCCAAAGGCCACCAGGTTTATTGCCTTTAGATTTTACTGGAGTACCCAATCCTTACAGGATCGCCCCCTGCCCCAAGTAAGTACCTCTATATGCTAGGTAGGGTAACTTGGATGCCATGTCAGGGTAACTCAGACCTTATGGCAGGGTAACCTGGACCTCATATCAGGGTAACCCAGGTCTCATGTCAGGGTGACTCAGGCCTCATTACACAAGCCTTTCCCAAGCCCACCTTTTATACTACTATCTTGTAGTATGCATTGTTGCCCACTATAGTGAACCAAACTACCCTTACCCAGTGACCTCAGGGTCTCTGGTATGGGTGTAAGAATAGTTTACTGTAAGACACCCTCTGGTGGGTCATTACACTATATGGTGTTACAAGAGTGCCTCCACTCAATTCTTTTTGTTAGGAATCGAGAAACTCAACAACCATATGCCCATGACATGTGGGCCTTACACTGGCGTTGCAGGTAGGTGTTAGGAATACCTCTGTAAAATCCTCCAGCATTCAGAGCTCATAGCTCCCCCTACAGTCCCCCAAAGTGTAACAGGTTTGTAACCTTTAGATTTTACTTAAGTACCCAATCCTTATAGCATCACCCCCTCTCCTAAGTAAGTATAGTGCCAGACACCCAAAATGTGGACCAGTGGAGGATGCAAAATGTGATGCCTTACATAATCAGGGTATGGGGTGTTGGTAAAGAAATTTGAATTTACAGGTTTTGAGTTCAATTCCTGGTCTTGGCTAAGTTATTTATTTCTTTCTTTCAATTCATAGTCACTTCTCCAAGTCTATTATGATACTTCATATGTGTAGCTCTATTTATAAAAGTTTTTTTAGTTTACAGTTTATAATAGAATTGGTAATTATCTGTGGTTTTTAAAAGCAAAAAAATAAACATTTTATTGTTATATTTGATTATATTACTTCTAAGGAAAACTGAATACATGATGATGTGAATTATATTGTCTATGTACTATCTTCCTATGCTCTAGAGTAGCATATATGTTACCAGGCTAATATTCATCCATAATTCAATCAGTATGGGCCCAGTACTTTCAAATCAACTCCTGTGGTATACTAGCTAATGCCTCTGGAACTATGTGCTTCAAGGATTGAAAATCGTACTCGTATCTCTCATGTGTATAATGTTTGGCAGCACCCCACAAATACTCAATGAAATTTAGCTCACAGTGAAAAGATGGATAATAGATCATCTCATGACCAGCCTTTATAATTGCCTCCTCTATCTCATTTTTTTGACCTTTAAAATCAGGCTAAGCTGCAAGTAGTGCTTGAGTACAACAACTTCCTCCATCCAGACAGTGTGGATTTAATTTTATAGACTTTTCCAGTAGATAATTTAATTGAACATTATGTAAGAAACCATTGATTTTCTGGCCATAGAACCTGTTTGGTTAGAACCTTTCTCAGGCCTTTAGGTACACCATTGGGTAAATTTAAGGACTATTGGTAGCCATCAGTGGGATGGTTTATATCAATAATATATGTATCCTGCATTGACTTAGTATTTTTTCCTCTGGGCTCCAAATTCGTTTCCAATACGTGAAGTACATTATCAGCAAACTTGTAGTAATTTCAAGAATTATCAAAAGTAAAGAGTACTTTGCATCTGGGGAATTAAGCCTCGAAGGCTGGAATTGCTTTGTTTATTACTTGGTCAAGTAATCGGTCCCCAGTCCACCAAATATCACCACTGTATTTCATTATAATACAAGCATCTTCATCCCCTAATCATCTAATAGGAGTCAAAAAGTCTGACACATGTAAGCCTTGACCCCTCCCTTTTTTTCTTAATAGCTGATGTTCTGGGTGGATCTAAATATAATGTCAACCATCATTTGAGTTAAAGGTACACTCATCTTGAGTGACGGATATTAAGGGCAGTGTCTAACCAGAGAGGTAGAGGAAATTCAGAATCTCTTGTAGGTTTTCATCCTATTATAGGAGGTGATCATAGTATGATGCCAGTTGTGAAAGGAATACCATATCATGATCGTTCTTGACATTATCCTTCTCATAGCCATCATTGTAGATTCCTTTTCGATACTCCTTGTATTTAAACCCCAGTTTGTGGAGCTATCTTCTTGCTGTCCTTGATCTAATAGTTTTTTCAATTTCTCTAATCACTCCACTCATTGACCGATTTATCATGTCTTCATCATTTTGAGAATCTCTCCCATATGCCACAACAGCTTTGGCCAAACCATATGAATCCAACTCTAATTCATATTATTAGTTCATACTGCTTGAGAAGGTTTATGTGAATTATAGTAAATGACTAAGGAATTAACTTACTCTCCCCTACTGTAAGGATATGTTGGCATACAGCTAACAATGTTTCAGGATCCTCTAATAAAGTTACTACCTTTCATTGTCTTCCCTGATTATGTTCAGGTATAAGTAACTTTTTCACCCATAATACTTCATGGACCAGGATTTGATCTCAAACTCTCTTTCCCCATCTACCACCTTCAACCACCTTTTGAGCAAGCTGCTTGTATGATAGTAGTTGTCCACATGCTCCAGTAAATATATCAGGACCTTTGAGAGCCTTCCTCTCATTTTGTAATTGCAGCTTCAAGAAGAGGTAAACTTGATAGTGGTATTTGAAAAATAGTTCTGTTGGTTGGTTTTCTAGTTTGCCTTTCTGATTGCAAACCTTTCACTGTATTGCTCAGTATACCACATCTAAGATCAATGAATGTCAAGGATATGCTTTATCATGAAACATACGACATTGGGACTATGACTTATAGTCAAGTTATAATTCCTTATCAATATTGCTTCCATGGGCCTCCTGGTGAATTGGTATTATAGGTTGTAGATCCAGTAATGAGAGAGGATTTTCAGCTTGTACCAACTTGCTTGCAGCCTTCAGCTCACAGTATTTATGCATGTGATGAGCATGTACAGTTGGTGGCTTCTTCTCTTTACGTCCATTCTAGTTGGTACCTTTTATTAGATTTTGGAGACTATTATTTTCTTTTTGGTATAATATCAAAATAATTACTTACCTCTAGTTGGATTTGCACCTTTCTTTCTCTTTGGGCTCTCGATTTCAGAGTCTTTAGAGTTATCAATTCTGGTACAGATATAGCATGTGAGTTTGATATATTTTGTGCTGGTAATGCTAAGTTCCTTAGGTATGAAGAAGGTATATTGATAGTAATCATCTTGTTAATTGTAATAAAGAGAGTGTGATGGTTCAATAAATGTTGGTTAGATACAAATAAAAGGTCTTTGTTATTTGATATTATTTGAGGCTTTGAGCATTAAAGTAATAGACTTAGGAAGGTGACCAAGAATTGAAAATAAATAAATAAATAACTTAGTCAAGACTATCAATTGAACTCAAGACCTCCAAATTCAAGTTTCTTTGCAAACACCCCTTACCCTGATTATGTAAGGCATCACATTTTGCATCCTCTGCTGGTCCATATTTTAGGTGTCTGGCACCATACCTTTATGTGATAGGTAGGGTAACTTGGGTGCCATGTTAGGGTAACTCAGACCTTGTGGTAGGGTAACTCGGACCCTATATCATGGTAACTTAGGCCTCATTACATGTGCCTTTCTTGGGCCTGCCATTTATACTATAATCTTATAGCAAGCTTAGTTGTCCCCTATAGTGAACCAAACTATGCTTACCCATTGACCTCAGGGTCTCCAGTATAGGTATAAGAATACTCTATTGTCAGACACCCTCTGGTGGGTCATTACATAACCCAAATATATCTTTCCACATATGCCTTACATTTTGTCAGTTCCAGAAACCCAGTTTAGCTCCTAGTACTTGCTTCAAGTAGGCTGGTTGGTAGTAATTTTTGGATTTGTATTTAGGAGATAGCTTATAAGATCAGATAGCCAATTGTAGTGTTTCATTTTACTTTTAATTTTTTGACATGTTGAAGCCAGTTCAGTAAACAAGGATAATAAAACAATTTAGACTGTTACACTATTCTGCATCCAGTTGACTACCCCTACAGAACATGACATGTAATTGAGAAAGGTGAAATAAGTTTCATCTATGTGTAAAAAAAATGCCTTCCTATACCCTGCACCATATCTAGATACCCACTCTGCTGCCAAACATGTTTGTCCATAAGGTATGAAGGTAGTAACAATGTGCAGTTATAGCATATCACTCAGTATCACAAAAGATATATTGTGCCATGATGTTCTAATAAATTCACCTAGTGAAGATAGTATTTCTGTATTACTCTACTTTATAGAGTAAACATAATACTGAGTAAAACCTAAAACCTACTGTATAGTCTATAGTGTGATGCATCTAAAACGTGAACGAGTAGTAATTCAAAATGTGATACCATACATACTCAGGGTAAGGAGTATATAATAAATAATATTGATGTTTGGAGGACTCAAGTTCAAGTCTTCCAGGTATTTATATTTTTGTTCTACAGATGCCTTTATTTTTGAGAAAAGAATTGTATATATAAAGAATATTATAATAATATTATAGTGTAAGAATAAAATATTGGAAAAATAATTAGTTGGTTGTTGTAATTGAACCTCAGACTATCACAAATCTATATTGTTTACTATAAACCCCTTACTCTGATTATGTAAGTCATAATATTTGGAACTACCATTGATTCACATTTTATATGTATTCTATCCTGGCAGGCAAGATTTTCACCCGGAAAAGGGGATATCTGATTTGTCAATGGAATCTCCTCTTGATCACATAGGAAACTTCCCCAGTAGGATGTCCTACCCAACATGTTAAATTTAGACTATCCCACTCACTAAGTGAAAACAAGAGTAAAACCTTTCCTTAGACCTAGTGTTCTTAATAAACCCTATGATCACAAAGTAGATAACAAAATTGAATAAAAATAATAACTTTTCCACTACTTGTACTACAGCTCTGTCCCCCCTACCCCCCACCAACTGAGAAACTCTCACTTTACCATTTTACTCTTTTCTCTTCTGGTTCCCAATTCAGTAATCAGCAATCTACCCTACTGTTTTTTTGATAATTAAACTGGCTGTCTTGCTTAGTCATCATTATAGAGTGCCTACAAAGGAGGCAAATATCTACACATCCTTGGGTACTGATGGGATGACATCCTACATCAAACAAGTACCTCAGCTAGTGATATAATGTCTATCTTTGCACCCTCTAGTTATTGTATTCTGATATTTCCTATAGTAAGTATGATCTCTGTGTGGTTTTCTTTAGCTTTTGCCTATTTTTACTAATCTTTAGGGTATTCTATTTAGAAAGTCAAGAAGTGTTAAAATAGAATAAGTAAAATGAAGTCAGGATAGAATCTATAAATGAGAGCAATGATCTATATACACAATTTACATGTTCTACATTTCTTGAATTTAGTGTATAGATAAAGTCACTGGAGCATGAAAACAAAGTACATATTCCAACTTCTTTACACTTGAAAACTCATAGTTCTATACTAGAAAAGTGAACTAATAAGTGAATTCATATGGCTAGTGGCTACTCAGTATTGAAAAAATAGCTGAGTATTGTTAGGATTGCCTAATAGATCACTCCTATTATATAACTGTGCAATAGGCAATAATCTAATCAGGTTATTGTAAGTCTTCTCAATTGGAGGATAAATACTCAGAGTCATATTGATTAATCCTTACTCAACCTTCCTAAGGCTAAGCACTTATATTCGTTTGTATTCTTACTTAGTCTTCCTAAGACTAAGTTCTTTCGTTTACTTCTTCTTTATCCTATAAGGAAGATATCTTTGGCTTCTTTTAGTTAAAGAGAGTAAAGGTGTTTTATATTCATAAGTCATAAAGTTATATCTTAGGAAATAACTTAGGTGGTTGCATGAAGAACTAACTACAATGTTGTATCTTCCTCCTTATATAGTCCTTCCCACAACCTACTTACAAATCAATAACTTATTATGAGCCACAACTGTGAGTCATATACTTCACATAATATAACAATCACATGACCCTAAATTGGTCATGTGCAAAACTCACATGACTTTAATTAAGTCATGTGCACAAAATAACCTTATAACTCAAACGAGCTATTGCACAATCAAATCAAATATAACAACTATGACTCACAGGTGTGAGTCATGTGTGAAACTTACATGACCTAATTGGTCATGTGCATGAAACCATTACAAACCTATGACCTCATAATCATGAGTCATGTGAAAACCCTTTTCTATACTAGGTTTGTAATAAGTATTAGAACAGGTTGATCTTGAAAAATGAGGAACCAGCTCCTGGACCTGAACAGCAAAAGTAATACAATCAGCATCATGATGTAAAAACTAATTATTTACTCAAAGATATCTAACTCTTTCACAAATGATTGGTCAAAGATGGAATTGTTGAAGTTGACTACCTAGTTGTATGTGATAATGATGTCTTTTACAAAATCTGAGTTGTCCATCTATAAATTGAACATATTGGTATGAATAAGACCTTTTTCGAACTAAGGAGCAACTCCATGAAATGACAAAAGTAGAGGTAGAGTAGCTATTGAAGCATTTACCAGACCTGTTTACTTAATCGACAAAATCATTCTAGGACACCACTTAAGCCTATTATCTCTGACCATAAAATGCAAAGAATCCAGATTAACCTGGTCGATATGAGATATGAACTATATAGACAGTATAAGTAGATTTTATACATCAAAGATCATTTCAGCAAATGGTCTTCCCTCTTTCCACTTAAGAGCAAGTATGCTGAGGAGGTTGCTAGGTTCATTGCAACCCAGATTGGGTATTATTGTAATGACCCACCAGAGGGTGTCTTACAGTAAACTATTCTTACACTCATACTGGAGACCTTGAGGTCAATGGGTAAGGGTAGTTTGGTTCACTATAGTGGACAACTACATATGCTATAAGATAGTAGTACAAAAGGCGAGCTCAGGAAACGCTCATGTAACAAGGCTTGAGTTACCCTGATATGAGGCTTGGGTTACCCTGACATGAGGTCTGAGTTACCCTGCCATAAGGTCTGAGTTACCCTGACATGGCACTCAAGTTACCCTACCTAGCACATAGAGGTACTTACTTGGGGCAGGGGGTGATCCTGTAAGGATTGAGCACTACAGTAAAATCCAAAGGCAACAAACCTGGTAGCCTTTGTGGGGCTATAGAAGGAGTTACAGGGCTCCGAATGCCCCAGGATTTTACAGAAGTATTCCTAACACCCCCCTGCGGCCCCAGTGTAAGGACCGCACGTCATGGGCTTATGGTTGTTGAGTTGCTCCCTACCTTACCAAAGGAATTGAGTGGAGGCCCTCTTGCAACACCATATAGGTTGTCACCTTCCGTCTGACAAGATGCTGTCTGTAGGATATATGAGAGGGCATAGGGTGCGCTCCAGAAGAAGGGCAATCTTCTGGTACTGAATATGTGTAAAACAGACAAGGGCTGAAGGAGTTACTCAGGTAATACCGGAAGAGTAGTCCAGAGCCTCCGGGGTAGTCCTGGGGTGGCCCGGAAGATATTGAAGTATCTCCAGGCAGGTAAATCGCACATAGACACAACTTGTGCCCAATCACTGTAAGACTATTGGAGTTGTTTGAGAACTCTAAAAGCATGATTCTTATCATGGTAGTGGTACTTTCTGGGAGTTGACTTTGGGTAGTGCCCACCAGGCCAATCAGCAAGGTACCTTACTGGGGGAGCTGAGTAGACTTTCCTACCAGGCAAAGACCTGATTAGAATGAAGTAGAAGGTTCAGCTCAATCGTGAGAGCTATGTCTACTAAAGGCTTGTATAGATGAAATACATATGGGTATGAGAGTTTGTAAGTGGTATATCTCCTCAGTTGCATGATAGTTCGCCACTAGCATGTCAACCATATGAAGAGTTTTTCTCCTGTGGTCACATTGGAGATGCAGCCCTTGAAACACTTGATGTCGGAAGGAGATTTAGCCAGAGCAGGCCAACATCTGCAAAGGAATAAGGTCCTTAGTAGTGTGTGTTGATCAGCCCAGAGGAGACGGGTGTGCTCATGATTAAGTTACAGTAGTGATGGGTGGGAACTGGCAGTATATAATATTCTACTTAAACTATATGCGAGTCCCACTCTACTCTGGCAATCAACTACCTCTCAGGAAACTTACTGAGTGAAGCTGCGGCTTAACGATATTAAGTTTTACTGTTTTGATTCTTCTTTACTCTACTGTTGATTATTACTTTTGATCTTTGAGTCACTTCAGTGCAATGGCAAACTTGGGATCCATCTTCCCTTAGGGTACCCCCATTACAGATATTTGTTGCAAAATGTCCATGACCCTCATGTAAGTCTCTCAAGACTCCCTCCACATTCTTTTCCAGAATACAACTTGCTAGCTCCCCATCTTTCTCCCAAAAGAATAGCTTGGGATCTGGTCTGTCCACCATAACAAAATTTTTCATCATCCACTCTAGTGCCCTTCTCTGATTTCTCCTCATTTCCACCTTCCCCAGACCAATCCTCCCACAGTCCAGCTCATCCAGCCTCCCTTCAACCAATGCTCCATACATCTTTGACTTCAACCACTTTTCCCATCCTCTCCACCTCATATCCTTTGCTCCCTGTTGCAGTCCTACATTTATCTCAACATCTCGTCCTATCTCCTCCTTTAGTAAAGTCAAGACACCATGATCTACTCTAGATACATCATTCCTAGCTGTCCTAACCTCTGTCCTGCAATCATTTCCACCCCTCCAAAAAGCCTTGTAACAATGTAACAACCATGGAATAAAAGAAGTAACTGGCACATCAGTAGGCAATCTATGTACAGGAACCACTATTTGAACTGCAGGCCGCAAACCTTTGCTATCCTCTGCCACATGCCAGGAAAGCAACCATGTAGGTAAATGAGAAAGTCTGTCTGCAATTCCAATGAAGTGAGTAGTCACTGAATGATGAATTAGTCAAAAGTCATACTCTCCAAGTCATTCTTGCCACTTGGCAATGCGTCCATGAGCATCATTATCTAGTCCAGTGAGCAATGTCTTGAGGGCTTCATGATCCGAGTAGACAAGAATTGGATGAGTTGATGCCATAACCATCCAATGAACTTCTACCAGACACTGAATAACAGCCAGTGCTTCCCACTCTGAGTTGGAATATCTAGTCTCCACATCAATCAACTTGAAGGACATAAACATAATTATCCTCTCTACCTCCTTATGCCTTCATGAATTTGCTGCTTCCATTCCTGCTTCGATACCTTCAAGTTGAAATGACACTCCTCCAACTCCATGCTTACTGGCATCCACTGCCAGGTGATACTGGGATTTCTGATCTAGAGATACCATTGCGTTTCCAGAGATTGCCTGCTTTATCACCTGGAAGGCCACCTCCTTTTCTTTATTCCAGACAAACATCTCCTCTATCTCTTTTCACCTTTTGTCACACTTCTACTACCTTCTTTCCCAACGCTTAGTCATCAATGCCATATTTCATAATCCTCACCAGTTCTGCTCGTCCAGGTATAAACCATCATAGAAATAGCATCAGGTAATAGAATGCTTCGACCTCTGTGAATGAGGTAGGGGTAGGCCATTCCATTATGGTCTGTCATTTGCATAGAGATAGGCGAAGTCCATAAGACCCGGCTTCAAGTCCCACAAAATCCAAAGAGTCGCAAAAGAAGTGTGACTTTGAGTCCTTCAAGTACATAGGTCCCCAAACACATCTTGGAAAGAACCCTTCATGCAAAAACCAGTACATCTTGTCGAAGGTTGTAGCACTCCCATAACTGTCATTGATCATGCCATCAAATGCAACTTCCCCTTGGTCTCCAATTAAGGACTCCATCCCTGCCAGCTTGACATCCCTCTCTAACCTGCTCTTAATTCCTTCTGGGATTACTCCAAACACCAAATCGCAGAACCAACTGTATGTATGCATTCCTCCTGTAAGTCCTGGACTCATGACATTATAACAGTACATTCCATAAGGCATTACAAATCTGAGCTTGGTGTCATCTCATGGTCAAACAGGTATTTCCCAGTAGGAATTTGTGGCATCAGTTGTAAAGAAGAATCTCTTTTCTTTCTTCAAGACTGTGTACACAATTTGTTCAATTCAAGGACATGGGTATTGCAACTTCTCGGTTACTCGATTAAGAGGAATAAAGTTGTGAACCATCTTCAGTCATGTTTCTCATAGTAAGGTTTCAGCTCATGGCTTTAGAGGAAACTTAGTACATACTCCCCACTGGCTATCGTAATGAAAAATCAATCCTACCTCCTCGATCTTTGGCAATAGGTGTTGGCAGAAAGCAATCTCTTCTTCTGTGTACAACAGAATTTGTGCTCGGTAAGGTCTGGCATCAGGGGTGAGTACGATTATGTGTTCAATAAGATCAGTTCTCCGAATGCGCAATAGATCTATCTCGAAAACATCCCTCTCTGTAAACAGCATTCTCTTTGCCTTCCTTCATTCCTCCACACTTACTTGAGCCCTCCAGTGTATAGCCATCGATTCAAACCAGCTGTCAACATTCATCTCACTCACGTGTTCCCCAGTGATAACTTCTCTCCTCTCCAGCTGACAATTGGTGGGAAACAACTGTACCTTATTCCGAGTTAGCATAACTGTCTCCACAATCCTTATGACTTCCTCCCCCTTCATCACTTTCACATCCTTCAACTCCTGCTCTTCCCTTTCATCCTTTCCTCCTATATCTCCTGCCTCTTCCTCAAAAAGCAAGCTCACACTCTCCTTCTTCTCCACACCATAAAACTCTAATTCAACATCTCCTAAGTAAACACAACTCACCACCTTCTTCTCTTCAACTATCTGAGGATCAAATAAGTGTTGCCCCTTTCCCTGATACCAGGATGACGCCTCTAGTTTCCTGACTCCAAGGCCTTCTCTTCTTTCCCATCCCAGTGATCGAGTTCGTTTAACAACGTTTCAATCACTTCTTCTGTTTCATCATCATCTACATCTATAACTGACTCTCTGTTGACTTGATCCATATGCATTGGTGATCTTCCCATCAGAATTCCCGGAACTTGGCAGTGAATGTGGTCACTTTCCTCGATAAAAAGAGTTCAATTGTCATGGTACTCGATTGCGCGAACACGTTTTAACCAACGTCAAGAAAGTAAAAGCTGGTCAGTTTTGGAAACTGCTACTTCATATGCTTTGATTCAAGCAAGCACTCCAGCAACAACAACATCAATCTAAACATAATGTTTGAGAACAACAAGGTGGTCATCAGCTAATCTCATTCCCAGTCCAGTCACCAGATATCATTGAAGTGCCAGCTGATCAATAAGTCCAGTTGATATTAAGTTGTAATGGGGGCACCCTAAAGGAAGATAGATCTCAAGTTCACAACCGCACTGAAGTGACTCAAAGATCAAAAGCAATAATCAACAGTAGAGTAAAGAAGAATCAAAACAGTAAAACTTAATATCGTTAAGCTGCAGCTTCACTCAGTAAGTTTCTCGAGAGGTAGTTGATTACCAGAGTAGAGAGGGACTCGCATATAGTTTAAGTAGAATATCATATACTGCCAGTTCCCTCCCATCACTACTCTAACTTAATCATGAGCACACCCATCTCCTCTGGGCTGGCCAACACACACCACCTAGGACATTATTCCTATGTGGATGTTGGTCCGCTCTGGCTAAATCTCGTTCCGACATCAAGTGTTTCAGCACTGCATCTCTAATGCAACTGCAGGAGAAAAACTCTTCATATCATTGACATGCTAGTGGCGAACTATCATGCAACTGAGGAGATATACTATTCACGAACTCTCACACCGATATGCATTTCATCTATGCAAGCCTTTAGTAGACATAGCTCTCACGATTGAGCTAAACCTTCTACTTCATTCTAGTCAAGTCTTTGCCTGATAGGAAAGTCTACTCGGCTCCCCCGGTGGGGTACCTTGGTGATTGGCTTGGTGGGCGCTACCCACAGTCAACTCCCCGAAAGCACCCCTACTGTGATAAGAATCATGCTCTTAGAGTTCTCAAATAACCCCAATAGTCTTACAGCGATTGGGCACGAGTTGTGCCTATGTGCGATTCACCTGCCCGGAGATGCTCCAACATCTTCCAGGCCACCCCGGGACTCCCCGGGAGGCTCTGGACTACCCTTCCGGTATTACCTGAGTAACTCCTTCAGTACTTGTCCGTTTTACACATATTTGGTACCAGAAGATAGCCCTTCTTCTGGAGCACACCCTATGCCCTCTCATATATCCTACGGACAGCATCCGATCGTACGGACGGCGACAACCTATACAGTATTACAGGAGTGCCGCCACTCAGTTCCTTTTGTAAGGAATGGCGCAACTCAACAACCGTAAGCCCATGACGTGCGGTCCTTACACTGGGGCCGCAGGGGGGTGTTAGGAATACCTCTGTAAAATCCTGGGGCGTTCGGAGCCCTGTAGCTCCTCCTATAGCCCCCCAAAGGCTACCAGGTTTGTTGCCTTTAGATTTTACCAGAGTGCCCAACCCCTACCGGATCGCCCCCAGCCCCAAGTAAGTACCTTTATGTGCTAGGTAGGGTAACTTGGGTGCCATGTCAGGGTAACTCAGACCTTATGGCAGGGTAACCCGGACCTCATGTCAGGGTAACACGGGCCTCGTTACACGAGACTTTCCCGAGCCCGCCTTTTATACTACTATCCCATAGTATACGTAGTTGCCCACTATAGTGAACCAAACTACCCTTACCCGGTGACCTCAGGGTCTCCAGTATGGGTGTAAGAATAGGTTACTATAAGACACTCTCTGGTGGGTCGTTACATAAGTCTAGCATTGCCCCAGCATCCACCAAGATATCCAGAACGTGAAGGTCTCCGATCCAAGCCTCGACATATAGACACTCCACATTCTCATCAGATGCAAATGCTGCTTGGCTTATAACCTTTTTTCCATTCGACTTTTGGGAAGATCGTAGGACTGTAGTTGAGACAGGTTGCAATGGAGAATTGCCTTTCTTTTTCCTCATACAGGGAACAGAAGAGCGAAAAAGTTCTGTGAGGTCACAGTGAAGGCGAGGTGAACAGTCAAGGAGCTAAGGAAGAGAAATCCCTAGATTCATGGATGTTCTGTCCCAAGCATCAGCAATCGTAAATGGAGTCTGTCCTTGCATCCACCTAATAGGGATTCTAGCAGATTTTACTTTCTCATTTCGAGTTCTAGAAGAAGCCAGATCATACATGTTGAGCGGTATCGGTTCCTTGTCGTTATGTGTATTTGACTCAGGTATTTCCATATCCCTCACTTCTTCCACCATATTCTCTGGTTCCGGCCTAATAACAACTCCCAGTCTGTGATTCCAACCATAGACGACTGGATTCCATGTAGGCCTTGTAGATCTTCACAGTCCTTGATCCCCACTCAAGTCTTCCACCCTCCTTGGTAGTTTGAAAGACCTTCAACTCATCATACTCTCTCTGTCATCATCATCTACTCGGGTTCTCTTCTCTGCCAGGACATTCTCAAAGATTGTTTGTACAGCTGGGATCTGCACCAAGACCTCACAAGCTTTTCCCAACTCACTCCTCTCCACTGAACATGAGCGAACACAAGAAATTGTAGGGGGTACACTCGGGATCCCAGTTGTATTTTCAGAAGAACTGCAGGTCATAATCATTGGACAAGAAACCTCTACTGTGTTTGCACCTAACAATGGTAGACAAATGGGACTCTCTCTAGTTCTGAAATCCTGGTCTCATAGTTCGCACTCTTAGTGTAAGGTATCACAGATGGATTGTTGCTTGTAAGATGAAATGGGGGTCTTATGACAGGTATCAGAGTAATGTCCCCTCTGGCCACAGTTGAATCATGTTATACACGGGTTAAGATGACAATTCAAAGGGCCACCAGATCCAACCCTTGATCCCCTGCTCATGCTTGACTGATAACTGGCCATCAAGGTATTGAACTGCTCTTGTGTCAATGTAGGCTGAATCAAGGTTGCTAGAACCTCAGTCTTCGTAAATGTATTAACCTGAGCAATGTTGGGAAGAGAGTAAAGAGACGCCACTTCTGATTCCATTTTGTCAGGCTGAGGACAAAATAGTTTGGGCTCTGCAATTTCCTGGAAGGCAAACTTCACAACTTTCAATGCCTTCGAAAATGAGAAGTTGGAATCATTCTTCAAATCAAAAGTGACCCACTGCTACTTGTCCTCATCTTTCATCCCCTTAATAAATGCAATCGCAAACAATGAATTCATCTCCACAGGAACCTTCCTTGACAGCTTCTCTACATGATGGACATAATGAGGAATATGTTCCACTTCTCTTTGCGCCAAAGACAACATTTCATTCTGTACAGCAAACAGAGAGGAAGCTTCGGAAGCTTTAATGGCATAACACTCCTTGAATTCCTTGACAATTGTTTCGTAACTCTTCTTTGAAGCTTCTGGTAAGGCGTAATACCACCAGTGCCATGCATCACAGTCCCATTCAAGATTCTGGCAAAAGAGACAGATCTTAAACTTATTGGTCATATGAATAGTTCCTGGTGAGATTGTGAAATCGCAAGACAAACTAGCAGTCTCAACATCATCAAGGTATTCTTCTATGCTCTCACTGAAGTCGCCGTTGCCTCCATTGAACGGGTTAATTTTTATCAAGGTCAACATATTGTGGATCAAAATTGAGGACAGAGTAGATGGTATCGTTGTCAGTGGTGAAACAAACTTAAATATTGAAGATGAGGATGAAGATGAGTAAAAATAGGCAAGATTGTGGAACTGTTGATGAATTCATTCGTTGTAATCAACTGCTCGACTAAAGCTCTCCGGTGTACTTGTTTCCAGGACAAAGATTTGTCGAGTACTGAGTGCGGTAAGCATAATCGAGAAGGAGTAAAGACCAAACAATGGTAAATATCCTGGTATAGTAACCAGAAATCCATTTCAGAGCACCAATGTTGGAACGCTTCGGGTCTGTCGGGTCGATGAGGTTGACAAAAGAAAACTTAGAGTCGCAAGGTTATCGAATGGCCATTCCGATATATGCAGTTAAACTTCGTAGCTGGGTTCGCACTGGGTGAAAGGAAGAACATAAAAAAAGAAAGAAAGAAAAGAATTAAATTTTTGTAGCAAAAAGATTTTGTTCACACAAGTCCCCTTCTTGTCTAGAAGGGTTGTAAAAAAAAGCACAGTCAGTTTCGTTCCGTTTACCTTCTCACACAGAAGGATTTTTCTCTCTCCTCTCTCTCTTAAATCCCCCGAGAAGTAAAACTAAGGTAGCAACGACTTTTCCTCCCACTAAACTCCCTTGGCCGCAGTCCCAACTCCGAGCCCTGTCTACTTTCCACTTTCCACCCTACCTAACTACACAACTAAGGGTAAAACATGACAAACATCCACAGACTGGATTTTTTCCCTCACAGTATGCATTCCCATAATTAATCCGGGTATTGTTGTTTTTTCCTTTTCATATAATTTTCAAAATCAAACTCCAAAAGCCTTTTTGCATTACCTTTACAGGTGCGTGTTCCATATTGACCATAGAAGAATAATCAAGCGATAATTGCGATACCGCCACATGATCATACAAGATCTGGTATGCTACGGGTGTAGAAAAGAGAATTGGAATTGGTATACTGAATAATTGTTATCTCACATTCTCTACTTTCCCGGCAAATGAGCTAAAACAACCCTTCCCCCCTTATGCCCATTCGTAATCTCCCGCTGTCTGCAAAATCAAACGCAACGGTGTTGCAAAGGTGATATTGCTCTCCTGGGTTTTTCCAATCACCAACCCAGCGGCTTTGTATGTCCCATCCTGATTGACAAACACACAGCCTCCAGAATCCCCTTTGTGGGCAAAGGTTGCATCTTTAGGCCCAATAATAGTGATTTCGTAAGTTGCTGCGCCATTATCCCAATGTTGCAGCATAGTGCAATTGACTTCCCCGTGCGTTCTTCTGGTTGAGCGGCCTATTTTCTCCACCTTAGCTCCGGGATACAAATCCCCTATTTCAGAAATACATTCGCCTTCGTAAAAATTTGCACCATATCTCCATGATTTCAGAGAAATTAGTAATATTCAACATAACAGCCAGGTATGGTAACTAGAGGGAGCTTACCTATCCAAATTACAGGTAAAGATAGACCAATCGATTCTGGTGAGCCAGGACACTTTCGCGGAAAAATGAGGAAGGAGACCTCTTCTCAGTTCTTGATCATATCGGTGCAACAGCTCACTGTGGGTTCCAAAATGGGAGGCCACAATAACTCCCAGGTTTCCACCACTGAGAATGCCGGTTTTAAGTTGACCCTGGTTGCGGGGATCGAGAATCGATATGCCAGATGCATGATCGTGAAATTGAAATCGTTCCAATAAAGCTTGGGCTTCCGTCTCCCTTGCAAGAGTAACATGCAGGCGGTCGGTCGATGGACATAGCGTTGTATATCGTAGCAATCCCTTAAGCCTACCAGTGACCTCGATGGTTGAGGGAGAGCAGACTGACATGCCGGTAAGGGCACCGGATATACAGTGTGCTGCAGTGATACCAAAACGTTTTCCCGGTACGGAGGATCGCTTTAGAAACCCCCCAAAGCTTCCGGCCCCTGCAATGCTTCCTGCTCTCTGGTTAGATATTGATTCAAATAAAGCGAGTAGTGATGGACACGATCATCCTTGAGCATAAATTGGGTTCGAGCACGCCTAAACTTTATGCTCAAGCATGATTGTGTCCATCACTAACAGAGAGGGCTTGTATACTTTCAATCCCGACCGAGCATGCTTGGAGCATCAATTCCTGCACATCAGTGACCGGGTCCATGGCCCATGCGGTTTCTAATTCATTCGTCGAAAGAATGCAATCCTCTCGGACCCAGATTGGCAAGTTATTGGGAGTTGGAGGGAGAACAATCTCCGCAAGGTTCAATCGTGGTAATCCAAATATAAAAGTAGGAACAACAGGTCCTCCTGGCTGACGGATACCGGCGAAGATGCCATAGGCATCCTGTGTATCTAATTGATGGAGGACCCTGGTAATGTAACTGGAGATCTCGGTTACATCAAACTCGGTTGTTTGAGGGAGAGGCGTAATCTGTGGTCCACCCAAGCCACTATCCATTATGGCCTTGCTTGATTTTGGTTGACCCAATGTTTCCTTAGTTTGATCCGTAACAAGCCCGTGGTGCCTGTTTTAGTTACACTTAATTAGTGTCTGCCCTGATACAATTTGCAGGAGCTTTTGGAAAGTGGGTATCCTATGCACCCCACACATACCATAAGGTCTTCGTGACCTTCGGCATGATACTCGGGTTCATGGCAAGAGGGCAGGTGTAAGGGGGGGTATTGTCTGATTTGCAAGAGTGAGCCACAATGAATATGAAACCAGAATGTGACACACAACTGCCTGAAATCTACCTACTGTGACAGCGGAAAAAGGGGAAAGGATTGCACTAGAAACAAAGAAAAGGGAGTGTTGGATTCTGAACGAATGTAACAGCGGAGGGTGAGGCAATGGTATATGTATGATTGCAATCAGATTCAGGCCACTGCGGGATGTGGGGCTCTTGGCATTTGTGACTGTGTACAACTACTAAAGGTTAGCGCTCAGATTAGGTAAGCGCCACTCTCAAGGGAGCAAGGATATACCGGTATCCACACTCCTCTTGCACATGTGCTGGCTCCCAGTCACACGGCCCACCACCCGTCCACTATTTTCTTTTTTTAACTTTTTTATACCGATGGTGTGCTCATAAGCAATCACTCGATATCAACAACTTTCTTTGTTCTCAGGCAAGTGATACTGGTAAGGTATTAGAATTCGACAAGTTAGAGTTATATAACTACCATTGTTTTCTAAAATGACTTCACCCTGACTTAGAGTTGGCCACAGTTAGCAACATTACCAGGTAACTTACAGTAGGGTCCTGTTGTTCGTTAATTTGTCTAACATTGAGCAGCCCGGAATCTGAGGAAGCCCTATCACAAGCAGAACCTCTTGTCCATTTATAAGAGTCCAGGCACCTTGGCACTGTTGATACCTGTATTGGCGCAAAGGTTTCCGAATGCTTGATGAACTGGCCAGCTGTGTCGTTGCAGGCAAAGCCGCTAGGATACCACCGTCGCATCCCTGCATCGCAGCACCAGGCATCTCCACCAATTCAATTCCTATGCCAGTACATAATACACATATCCCCCCCTTGGATCATTGATCGCAAAGAATCCTCAAGTGTTCCTCTTGACAATTGTGGTAGGTCGTTCTCCTTGTTATTCTCCTTCGCTATAGTAACTGCATCACAGGTTTCGCGATTACAAATATTGTGAGAAATAGCCCCAAGGAATTGACTGTTTATTTTGGCAGACGGCGTGGAAAGGCTATCAGGCAGAACCACATGTCAATGACTTTTGAGACCATCGATGCGGACAGGTCAACCAGATAGTAGAAGAACTTCAAAGATGTCACAGAGAGAGCTACCTCGTACACTTACCGCTCCCCGACCGGCCTTCCGTCTGCAACCCAATTCACCCAGCGCACACTTACTCTTATGGAGAAGGCTTCCTTTGAGGACATGAGATCCAGTGGCTGAATCCAGCGTGATTCTGTTTTCGCCGGACATTTGTTGGGTGAATACCCTGCTCTTTCAGCTTTGGCTGAGGTCATCCCGATTGGGGCGGCATATCCCCCAGTGTGGGGCCGCGCTGGGGCATGGGGGTGGGTGGGCGGAACTGGTAGATGAACTGTAGTAAAGGCAATACACTTTATGGCCGGACACATTGTTCTCTTCTCGCCTACCTTGACAAAACTAATAGAAAAGACAGGAGTGCACAACAGCATGATAATATCACCTTGATCTTCTGTAAATATCAACGCATGTTCTTTTTTCTGCATGGGTATCCCTCTTCCCTTTCAGCAAATTAGGCTATGTTGGTAGCGAGTGACTTGGGGTTCTTATTCTTTTCAAGTGGCCGGCAGTGTCCTATATATAGCCAGCCCAGCGTAAATTTATCACACCCAGCTACTCACCAGCCATCACCACTAGTCACTCGCCTAAAATTCATACCCTCTGTTGTAAGTATGGTGTAGGGCATGATCGTATAGCTTCCCGATAGGGAAGGAAGAGAAGTGGAACGAACGGGACGGACCGAAAGCGGTGAAATGGACCGAACGGAATAGGGTGAGACGGTCATAGTAGATCGGGCCGAATGTGCGGTTTGGGATAGAAGGATATTTATGAGATCAGAAGTACTTGTATAAAAGGTAGATGGCTACCGGGTATCTTAAAAAATAACCATAGGAAATCGAGGTACTCTTTGATCGCTTGCTCAATTGCGCTTTTCTTGCAAACTTTCCGTTCCGAACGTTATTTATGTATTTCTGAGAACTTTTCTTCTTCGTTTTTCTACACCCTCTCATAACCTAACAATGTACTAATCAAACCCTTCATGAGCGGCGGAATCCAGACCCTCCTCCTCCTCTTCGCCCCGTCCCCTACTCTCTTCTTTCACCTTTACAACAACAGGCTGATACTCCTTATCCCCGCTCACAACAGCGTGCTCGAAGCCGTGCCTATAAGCGCGCACGCCCAACCCATCCAGCAACTCCTTTATCTTACCCGGAATGAACGGCTGCAGAAGGATCTCGGATAGCCCAGGGTGCAGCGGGATGGAGGTACTTGTTTGTCTAGAATAAGTAAATTAATTACTGCTGAGCGGAGTAAAACAAAAAATAAATGGGAAGTGGGTGAATGACTTCCTAAACCGTGTTCATGATATCTTTTAATGCAGGGTTTAGGTGTAAGCCCTCCATTTTCGCCGCTGCTAGGAGTGGCGTTTTTTGTAGGAGGTTGTGGTGACCTTGGTCTTCCGCGGGGTGTTCTGATAGGTCGGTTGCGACGCTGCGCTTGACAGCTTTTTCTAGATCGAACTTCTGCCCGCGCATGCGGCCGGCTAGGTTTCCTAGACCGTCTACACAGCCCTTCTTGTGGCGGTCGGCAATCGTGCCCACTTAGTCACCGTCGTCGGTGATGCTCCCTTCCTGAAGGAGGTAGAAGCGCATGCCATCCGCGCTGAATTCGGATAGTGTGAAGAAGTGGTTGATGGCACGACCGGTGCTCTTGCTCATTTTGCCGCGGTTGACAGTCTAGTGTGCTTGTGTTAGGATGCTGGGTGGCAGGGGAAGGCGGGCCAGTAGATTGTGTGGAAAAGGAGAATGTCGCCTATCACGTACATGTCTGCTGGCCAGAAGGAGGTTGGGCGGGGAGGGGACCAGGTTGGGTATGTAGGGTTTGTGAGGTAATTTGTCTTCGTGTCAAGCCAGACGTAGGTCATCGGTGCGGGGTCAGTGGGCACTGGGATGCCCCAGTGGAAGCATGAGCGTGGGCGCGAAATCGATAGATCTTCCAGGCCGTTGTCCATCACCGCGATAACTTCTTTGTAGAGTGCACGGGGCACGATCCAGTCTCGGTCCGCCCTGTACAACTCTAAGAGCCGTGGGGCGAGGGTTGAGAGGCGCAAGTGGTAGTTTGTTTCTTCTGTCCATTCCACGAATTTCTGCCTCTTGACGGAGATCTGCTGCTTCCAGCTCGATTCTGGATCCACAACTGAGGCCGTGCCGCTCGGATGGAGCACCATCCCCTATGCTTCCCGACATACATGTAACCGCTGTCCATCGTTCTACGCCAGATACACTTTATCGCCTCAGCAACCGCGGGGGAGGAGGTGCGGATGGCGATGTCGTAGGGGGCATTGGCCCCTGCTTGGTTCTATTATGGCTGAGTGATGGGTTATGAGGGGTGAAGGGGAGGGCGGGAAGACCTTGAATCTGCCAACAATCACGTCGCAGAACTCCCTAGGTGTGATATCGGCTATTTCGGCGCCTTCCTGCATTTTCATTCCGTGTTCGTCTGCACCCGTACTTAATAGTGCTTTCCTACTGAGGAGAATTTGCCTGGGTTTCGGGAGGTCTGCTAGTACCATGGTGTATAAGTGCCTGATATAAGGATCTGCGATATTGCCTTAGCTAGCGGACTTCACAAAATGGTGATAACGAAGGGGGAAGGTGTACCGGCATTGACGTAAAATATGGGCGTAGTCACATAATCTGTCTTCTCCGACTTTCCTTTGGCATCGAAAGTGTACTTTTTCCTTCTCATGCTCCTGCTGCCACCGGCGGGGGTGGCCTTGAATGTTTGTTTTCCCAGAACTGATAAACAGCGGTGCCAGGTCCAATTTTTCGTTGCTAGTCGTCGCTGGGCAAATTGCCAAAATGAAGTCATCATGAGGGGATGATTAGGGGAGGCGAGGGGGTTGGGATTGTTTTACGGGATCCCCGTAGTCTATTGATTTTAGTAGATGCAGACATCAGGCTCTGCGACCCCACTACCCCTAGCAATTTAATGGGCGATAAAACAGAGAGGAGCAGGAGGGTAACTTAAGACTTTTCTTGTAATTTGAGTGGGAGTTGGGCAACTGCGCAGCATTAATTCCGGACCAGCAAGCAGACAGAACAAACAAACCCACCACAAAGGAATGTTGGGTCAGCTTTTTCAGTGACTGAATCAACCAGCTGAACCCCATCACATCTTGAACGACCAGTCTCAAATTAACTTCTGGTTAACCCCGCGTGGACTCGGATGAGAAGGTGAAATGTTTTAGTTGTCCGAGGATTTGTATTAGCGCCGAGCAGCGAGCTATGGAGGCCGGCGCGGGTTAATGTCATCTGTTCTTCCATGCTCCGGACGGTGGTGATAAAAGTGAATTTAATATGAAAGAAACCGTGGGCTAGGATGGTGTGCGTCTGTCTATATCCAAATCTAACGACTGCCGTGCACGCCCGATTATGTAGTTTAGCAACTGAGTCATCCATTATGATTAGAATCCACCCTCACATTGTCTACTGTCATGACTCTTCAAGTTTCGTCTATGGCCAGAGCAGAAGGTTGACACAGGTGCTGTTATCAGAGGTAATGGATTATTTCCAAGCGTTTCTGAGTAATGTCCTCCGAGAGGTGTGATATTCGAGGGTGGAGGGGATTGGGGTTTGGAAAGGTATGATTGGTTTCCGAATGGTGGGGGTTGCTTTGTAGGGTGCCATGATACTCTGCTGAATTGTGTGGTGGGGCTGGGGGTGACGTATCAGTGTCTATCTAGCACAGTGGTAATATGTGGTCCCGACCCATGATGTGGGCAAAGAAGTTGAGGCAGAGCTGGGCTGCTGGTTGAATGTCATCATGGTTTATATAGTTAGAAGAGTAGGGGTATTTGGACAGGGTATAACCTATACTGCAAGAGCCAAACGTGTGTTTGTAGACTGAGCGGATGCCTGTTGTATGTAACGGTGGAACATAACGTCTCTGTTATGTTTATGCAGATTATTATTATTATTATTATGTATCATTACGCTTGTAGAGCCTTAAGGGCTATGAAGCTAGCTAATACCATACATGATACTGAGGGTTTGCTCACTGGCCAGATATTC
Source organism: Choiromyces venosus 120613-1 (assembly GCA_003788595.2). Lineage (NCBI taxonomy): Eukaryota > Fungi > Ascomycota > Pezizomycetes > Pezizales > Tuberaceae > Choiromyces > Choiromyces venosus. The sequence continues at coordinate 407,307 of ML120410.1, read as the reverse complement.
CTGCTCCCACGGGCCCTACCGGCCTCTGGACATATACTCAAGTACATATACCCAAGTACAGAGGCCTACAGGAACATTGTATCTTTAACTGTTCTCCATGCTTTGGTCATTCATTTCTTCTTCTGATTCTTCACAACTACCCCCCCCATCTTCACTACTCCCTTCCTCCATCTCACTTTCCCATTCCATCTCCCCTAACTTCTCCTTCTCCACTGCTCCTGACTTCTCCTCCTCTACCTCTCTTGCAGCTTCCTTCTCTCCCCCTGCCTCTTTCCTCTTTTGATACTGCTGCTTCTCTTCTAGTGTTCGCTCATGGTATTGGGCAAGCTTTTTGTATATCACAAAAACAAAAATTCCAATTGGACGAGGCTCTTCTGATGGAAATATAAGGAGAGCACCAGTTGGCCTAAGTAGTCTTACTGTCGAAAAATGAAGGTTAGAGTTCAATGCTGAAATTTCTTGCAAAAGTTCCACTATTGAAGAACACAAATTTGGTAGATAAAGAATCTTCTTGCGCACCTTGTCTTCTGAGTTGACTCATATTACTCCATAAGGTATACCTGGGAACTAGGTTGCTGCATATTCTATTATAGTGTTGGGATTTCTCGATGTATAGAGAATCAAGTTTCCTTTCCTTGAACATCTAATGGCTGCTATCTTGGAGCAGGTAGGAGATATCAAGTGATTAACCTGCTTTCTCAAGGTGATGGAATTAAAGAAGTCTGGTAGTGGGTTCTGAATCTCTACAACAAAAAGATGGTTGCTTAGTTTTTCCCAAACTGGAGGTAGTCCAATTAACTTTGTATTGATTTTAGTAAACTATTTTGTAATGCAGAAGAGTACATTAGCTAATCAAGTAACTGATCTGTCTTCTGTTCTAATAGTCCAATTTGATGGTACAGCAATGTCTCAAGACCAGGGGTGTCAATATTGATGTTGTGTTTATTTGTTATAGTTGATGCATCAATAAAATACTTTTTGAGAATGGGAATATTATCATTGAGTTAGCTCTCATGTGAATTGTCACTCCCCTCTTTGCCAACCTTGTGTAATATTATTATTGCTTGCTTTATGAAATTCGAGTCTCTCTCCTCAGTGTCTGACCCACTTGGGTGAATTTTGAATGTATGCTCAAGGAGCTGAATAGTATTATGAATACAGTTGGTATAGGTTCTAGGTAGAATCGGAGGTAGATCAAAGGGACTAGTCCCATTATCGAGAAAGGAGGGCAATTGTTGGAAAGGTCTTGTTTGAACATAAATGACATCTTTGGGGGGTGGGCTCTCTTGGATAGCTGAGGGTTCTGCTAGTAATGCCTCTCAGCTGCTGTTCTTCTGCCATTTTTTTTGCGTCTCTGCAGGGCATAGCTGAAGTACTCGGTCTGAAGCTTCTTCCATCATGCAAATTGTTTTCCAGAATTGCTTGGCAATCAAGGAATGTAGATACTTGTAAGGGTGTTGGAGTGGTCTACATTTATGCAGATGTATAAAGGGAATTATTGATATCAGAATTTTTGATAAATGATGGAGGGATAAAAGGAAACTTTGGTGAGCAGTGCTCGCAGTATGGGATTTGGGTACTTCAGCTGTGTCTGGTTATTTTGCATTAGGCTTTGAGATTGCATAGAGCCTTGATGTTCCCTGTAGGTGTTTTCTTTTAGGAGTCATTAGATGTCACTCACTATTGATTATCCGTTCATGGTGTGGGGTGTATTTTTAGTTAGTTCTCCTTCATCAGTGATGCATTGAGAGATGGGTCCCATCTGGGTATACTACCGAAAGAGTTAGGCTTGGTAACTAGTGGTTTTGGGTGAATTCAGAGTCTTGGAGGTCTGGATTTTCTTTTTTTATTTAATTATTGAGTCCGTATTTAGCTAAGTTAGTTCCTTGATTATTCATTGATACTGCTATTGTTTCTCATCTCACAATCTTATGATATTGTGGGGCAGCTTTGAGATGGTTAAGTGTGAATTGTCTTTGGTGGCCATATATACTTACATATTGAATTGAATTATGACACTTGATTCTTAGGTATGATGTACTGAGTTGAGTATTCTTGGTACAAGGTTTCTGGGACCAAATAAAAGATTGTTGTTGAGTGGCAACAAACTGGTTCACCAACTTGGTATGTAAACATCTTTGTTTGGATAATGTATGTACATATATGTTTTGATGACATACCAGCTTTTATGGGCAGCCATCTTTCCCCTACTTAAACCTGCTATCCCCCCTGTATTCTCCTTCTTTTTTTCTCTCCTCTACATCTACACTGACATCATCTTTTCACCTTTCTAAAATGTTGTCAATTCCGTTTTCTTTTGCCCCTGAGCTGGCTTTCGGGTGGCTACTTTTCTTTTTCTTTTACCTTTTCCCTTTTTCTCTAATTGTGCTGGGTCTTATAGGCTGAGCAGTGGTGTCAGTTGCCCACTGCATGGGCGATCTCCTTGAGGAGTTGTGTTTTCTGTTCGGTGGGTGGAGTGGTTCATGATTCCTTCAGATCAAGTTTCATTCTTCGTTTAACATGTTCTGATATCTGTGAACATAGGTCGGGATGAGGAGGTCGGCGACACCTCCTTGTCTAGAACTCTAGTGGATGATTCTATGGGCAGTGTGGTCTGCCAAACAACCTGAGTTGGCTCGGCAACCACCAGTACAGCGTTGAGGTAGGGGCTCGATCACGGGCCCTACCTCTTCAACTCCTCACCAGAATCATTGGACTCTAGGAGATATAATGAGATGAGCGATGGTGAGGAATCCACCATCTCATCAGCTACCTTCCTCTCCCCCTCTCTCTCCCCCTCCCTCTTCCCCTCCCTTTCCTCATTCCTCTTCCCCTCCCTTTCCCCATCCCTCTCCCCATCCCTCTCACCCTTTCCCTCTTCCCCCCCGCACCCGCACCCCCTCTCCCACCTCCTCCACCTCTCCAACCCCTCTCATTTGTTGCTCACCACAGTGATTGAGTCCTGCCATGGGACACCCATGAGATACCTTTCAGATGATGAGTCTTCATCTTTCGAAGATTATCCTTATACCTTCTCTGACTTTGCATCTGATGCATCATCAGAGTATAGCGAGATCCTGAGGGATCTCTATTTCAATGGTGTAATTGCTGCTACCTGTTGAAATCTAGAGGATTCCCTCTTTTGCTTGGGTCTATTCTCTGGTACGGACCCAACAGTCATCAGAATATGGATTGATCCCCAGTAATCTATATCTCAATGTCTTGAAGCCCGCGTGTGGGGGGGGTTTGGACTAGGCTTTGAGACACACTTAGTGAGGAATCCGGTGTCTCTTTGGTAGAGCTGAAACCAGACAAATGAAGGTATCATAATTATTTACCAACTTTTCTGCCATCCTGTTTATTAACGTTAGATATAGCTATGCCTGGTAGGGAATTGGGTCCCTTCTTGTGATCGGGGGTTGAGGTATGATAACAAATCTTCAATTCTCATGTACACTCACACTAACAAACATATTCAGTTGGCAATCCTCGGCTTGGTATCGCTGGCCATGATCATTGATGTTTTGTTTGGTTTCTTTCTTTTGATTTTTATAATATCAGGCTAACTTTTGGTTTTTTAGGTTCCTCAGCTTGGATTGACACCTTGACATGGTGCTGAGGCTTCTCACTAAGATTAATCCAGTTCATGTAGAGTACATAGGACCTAGTGTTCATGCCCAAGAAAAAAAATAGGGGTCTGTTCATATCTTTCTCTATTTATCACTATCTCAGGAGGCTATAGAATACAAGTTCTAGAGGCCCAGGGATATCTAGTTGCCAGTTTTCTTTTCTTTCTTTTTTGGTAAACTAGGCCTTATGGGAAAAAAGCACTGTGCATTAAAAGATGTCCAGAACCATTGCTTATAGTTAACTTAAAAGAGCAGGTTCTACATTGAAAATTATGCCAGCATGTGTGTGCAGTAACAGTTTTCCTTATGTTTCTTTCCCTTGTATAGTATTGCTGGATCCTATACTATTGCATGCCATCATGATCACATTCACGAAATATCACTCAAGCTTTTGAATTTACTACTATTTTGATCTGGGGATACATGGATGCATATTTCCATATGCCTGAATGCTTTTCCCCAGCCCCAATCTATGTCCAGTACAGTTCTAATTACAAATTGTAGTTTTCCTTATGCCTGTTTATTTGTTGGCCCTCTTCTATTGTTTTTTTTTGATAATGAGAGTTTCTGAGCTGGTCAGTGTAGATGACAATCATGTAATATCCTCACCATATCATGCACATAGCAAATTTTAGGCATTTCTTCTTCTGGTTGGTTACGAGCTTTCTCTGGAATAAGCCCTCAGCTAAGTGCTAGTCTTCACTCTGTCTGCTCCTTTTATTCCTGCCATGAGCTATCGGGTCTTGCAAGATACTCATAGGTTATCCAGTTGCTCATGATTGCACCGGCATCTCAAGTGCTAGTGATGTATTAGTGTCCTGCTTGCACAACATTTGATAAAGATCGGTTAGTCCAGAGCACGGTTTTTGTAGCAGTGGCATCATTGCACCCTGCTTGGTTTAGTTATTTGCCACAAAATTCTGCTTCAGAAAGGCATACCATAGGGCTTGGAGATGGTGTGTAGTGTGTTCCACCTGGGTAATTAACTAGAGAGAAAGATTATTTATTCCATGAGGAAAGAAATGTAGTTTTGTGAAGCATAATTTTCTGGCCTCTCGCGGTTTGAGTTAAGACTCTCCTCTGGCTTGTTGAAGAGAAGGAAAAAAAAAATTGATGAAAATGATGTATGAAAGATGGTAAGTTGGAAAAGGGTCGGTTAGAGAGAGGTTATCATTTGTTTGTGGAGGGTTTGTGGGTTTTTTCGGAGCACATGACCTGTTTTTTTTTTCTTTCAGAGTTCACGGGGTAGCACGTGCCTGGAAACCCTTGTAAGAACTAGGACCGAAGTATTGATGGCGTGCGCCAGAGCCGCATTAGCGATGAGGCTCACATAACCTTATTTTATCTTCACCTGGACTTCGCTCCGGGTTTTCCATATACCGCACTTACTTAACAACAAAACTCAAAGCAGTATACTGTAAAATCTGATCGTTAATGAACTGGCCTGGACTAGGACAGTTTGCAACCAACGAAGTTTCTGAAATTGATGATAGGCCAAATATCTCTTCTTTTCAAAAATTCCCAAAATCTTAGTTTTCTTAGCGCTGGAGATTCTGAAAAGTCCTAGTTCATTAACGACCAGATTTTACGGTAGTGTAACATGAGAGTAACCTTTTAAAAAAATCCAATTTTGACGAAAGTGGGAAGGGGAAACATGCCTCCTGCCTATCACCAGTGGGCGATAGGGATGATAATAGATTAAACATCACTGCCAACTCGAAGTAGACTATTGGATTCTGTTCACTCGGAGGTGTTACTCAGTCTGCGGATAGCATGGTATTGCTCTATCTAGAGGAAATTTGGAATGGAAATTGGTTAATACGGACTCATGTTACCGGGGTGTATAAATGCGAATATCTATTGTTCACCGGTGTTCCATCTACGGGGAAGGGCGAGCTTTATATAGACAAAAGAAAAAACTATCCAAGACGTCGAGGACCCTCGCTGATACATCCTGATCATATTCCGTGTCATCCACCAAGCAACTGTGGAAGCTCTATCAATCTCGTAACAATCACACAATCTCCTGCAGTATTGACAACACTGGTTCCAGAAATAATTCAACGGCCCCTTGTCAATAATCCCCCAACGATAAGAAAGGACATCGAAGGAATGAACGACAAAAAATGTCTCCGTGGAAACTAGCAAACGAGTGTGTATTCCTATTCATTCCGGCGAATGATTGAGAGTCCGTGATTTTCAACATTACTGATATTAGTGTATTTGTGAACGTCCAACATTTCAGTCTCTTATAGCTATATATACATGCACGTGCATAATAAATCAAGCAATAAGCCACTAGTTATCCCACAAAATCGTATAGATTTCCTTGCGAGCCCGACACCTGCTGTTTCCAGCGGGGTTTCACAATGTTGATCCAAAAAGAGTGTATCAACCCTCTCATCATCCAGCAACAGGTTTACCGCCTCCCGGCTGCCGTGCCTGGCGGCCAAGTGCAAAGGAGTTTGCTCGCCTTGAGCACGGGCATTGGGGTTTACTCTGCCGTTGGCCAATAAAATTTCCACCATGCTATGTTTGCAGGCCACGTGAAGTGGCGTACGCATCAGCGAGTCGAGCGCGTTGACATCCATCCTCTCATCCCTCGACAAGGCTTTCAGTATGGTAAACTTGTGGTTCAGGGCAGCTTCGTGCAAGGCAGTGTTCCCGTCTTCTGCGGGAATGTTGGGATTCAACCTTGGTTCCTCTAGTAAGATATTCACAATACCACTATATCCATTTATCACCGCTTTTATGAGCCGAGTAAGCCTATTCCCATTCCGGGAACTAACGTCCACTCGAGGATTCGCTGGCAGGATGCGTAACGCCTCCTTGTCCTGAACCCATATTGCTAATTTCAGCACGGACAATCCTTGTGTTTTTTCAGCATTGACGTCAGTCCCCCGGGTGCTCCAGAAGAGCCTAGAGAACACCGAGGTGATTATCTGAGAGCGCGGATATGAGAGGCAGCGCGCTCAACCCCAGGCTTCATTGGGGTCAATGCCGTACCTCTCCCCACTCAGCAGCAGTCTCACCACCATTTCGTATCCTTTTCTGACAGAAGCGCAAAGGTGTATCCCCACAATCACTAGGCTCATTTGCAGGTATCCCACCCTCTAGCAGTGTGCGCACCGTACTCACATTGTATGTCTTTACTGTCTCGATCACAAGATCACCCGGTCGGCCCACGAACGAAAGAATTCCATGCTCCAGGAGAATACGCACACCTGCAGTATCACCGCGGGAGGCAAACGAGTACATTGCCCCCCTCCCCCCTCAATCAAAGAGCGAGTGCAGAATACTGCCTCAACCAGCGTATGCTGGACAAGATGTGCCAGACGTCGGCCCGCTCGAAGCAGGGAATTTAGGTCTGCGAGGGGTAACAAGACACATATCTGGAGGATGAGCTCGTTTGGCAAGGTCTCCAAAACGGACCCGAACAAGAGCAGGGAGATGGCGCCTGGGATATGGGCCTTGTGGCATTACTGTCCCATTGCGCAACTTCATCTTTGCCTGAGATCAGGGAGCTGCTTTTATAAGTGGTCTAAAACTAAACACAAACCTATTAGTATTGCACCCTGATCCTGATGCTGGGATATGATATTAACACACGTAATAGGAGGCCACTTACGTTATCGAAAAAGAATCCCGTTGCCCTTCCGTTTGGGTACAGTGCTTATCGTAACTTATATTCCTACAGCTGTGGGATCAACAAATCCGAAGCTAATCTAACGGCAAAAGACGAGAGAGCTGTGAGAAAGATGTTTTGTGTTGTTTTCGCATTGTTTGAAAGATGGTCATTGCGAGAAGGAACCAGAGATCTGGAGTTTGAGCTCATATATATGTTTGAGAGCAAAGATTCTAAGAAATTCTCATAGAGGGTAGGGATAAACATCACTTGTAAAAGGCTAACCTACGTAAAAATTTAATTTTGCCAACAATATTATGAGATACTCATCTTTTAAGATGCTATACTGTTCACTAGTTGGGCTATCCTACCCTGATACCAACACCTTGGCACTCTAAGGAAGTTCATGGGACAGTTTAATGTCACTTGAACACCTAAAAAGTATTGTTAACCACTAGCACTCACTCGGTAGTCCACACCTAGAATTATAAGTATGGTAGTCACCAGACATTAGGTCCGGAGCTATTTTTCTTATCCCCTTTAATTTACCACAGGTAGCAGATACTGAAAGGACATATGAGCCTTTCCCGGTGGGCGGGGAACTCAGTGAAAGAAGATACGAAAAGAGGTGTAAAAGTCTTAGCAAAGCACGGAAAGGAAAGTGGGGAATTATCGGTAAGAAGAGGATGATGCGAGAAGTGGACGAAATATCATAATCACGTTATGAAGACTTACAGAAGCGTAGTCAGTTTTTTTGTATTCCATATCTAAGGCTTCCGTTCACCACAATTGTAGGACGACCAAGTGACCGAACTACTACCCAATCTCGTGTATACTTCACTCCCCCTTTTAAAAGCCTCCAGCCGACAATCAATCGGTATTTATCCCCATCCGATATATACATTTCCCATCAAAATTAAAACCTTGCCAACATGGCACTGAGAAACGAAAAAACGGGACTACACAGAAGACAGAGGAGATTCACTTCTCCTACAACACAAGCGTAAAAACCAGGGGATCGTAAATCGGAAAGGAGAGCAGACACTACTGGGTGTGGGCAATCGCCGCTCGCACAGCCAGGAGTCGAAAGACTATCCTAGGGATAAAACTATTCCGTCACGGGAATCACGATCGAAAAGAAACAAACAGAAATTCGTAAAAGAGAAAATCCAACTTTCATTCACAGTTGTTGTTCTTCCATCTATCACTCGCGTCCTTCTCTCCTCTGGTTGCACCCACAAAAAGGAAACTAAAAATCCTCGTTCCTTTTTGAAGGAAACCCCCCCCCCCCAATAGCAACGCACTAACAAAACCCTGTGCCCTAATGACAAACCGCAGTCCCACTAACTAGCCCTCTCGACAACTAACGAAGCCCTATAAAACTAAAAGAAAGCTACTAGTTGATGCCCTATACCCGCATTTTCACCCCCACAGCACCATCCTTAGAACAAACTTATCGTTAGTAACTTGAACGGAAACTCTTTCAAAAGTTCCGAGTGCCCAAATTATGGTTTGAAGTGCGCGGACGACCCTCATAACGATTTTGCCATCTGCACATGAATTGATTTACTGCCTTCCCCATGCGGATGACAAATCTCCTATTTATATGTCAATTGTGCCGGTGTTTAAACTTGTGCGGAAATATGTTGAATTGACTCTGTAACGAACGCCCCCCATACTTCGGATATGGGAATTTCATGGACTATCATAGAACTAGTTGTGCAGAGGTTGAAGGTTGGAGTTCTCTACGGTCTAGTTTTCTTGTATGATAAGAGGTACTTGTAGTGTCGGAGGTCGAGCGCACGTCACGATAAAGTAATGAAGGAAGAATCTAGGGAGATATATATCGGCAAGGAAGATCGTAATTTTCCAATGTACTTCTATTATTACTGCAGTACTGTACATGCGCCAGAGACAGTCCTGCCAATGCCGATATAGGATCAGGAGGAAGAAAAGGAAGGGTTAGTTGGGGGAAGTGTCCAGTTTAATAGTGATTTACTTATGACCTACAAATACGACTGGGCTAGGAATGAAATTTGATTTCAGGAATACGTTACCTAAGTTGATAGTCTCTGGTGGGAAACATTATGCGAGGTGTGTACTTTAGAGCATTACCCTGATTATCAATAAGAGTTTTTCTGCACTAGCAGGAATTGGGTGATGGGTTTATACGAGTACGATATGATCTCATGCGGGGAGACATATCAAAGTGAATTTACAAAAGTTTAAGAGGAAAAGGTTCACGAAGTATAGCTGAATCAACATTCATGAAACATAAGTCAAACAAACGATTTAATGGTAGTTAATCAATAGTCAAAAAAAAAAAGGGTAACACGCTGCATGATCACTCGTCCGCTATGATAAAAACAAACACAAAACACAAGCAAAGCATTAGCCGCGGCTTGTTAATAAAAGAAAAAAAACGCTATGAGCGCATAAAAAGCATCAAAGCTTCTCACCTCGTCCATTTGCCCTCCCATTCATTGACATTCTCACGTCTCTAGATGGCGGCCCGGGATAACAGGACCACTCATTAGTAGCCCATCGAACCACTAGTTCCTTGGCCAATTGCGACATCTCAAAGTACCTGGGATTGGTTTTGGGATGGAACATACTGACATGCGCCGTAACCTCGTCTTGGGCCTTGGTATTTGTGCATCTAAACCATCCTTTTCCACCTTTCTGGGGTAATATGCAAAATGTTCGCTCGCCTCTTTCTTTACCTCGGTCTCCAAGTGCAGTATAAAGATTTGCGAATCCAACACCTTCAACATTCGACGCTCGTTCTGTTCTCTCCTTGAGCTGCTCACCCTTCATCAACACACCGACAAATTCTAGATGTGACGATACCCAACCCCAGCTTTGACCCAATTCGTCTCGCTTAAAGTAAGCCGCTGCACCACCTGCCGCCAGGACTGTTGCTGCACCGGCGTATGCTGCAACTTTCCCCCACTGTGCCCAGAGCCCTGGAGCTTCTGGTTCCTTCTTTTTTTCTTTGGGATCTGGGTTCAAGGCTTTTGAACCTTCGGTTGCCGCGCGCGATGCAAAAAATCCAGATGCCAGTGTACTAACTTGTGAAATTGCAGTGGATGCGGTCTTCAGATTCGTATCAGCTCCGTATGCGAAAACTGCAGGTGATAATCCGAGGTAGGGGGTATCGAAGGCGAGAATTCCTTGGATATATGGGAACATGAATTTCTCCGGGCTATTAGGGCCGGATTTCACCACTTGGTCGTCGAGAATCGAGAGTAAAGTATCCGCTGCGACAATACCGCCCATCGAATGTGTGACCAGAACCGTTCTAACCGAGGGGTCTACTGTTGGGGACTGTGTACCGGCGGCAACCTCAAGATCAATTACGCGAGTTTGTAGCCTGTAGAAACTATGTTAGGATCAGTTAACTTGTGGGGGATTGATGTTGATAACTTGCCATTCACGGAATTTTGCAACACATGCCATAAGATCGCCTCGGGTCTCGTAACGGGGATAGACGACCGATACGATATTTAACTGTGGGAGCGCATGGCCAACAAGAGCTTTGAGGTCCTGGTGAAGCACCCGGGATTAACTTTTGTTTTACGCGGGCTAAAAAAACATTAAGGGGTGGTGAAACTTACAAACGGGAATCTATCAAACGTATCATCATCACCCTGGTGACACCACGAGTTAGCACAAACATGAGAAGGATTGCTCAAGAAAATGGTTGTTCTCACTTTAAAGCCATGAATAAAACATAGGAGTAAGGTCTTCTTCATGACGATATTTTGGTGAGATTCGTTAGCAAAGTGAAGCTTCGTAGGGGGAATGGAGGCTCAAAGGTCAAAAGAACGTGGACAAGTAGAGCTGGCTGAAGCAAGTTGCAGATTATGAAAGTAATGAGGCTTGAGCTCGGATAACTTTGTGGCGTCACTAGTCATGTAGCGCATGTCTCAGAAATGGTATCATGACAAGAGTATCACGGGATACCCCAGGACAGAGTATTATTGGTCACTCACTGCATGTAACTAGCACCCTTATTCCAACGAAAACATCTCCGAAATCGGGTTTCACGCTGGGGAATTGAAACAACGGTTACTCACGGCATTTCACCATTCTAGACCCTAGCCTCTTACTCAACACTTTCACCGAATCACACCGACAACTGATCACATCATAAAAAATAAATATAAAATTCTCTCTCTCCCCTGCGATAAGAGACCGGCTCTTTGCCCCTCCCCCGCACTGAGTTCCCCAACTCATTGTTGCCCTTCTATACATTGTTACACCCACGCCTTCCAGACAAACCATCACTCCCATCATTACCGAAATGTCTGCAACTCCGGAAAACTCAGTCCTCAATGATATCGTCGATCATATTGGGGATACTCCACTCGTTCGTCTTAATCGCATTCCCCAATCCTTAGGGATTAAAGCACAAGTTTTGGCGAAATGCGAGTTCTTCAATGCTGGTGGTTCCGTCAAAGACCGCATTGCAAAGCGCATGATTGAGGAGGCCGAACGTGAAGGAAAAATCAAACCGGGCGATACTTTGATTGAGCCCACCTCCGGAAATACGTAAGTCTCCCCGTTACCCCATGAATGGCACTGGCTGATAACAGTGTCATATTTGCAGAGGTATCGGTTTGGCTTTGGTTGGTGCTGTCAAGGGCTATAGGACAATCATTACACTCCCTGAAAAAATGTCGGCGGAGAAAGTTGCTGTTTTGAGAGCTCTGGGTGCCGAAATTGTTCGCACTCCTACCGAAGCAGCCTTTGATTCGCCGGAAAGCCATATCGGTGTTGCGAAAAGACTTCAGAAAGAGATCCCAAATTCCATCATCTTGGACCAGTACAACAATGCCAACAATCCTCTTGCACACGAACTTGGAACGGCGGAAGAAATTTGGAGGCAGAGTGGTGGAAAGGTTGATGCTATTGTGGCTGGTGCTGGGACTGGGGGTACGATTACCGGTATCGCGAGAGGGTTGAGAAAGCATAATCCGGATGTCACCATTATTTGTGCCGATCCTATCGGTTCCGTTCTCGCACTCCCACCCGCGCTCAACATCTCAAATGCAAGTTACAAAGTTGAGGGCATTGGCTACGACTTTGTCCCTGATGTTCTAGATCAAAAGGTTGTAGACACTTGGGTCAAAACAGCAGATCGCGACTCGTTCCTTTATGCTCGTCGTCTTATCAAAGAGGAGGGTCTACTCTGTGGTGGTTCTTCCGGTTCGGCCTTCTCAGCTCTTGTCGAAGGATTAAAATCTCGTCCTGAACTTAACCAGGAAGGAAAGACAATCGTTGTGGTTCTTCCAGACTCTGTCCGTAATTATTTGAGCAAGTTTGTTGATGACACCTGGATGGAGAACAACCATTTCATCCCAACCGAAGAGATTGAGGACGCCCCCGAGACCACCCAATGGCAAGGCGCTAGAATTCGAGATCTTAAACTCAAACCAGTTGTCACTGTTAAGGCACACGATACTGCTGAGAGTGCGATTGACATCATGACCGAGAAAAGTTTTGACCAGCTTCCCGTCCTATCTAAGAGCGGACAGTTGGTTGGATTGGTTACCTTGGGCAATATTTTAAGTTACATATCCAGAGGCCGCGCTACCAGCAAGAGCTCTGTTCGCGAGCTCATGTTTGACTTCACCAAATTGAAGGAGATTCTAACCGACCCTAATGAGCTCGGTTCCGTCAAACTCAGCTATAAGGATACCGCAAAGCCTGTTGCCGAGGATAACGGTATCGCTCCTCATTCACATTCCACCGGTGGTAAGAGGGCTGGCAAGAGAAAGTTTGAGGAAATTACCTTGGATACTCCCTTAAGTGCTTTAAGCCATTTCTTCGAACACAATTCCGCGGGAATTGTCACTGAGAGATCGAAAGAAGGTGGATTCCAGGTGAAGCATGTTGTTACGAAAGTTGATCTTTTAGGCTATTTGGTGAGGGAGGGGAAAAGGGCTTCTGGCGTTCCTGTTTAAAGCTTTATTTTTGTTTCAGTCCTGATTTTTAATTTGGGTTTGGGTTCAATCTCAGAAGCATTGTTTTATGCTCTTATGAGATTAAATCGTTCTGTATCATAAACTCCCCTTAGCCTAAGTAGATTAGGCAGTACTTGAGAACCAGAATTAAATCTTTATCCCCTTGTGCTATCCTAATGACACAGCATGTTCTATGTTCTATGTTCATCGCTACTCACTCGCAGAATATGTATGCTAAAATATACCCCTGGCCAGGGAATAAGGTAGTCCACTTTAGGTTGGAACCGTAGACGCGTGAAAAGGAGACGCGCCAACAACACAGAAAACATACGGACTAGAATTCCTTTCCTGTTCTATTGCTTCCCCACCAATCCATTGTCTTGTTTACACCCACTAAAACAAAAACTTCTTCATCAAGAATAGAGTTTCAACACTAATTTTTATCATTATCATCACCGAAAACCTCTCAGCTACTACAAGATGTCTTCCCCCACCAAACGTCGCCCCGTGCGGCAATCTTCATCTCAGCAAGCGACCCCCCGCGCCCGCCGTTCCCCACGAAAGGAGGTCAACACCCCGCTCGCACCACCTCCTGCTGGGCCGGAAATCGGGACATCCCCGCTGTTCCGCGGCTCTTCGCCGGCCATGTCTTCGGATCCCATCCGCATGAGCTCGCCGACTCCGCAAGCTAGTCAGACATTGCCAGCTTCAGGTATCTCGGGTGCTGTGAGGGGTCGGACAATGGACTCTGATCCTTTTGGAGGTTTGCGATGGATTCCCTCAGGTTAATCATAAGAGGTGAAATGCTGATGAGGGGATTAATTAGTCTCTTCGCCGCTTCGTTATGCTAGTACTTCGCCATCCAGGGGTGGAAGAACCCCGAGATCTTCAGGGCTTCCTATGTCTAGTGCTAGTGTATTGAGATCTCGGTGGGTTTTACCAATGAGCTTCTATGTGTTCGGTCCAATTGCTAATGGTGCTTTTTTAGACACGGTGGAGAAATTGAGGAGAGTACACCGCTACGCTCTCGCCGTGGAGATCTTCAATTTTCGGATGTCAATGCGACCCCTACTCGCCGTAGGCTTCTCTATGTGGATGAACAGGGCATGCCTGTCCGTTCAGGAGCCGGCGGCGGTGATGCAGTTCATCCATTATCTGATGCAGCAACCTATAGCGGCGGACCAACATCTGATTTACCTGATGGCCCTCGCCGCCTTATCTGGGGTACCAACGTCTCCGTCGAAGAGTCAACTCAAGCGTTCAACAAGTTCCTTCGCGAGTTCAAGCGCCGGTACAGAATGCGTATGGATGGGGAGTTTGTTGCCCCTGGTGTAGGTGATGAATTGGTTTATGTGGAGATGTTGAAGCAGTTGCGAGAGTTGGGAACTTCAAACTTGAACCTGGATGTTCAGAACTTGAAGAGTTTCCCTCCCACCAAACGGTTCTATCACCAATTGCATGCGTACCCGCAGGAAATAATTCCTATTATGGATACCTGTGTTAAGGATACCATGTTAGAAATGCTAGAGGAGGCAGGTGCTGATGAGGTCGAATACGAAGCTTGTCTGGAGAGGATTTACAAGGCCAGGCCGTTTAATTTAGAGAAGACTGTCAATATGAGGGATCTCAACCCTGCTGGTAAGCTTCCGATGGGACATGGGTAAATGGAGATGGCTAATGATAGGTAACTAGATATCGATAAGGTTATCAGCATTAAGGGGCTTGTCATCCGTGTTACCTCAATTATCCCAGATATGAACAAAGGTAAGCCAACCAACCGCCATTTATATATAGGACACTCTAACCGTTCTTATAGCCTTCTTCCGCTGCCACGTTTGTGGTCATACTGTTACCGTGGAGATTGACAGAGGCAAAATCGCCGAGCCTACTGTGTGCCCCCGTGAAGTTTGCAAGACACCCAATTCCATGCAAATTGTGCACAATCGTTCCGACTTTTCCGATAAGCAAGTTATCAAACTCCAAGAAACCCCCGATTCCGTTCCTGATGGTCAAACACCCCACTCGGTTTCCCTTTGCTGCTACGATGAACTTTGTGATGTAGCAAAGGCTGGTGACCGTGTCGAGGTTACGGGTATTTTTAGATCTGTCCCGGTCCGCGTTAATCCAAGACAGAGATCTATCAAGAGTCTTTTCAAGACTTATGTTGATGTTCTTCATATCCAGAAAGTAGACAAGCGCAGGATGGGTCAGGATACATCTACGCTTGAGGAGGAATTGGCTGGGCAGGTTGCTAGTGACATCGATGAAGTCAGGAAGTTGACCGATGATGAAGTTGAAAAGATCAAGGCTATCGCGGCTCGCTACGATGTGTACGAGCTGCTGTCTAGATCTTTGGCGCCTAGTATTTGGGAAATGGAGGATGTTAAGAAGGGGGTTCTACTTCAGCTATTTGGAGGAACGAACAAGACATTTGAGAAAGGTGGTGCGCCAAGATATAGAGGCGACATTAACATTCTACTTTGCGGTGATCCTTCCACCTCAAAATCTCAGCTTCTGCAGTATGTTCATAAGATTGCCCCTAGAGGTGTCTATACTTCCGGAAAAGGTTCTTCTGCTGTCGGCTTAACAGCATATGTTACCCGAGATCCCGAGACTCGTCAGTTGGTCCTTGAATCTGGAGCATTGGTCTTGTCCGATGGAGGTGTCTGCTGTATCGATGAGTTTGATAAAATGAACGAGGCTACACGCTCAGTTCTTCATGAAGTAATGGAACAGCAGACAGTTTCTATTGCTAAAGCTGGTATTATCACCACCCTGAATGCTAGAACGAGCCTGTTGGCATCCGCCAATCCTATCGGATCCAAGTACAATCCGAACCTCCCGGTCCCGGCCAACATTGACTTGCCACCTACATTGCTCTCTAGATTTGATCTAGTTTACTTGGTACTCGATAGGGTTGACGAGGCTCATGATCGTAGATTAGCGAGACATATGTTGGGCATGTACTTGGAGGATAACCCGGAGAACGCCTCAGGTAATCTCGAAATCATCGTACGTATACTCTTGTCCCCAATTCAAGATTTTTTAAAGCAAGCACTAACCTAAATAATTCGCAGCCCATCGAGCAACTCACAGCCTACATCTCCTATGCCCGCCAAAACGTTCACCCCAAGCTCACCGAGGAAGCCGGCGAAGAGCTCGTAAAAGCTTACGTCGACCTCCGCAAGCTCGGTGAAGACGTGCGCGCGGCGGAGCGCCGTATCACCGCCACCACCCGCCAACTCGAATCCATGATCCGCCTCTCAGAAGCACACGCCAAGATGCGCCTTAGCGAAGAAGTAACAGTCGACGACGTCCACGAAGCCGTCCGCCTCATCCGCTCCGCCATTAAGGAGTCGGCTACGGATCCCGTGACCGGAAGGATAGACATGGACCTCCTCGGCGGCATCAGCAATTCCGAGCGACGCAGGAAGGGTGACATGAAGAATGCCATTATCGGCCTCCTCGACGAGATGGCCAGGGGCGCTGGCGGGGCTAGGTATAATGATGTGCTCAAGCGTCTGCAGGAACAGAGCACCGGTATTACCATTGCATCCGGAGAATTCGCGGATGCTTGTAGGGCGCTCGAGACGGAGGGGTTGATTAGAGTTAGTGGGGAGGGGGCTAGAAGGGCTATTAGGAAGATTTCGGGGTTTTAGATTAGATATCCTGTGAGAGGGGGGAAACATGAATGGATTGATGGACGCGGAGTGGATTATTAAAGGGGGGTTACGACGGAATGTAGTATTTCATGCATGGTTTTGAAAAAATGATATCTAGTTCGTGAGAGTTGTCTTTGAAATTAGGGGGGAGGGGGAAGTGTATTATACAGTACGGTGATCCAGCTTCTGGTGGCCCGGTGGCTTCCTCCTGCCACACATCTGTTTGTCATCACGGCAATATCACGTGCTGTGCTTGACGAAGTCTTGGCACCTAGGATGCGGGCCATCACTAAGTCTTACTCGCTCCGGGAATCCGCGCATCAGCTTTTCTGGATGTTTTCTCTTTTTTCCCTTTTTCCATTTTTGTGAATTAATCATGGGATACTGACTGTTGGAGTAGCCAGCAGCTAAAGTGCTATATTGTTTACCGGTTTCTTGACAATACCTTTGCATTTTTAAGTAATCGTTAAGATCAAGTCCGGATGTTTAATCGGCGGTTACGAGTCTTAGATTTATTCTAGGCGTGACTGAAAACTGCCGGGTTTCCTCTTACTGAAGAATGGAATGGGTAACCATACAGATATCACAAGAGTTAAGTAGCTTTTCCATCTAGGGATTCTTCTGCTCTGTACGGAATGAGGACCCCCCTGTCGGACACTGCCTCCGAGTGATCGACCATGAACACGCACCAAATCAGTCCGGCCCACGTCAACACCAACTATGCTCCACGAGGACAGCAATGTAACACCATCAGCCGTCTCTCCTCCATCAAGAAAAACTCCCCCAACCCTCTCTCTAGATTAGCCACAAACAACTTCACCCCTCCACCTCCACCTCCCCAAAAATGTCCCCCATCCCCCCTCTCCTCCGAGCCGCCATCTCAAGACTCACCTCCCAAGCCGGCGACTTTCAAGAATGCCTGCACAACAACCTACATGCCGCTAATGCCCGCACCACATCCCGCACCGTTGACCAGGCCGTGCTCAAGATCGACGACATCGTCATTCGCTACCTGATGCATGTGCAGCATGCGGGCCGCGGAATGACCGAGAGCGAGGCTATAGCGGGAGTCGAGGACTTGATTGAGTATCTGGAGGACTTGCATGAGATTATGCATGAGAATATGGCAGAGAGTGGGGTGGAATGGTGGCCTTGTGATCAGGTGGAGTGGGATTGAGTGGTTGGTTTGGGGGGGGGGGGTCTGCTGAGGTGGTTATTTTGGATTTACGAGACGGGGTTGTTTTTAAGAAGGGGAGAAGGGAGATGGTGAGGAAGAGGAGGAGGGAGATAGTGTGCGATAAGACGGTTTCTGGGAAGGTGGGGGGTGGGGGGTGGTGACTATCTGAGTTTATACCACCATGACGTGTGGTTTGTGGGAAGTTTAATGTAGTAGCGTATTGAGTTATTTCATGATTGCCGAAATTTAATCACGGGTGTTTTGTATTACAGTGTAATTAGCAGTGGAGATGTGAAGTCCTTTGGGGGAATTGTGGTAAAGGTGTACCTGTGCAAGATATGAGTTTATTGGTTTGTTAACTCCTGCGAGTCCCTCTTCTTGAACGGGATTCGAGTACAGTTGTTATTTCTTCCTATTGTCAACGCGCTTCACGTGCGCTTGTATGGCTCAATCCCGGGCATAAGGTTATTATTTTGGCTCTTGGTTCATTTGCAATGCGAGTGGGCGGAGGTATAATACCTGAATAAATGTTTGTGAAAACTATGATAGTTTATTGTTCGACTGGATAAAGATGATTAGGCTATATCGAATCCGCCTAGGTGGAGATAGTTTACAGGATTCTTTTCCAGGTATTGATGGGGTGTAGAATAAATAAAAGAGCAGTGATAGAACAGATAATGGGGCGGGCACGGAGAAGACCGCCACGGCAACACGAGAGAAAAAACAAACAGAAATGCTATAATAGGCAATGAGGCCGAGGACGCAATTGAAAGTAAAATTCACCTTTCCTCCATAAGACAACACTCTGTCTGTGGTGGTATTTTTATTTTTATCTATAGGTAGTGACGATGGCTGGTAGATTACAAAGATTACGTGAGAATAGGTCTATCTACCAGGTCTACTTACACAACTGAAATATACTCGCAATTTCAAAGATAAGCCCAACGGAAGATGCATGCCCCAGGATACAGCGAATGGTCATCGGAACTAGCCGGTAAGTTAACCATCACTCGTTCCTCAGCAGCTCCTTACGAGAGCGGTGATTACTGTTCTAGGTGCCCTTGCTGTTCATATCTCTCCTCCAGCTGCCTCTCGAGCTCTCCCTCCTCCCACTGCTGTTGCCACCCCTTCCCCCTCTCCAATCCCATTCCTGCTCCCTCTCCTCACCCTTCTCCCCGCCCTTCTCGTCCTGCCTCTTTTTCTCCTTCTCCTCCTTCTCCTTCCTATTTCTTTCCTTCTTCTCTATCTTTTTCTTATTAGAAGCACCCTCAGACCGTTTTCTGAACTCATCAACCCGCTCAGGTGTCATATCCCTGGTAAGCAAATCAAAAGCATGCTGCGGGCCCTTGATGATATTTTTGTCCTCGGGAGGAGAAGATGGAATCTCTGGATTTTCATTGTCGGGCTCAAACAGAATGGCTCTGGGGAATGCGCGGATGTTTAATTGGTTGCGGGTTGGGCGTTTACCACGGGCACGGCAGAGCGCGAGGTAGTCGGATTTGCCGAGTTTGAATCTTGTGGCTAGTTTATCGAGACCTGCTTGGATCTGGGAGTCATTGAGGGGCTTTCGCACGGCTGATTTTCTTTTGTTAGTTTTGTGGATAGGAGGATGGGGGTGAAGAACAAAAAAAAAACGTTCACGGCTAAATGGGGGAACTTACTGCTTTCTCCACCCTTAGCAGTGACTGCCATCGGGAGAGAGACTCGAATCCTTCGTTTGACAATAATGGAGACATCAGAGTCTTCGTCTTCGGAAATCTTCTCCTCGACGCCCTTTTCATCTGCAGAGATCATGGGGGATTTAGGATCATCGGACTGAACCTTCATCCTCTTATTATGTCTGCTGAAAACCTGGCTTCCTTTCATCCGTTTGACACGATGGGAGACGTTGAGGTCATCATCACTAAGAACGTTGCCCTCAACACGCTTCTCGGCGGCGATGGTTGTAAAGGAGCCTGTGACTTCAGTCACAATCTTTTTGCTAACTCTACGTCCACCTGTTTTCAATTGTCAGCAGTGCGTACTAGAGAAATAGAGAGTAAGAGCTTCTGGCTTGATTGGAAAAGCTTACTGGTTTCTCCGCGCATGAGAGGGGAGGATATTTTTCTATCGATTGCTGCCTTGGGTGCCTTGCTTTTGCTTAGTATGATAGCATGGACTCGATCAGAATCGTCATCAGAGTCCAAGTCATTTTTCTTATGGTCTGTGTTGGCTACCGGGGCTCGGGAGACTATGGTGTGCTTTAGTTTAACCTTCATTTTTGGCATATCTGTGGGTTTTGTTTTTGAACTTTGGTGGTGGGAGCAGGGGAGGAGATGAAGAGATTGAGACAGTTGAAGGAGGAGAGGGGAGGGTGGGAGAGGGAAGGAAGAGCAAGAGGATGGGGAAGGGAGAGGTAAGAGAGGACTGCGGCAACGGTAACCGTTCTGTTTACTACCGTCACCGTCACGATACCCCAATGCCCCCAGCACTTGTGACGTGGTACACGAGCGTTCTATTGCTATTCTGCTTGAAAAAAAATTGATTACTTTCTAGGAGGTGAATTCAAGTTAATGCACTCGAAGTAACTGATGTGTGCATTAATTAGTCTAGATTCTAGAATCCTTACTGGTTCCTGTAATGCAATTTTCTCAATAGCGCGAACAACATGTCCGAGTGATCCATCATGAATGTGATCTAAGAGTTTGCGTAGACACCAGACACAGTATCCTGTCCACGGGTGCGGAACTATAGCACTACTGGCTATTTGCTGTAGCAGGAGTTTGATAACAATGGAGAAAGACACTAGATATCTGAAGGAACCCCTCCAAACCTTTCACATGTGTCCATAACAGTAAATAAACCAACTCCACAGGCTTTACATAAAAATTACAGATTTCCGATCGGCTACCACAGATAAGCACAACAAATCTTACCCCGCCACCACAAATTGGCGGCTATCGCATGGGTTTCAAACTTTGCTGTAGGAACTCAGACTCCAGGTTGACCTAAACAAGTTATGGAACCTAACATTTGAAATAGGTGGTTTTTGGGTTAATTCACTGAGGAGAGAAGAATTTCAGAGTTTTTTTTTTGTCTTTTCTGGCACTGGGTAGTTGAGTATTTTAAAGGGAACCGGTATAGAAAAGCCACCAAGTGAGCTCAGTTTGGGTATTGCAAAGTTAGACACAGGATAGAAGACAGACTGTGGACACGAGTAGTCTGTCAAGTCTTTATTTTCATTAGATAGTTATTCTGGAACACAATATAAACTGCTAGGTTATACTTACGAATTCTAAAGGATAAAGGCATGAATAAATTAGCCCATGCCTTAAGGTGCTTGCCATGGATTTTCCTTTCTTTTTACAAATAAAATCTAGAGGATTTAACAAAAAGAAAATAGACAAGAACAAAGATGGAAGACTTATCTGTTGCATGATAGTGTTCAATTAACAATGATAGATAAATCATTTTGCTGAGAGGAAAGAAGTTACAGGATGGCCTTATAATTTAAAAAATGTATGAATTTTCAGTGCCGGGACCTTGGCCTAACAGTATTGTCCCGGTAAACTTGAGAAAAAGTCCAAGTTGGCTCATGGGGAGGTGATCCCCCGAGAGCGGGGCTCGTGACTCCAAAGGATGTAGGCTGTTTGGCTGAACTTTTTTGCTGCTCGGAGGAAGGCTATCCTTCTCTAGCCTTTTGTTCCAGATACTCTTGCTGCGACTTTCTAAATCTACCTTGGAGTGGGTCGGTCGTGAGGGGCTCTGGTACCAATAGGCCGAGAAATGCGTCCGGGAGAGGTGGTGCGTTCAATTCACTATGAAAACAGGTTTTTTATTGAATTGCTTTCGTCATGGGGGAAACTGTCTTGGATGCTAAGTACGTTGCCAGCATGCAGTGTTGAATAGATCAAAAGCTAACTTCAGTGGAAATTCGCAAAAATTGGAGAGGAAGCTTGTACTGTATTTGAAAGAAAAAAAAAACAAAGAAAAACTACTGTTTTCTAATTTTGCCCAAGCGGTAAGGGTCCCCACAGCCTAGCTGTAGCTGTAGCAATCGGATACGTCACGTGACTGATTGATATTCTGTGATGTGTGCATCGGGATTTCTTTGTGCTCTCTAATTCTTTGTTCAAAATTTTACTCTAGTTTCGTTCTTATATAATTTGACATGTCCTTGGCATAGCTCATCTAGCTAGGCCTCTTGATATGATACAGGTATTGGAGTACCGTATAAACTCGAGTTATCCACTATCGTCACCCCACGATTGGTTTAGATTGACAAGTTAACAGAATTGTGAATACCAGATCTTATACCGCTTCTGGAAAGAGCTAGTCCTTCTCAGGAACCCCAGTCCCCAAATCCCGAGATTACAGGGGGTGACGGAGATAGTGGATAACTCGAGTTTATACGTTATGTGGTTATTTGCTTTTCCCTTTTCAACTTTTGCTTTTTTGTAATCCTGCTTATGGTGCAACTTTAAAGGGTAACTCTGACATTTCTCCTTTTCCCGCCGATGAAATTCATGCGCTAGGCACGTGCACTACCCCATTTTCCAGTGGTCATCGGAGGATTGATACTTTCTTAGGAATCGAATCTTAATGGATCGATCTGCATGGTGTAGATTTTGCCTCTTGGAGTATCCAACCGAGTATCGTGTGCCCTGCTTGTATTCGGCTACCCTATCCTAATTGCCCTAACTTTACGAAAAGTGAAATCGTCGAAACCCACTTGACCAAAACGATTTACGGGCACTCGGGGGAAAGTGAAAAAATATCTGTGATGTGCTACAGATTACCGTGAAACCTATTCAATCATAGAAAAGAGGGGGGGGGGGGAAGAATGGGAGTAGTGGAATTCCTGCTCTTCGCAAAAGAAAAAAGAAAAAAAGAAAAAGGAAATCTTGGTTTTAAAAATAGCTGTTGTTCTTTGGCAGGCTTACTGCGATCCACAATATTTTCTTTTCTACCTTGCAGGTCGAATCCTACTTTACAGGTACTGTACAAAAATAATAGTAACTCTGATTATTAGTAAGAAGACTTGGTGGACTCGCGCTATTGAATATCGGTCAATTCTTTGTGATAAAATTATCCAAGGAGTGAATTATGAATGACTTTGTGTCACCAGAAGTTGACGACATGTTTTTGTCCTTTAAAGAGTTGTTGATGCCTTAATTGTGTGGCACAAGTTCGCTAAAAGAGAGGTGCTCGCAGAATATCAAAGCGTAATTATCATTGGATCGCTTATAGTATGAGTTTGGCCTCGGCGAATAGATTGTGTGGTGAACCATAACTTATTTTGAAGGGTTCCCAATTCTGTTGCGCCATATCGCGGGATTGTGAGTTGTGCTTCTCATCTTTCTTGAGTTTATTTTTCAGCCTCGAACGAGCCGCCACGTCGGTATTCCTAAACCAACCGGGTGTGTTTATCTAACACTTTCTGCCAACCAAAAGGTAGCAAAATCATGCGCAGACGGGATTCACCATACTAAAGGCACTGTTGTTTAGATGCACAAGTAGGAGAACAAGGCGCCTCACAGATCAACTCCAGAACGTAAGATCACGAGCGAGATTGTGGAATGCTCTACCCGAGTAGTCAATGCATCTGGAACCTGCCATACAAGAGATCAGAATTTTACACAACCTGCATCCTCTCTTAATTCTTATCAGTCTGCTGGTTTCATAACCCCGCTTGTACAAAAGAAAAAAACGAATTTCATAAGGCTGTAGTAAACCCCGCTTGTTTGCAGTGGTACTGAGTGACAAATATTAAGTTGTACGGATATGACTACATTCAATTTATGACCTTGGAAAATCCCCGCTCTCCACATCTTCCAAGCAGTTCCTTCTTAACTTTTTGATCTCACCAAGTCAAAAAAAACAAAAAAACTCACCCGTTCAGCGATCATACAAACATTTCTCTTCACTATGTCTTCGTCGTTCTCCGAGTTACATCGGCCACCCTCATACGACGATGCGGACGATCCGTTGTTATCAAAACCAGAGAAGTCACCTAAACATCCAAAACAATCATCATTCAATAGTCGGGAACAGTTCTGGTGGAACATGATTTCTCTTTCAGGGAGATGCTTGACAACAGCACTTTCACTATCATTTCTTGTTTTAGGTCTCCTGATCTTTTCCCGGATGGGGGAACTGTCAAGCTGGGAGCAGCGAGGGTTCAATGCACTTACAATTCTGCTCAGTGCTTTCGCGAGTTTAGGTCTTGGGTCCGTGTTGGGATATTTAGGGTCTATGTTGAGATGGCCTCTGCTTGCTCGGAAAAAGTATAACATGCGAGACGTGTGTGATGTCCCCTTCTTACTAAATCCTTGGTAGATCCTAATTAGCGAGATACAGATTGAATTGCTGCTCGCCATGCCATCCCCAAGCGGCTCATTAGCACTCATTTACGCACAAATTCGGGAATGGAGATTCTCCTCGACTACTTTTATTGTCATGCTCTATCTCTTTATAAATATTGTTGGACGATTTAGTGTTGCTATATTTGGATTGACTTACAACTTGGCGGATTTACCCATCGTGACACCGCCTACCCATGTTACAGATTGGAGCTCTAGTGTATTGGTTACCAAGAACGCCGAGGCGTTCGACGTTTCCTCAAACCAGTTCCGTGGGAGCTCCATTATCCGCGAGAATCCCCCATTTTCACAGTAGTTTTAACTGACTCTTCATGCAGGAGATTACCTGGATTTGGTGGAAGGTGGCCTAGCCACACTTACTCGTCGACTAAATATAAACTATAACAGCACCGCACCCGAGAATCTGGGGGAGAATACAGTTTTTGCGCTCGGGCTTACTACATCCACCGTTGTTCAAGATGGTAATGGGGTGAAACTCAAATATGAAATATCGGATTTCAATGGATCAACACCAGTACCTTCTAACCACACCGTGGAATCCTCTGTTAGTTGCACAATGTTCCGTATTAAGACATCAGGAGAATACTGGAAGGACTATAGTAATGAAAATAGCAATCAAACATCTGGCAGTAGGTTATAAATAATCACTGGGATTTTTCACTAATGGCCTGAAGCTTACATTAATTATGGAAATATAGATTGGAAATCTGAAGCGAACGGGGATAGAATTGCTGAAGTGTTGAGGGTGCTTGACAAACAAGACGTGTGGCCTGGTGAGCGCTCAGAATGGGTCACTTGGGCAGCACCACTGGGGCAATCAGATAGACCTTCAGTGACTTGTAAGTGATCTATCTTCAATGGCACAACATGCTATAGATTACTAATTTATTGTTCTCTAGATGTGGTGTATTCCACTGTAGCCTGGGAATGCACCTCAATACTTGTGGAGAAACTGGGGGACGCCCCCCATCCAACACCATTATTCAATTCCTCCTCGCTTTTTCCGTTACCAATTGCAAACAAGATGGAAGCCGGAAAAACGTATTCAACCTCGGTGACCACGAGCACACAAAAAGCCGTTTTTTTATATCCATCAACGACCACCAGAACTTCTGTGTACAAAAGTACTCCCGTCGGCCGGGGTAAAGCGATTATTACCTCCACCGCAGTCCGGACCGTGTGTACCACATCAACACGAACCACTTACCGGACCTGGACGATCTCTAAGGAGCCCACCAGGGCAGGCAGGACCGCTTCAGTGGTATACCGATGGCTTGGGGAGCTTCAAAGCCGAGTAAGCCCCTCATTCGGGGTGCAAAAGCTCGACTTTTACAAAAATGGAGAAGGGGGCTCCCCGGCACAAAAGCAGCTTTACAACCTCTACGTTGCTACCTTAGTCGCGCGCCTTCCCATTACCGCAATAGCCTATGCAAATACAATATACCCGCGCAAGTTGAAGAACCCAGACGCGAGCCCAACCAGGCGTATCAAGACAACACTAGAAGTGGAATGGCTCAGGGTCGGTATTTCGGCGGGTGTCATCGTCGCCGGCCAGATGCTCGGGATTGCGGCAGTTCTGTATTACTGCCGGAATGTGTATATTCGGGAGGAAAGTTTTCTCGCCACCGCGGTGTTGTTAAAGACGGTGTTGAACAAGATTGACGACGCGAGTATGATGACAACGGTGGAATTGGAGGATGCCTTGAATAAGGCTTTGAAGGGTCCCATCAGTTACGGGACTGTCTCGGACGTGCACGGTGAATGCCCACAGGTTGCTTTGGACCGTAACGTGAATAATAATTTTCCCAAATATCTCCTCGCGAACAGCAGGGTTCGCCGACGGTGAGGGGGGCTTGTTTCGGGGGTTTCGAGGCGTTTTTGTTGTAGGGGAGGTCTCTCGGGAAGGCTATCTTAGATTCAGGGGATGGACGGGACAAAATTAGGCTTTTAGCGGATTTTTTTTTGAATTTACCATGTGGATCATGTTTTCTTAATGCAATCTCATATGGGAGAATTATTGGGGACAAAGGGAGCTGCTAAGGCATTGTGGAGTTATTATAATCAAAAATTTTTTATTTATCAAGTTATCTTCTTCCGCTTGCTCTATTTAAACTTGCTAGATGATGTACCCTCCCCTAATCACACTTGATAAATCGTGTTGAAAGTCGCAATGCAGCAATTTCTCTCGTTCGGCAGTCGAAAAAAGAGGATGGTTCTGTGGATATCAACCTCTTATAACAAAAAATCTCCGGAATCTACCGATTGTGGTGTTGTTGAGAAATAGTAAGAAGCAAGACTCATTATTTCAAGCAAGGTATTGTCGGATGCGTTGATGGACTCATTGTAACAGACGTGTAACGTCGCAATCTTCTTGCTTAGTTTATTCGTATGAAATGCGTTGATGTTTTGCTGTTGGTTCGTTGTATTTAAGGGGGCTCTGAGACCCATCGTTGAGAGAAGAGGAGAAGACAGCAATTATTCGGACAAGCAGTGATCCTTATCCTTCTCCCCCCCTCCCCACCTTCCTATAATTTCCTGAGCCACCGTTGTGGGCAGGAATATAACCATTATTCACTGGCACGGGGCTAGAGACACGATGCCACCCTCCCTGCCGATACCCACCAAAGAACGCCGGACCCCGAAGACGTCCCATAGTATGGTGTAGACAATTGTATTGGTTCATCCTTGGTAACCAAGGGTCAAACAAGCTCTGGTAGTGGGGAGGAAAGAACGTTCTGGTCTTGCCTTGCCTAGACTACGGGAGGATAAATATGCCTGAAGCAAGGAACTTTGCCCGAGATTGGAAAGATCCGAGGAAGATCTGCAGCGCTTAGGTCACGTTTACGATGTGCCGCACCCCCTCCAAGGCTTCAAGGAATTTTCTCCTGTACGAAACCCCTGGCCCGAGACTGATTCCCAGACAGGCATAATTGAAGTCGAAGATGGGCATAAAGATCTTGATATTCCGACCTGGGTTAAGAATATATTCCTTCAACCAGACTTGTATACTTCCAGGGAGATTTCCGGAAGACTTTGTACATTTTAATCAGTTATTAATATTCAATATACCTCACCGCCTCTATGAGCTTGCACAATTATACCCTATCAATGAAACTCCGTCACCCAATCTCACTCGACAATCGCAGCTTTCGCTAGAGTTCTGCAGGTGCGAAATCCTTTATCTGATACTCTTGCTACCCTGGAAGTTAGATTCATGCTTCCACTAGAAAGCCTCAACCACCGCAAGCCCTGCACCTCTCTCACGGCTGATCTTCCAAGTAGTTCCCAATGTAGCTCTAACTTGCCACCCATGAAATTGCACGCATCGAACATAAGACCGATTTTTCCGCATGTTTTTAGTCATGTTACTCTTACCACCCCCTATATCCGCTTGAGTCACTCGCTAGAGCCATTGAGACAATGAAACCAAACATCTTGATTATTAGAGGCGGGTTCTAGCGTTTACTTAATGCGAAATTCTTGTGCAGCCAACTCTCTTTATGCTGAAAAACTTGGCATATTCCATCTGCCCGCTCTATTTTTTCCCAGATTAAATATCAAACGATAGTATTGGAAGTACGAGCTCTTAAAAAAAAAATCGAACTTGGATCTCACCGCTGCTATTGTATTTCCCACGACTCGGCGGACATCCAAATTTCCCCCTTGCCCCAGATCTCGACGATGCGGCTCAACAAGCCACAACTTCTGTCATGTGGCTCAACAGCCACAGCAGCAGCTAAAATTGATTAGTCAAATAATTCCCCTTAAAATCTTTTTCCAAGCTTTATTTAGAATTAGTAGCCGGGCAGGGGAGCGAATTCTTCCAATCAGGGAACATCCCAGGACAAGAACTCGTGAAATTAACTACCGTACAGTACTTGCAGAACAACCAGGTAATCTCACAAAACGCCTATCATGACTGCATGGAACAGCGATGCAGGGTGGTGCATTATCGGGGGTTTTCTTAAGTTGACTTCATTGTGTGATGGAGAATGTAGCCTTTGTGTACTGTGCTGTGCAGTGCTTAATGAGCTGCGTGAGGTACTGGTAGAGTAGGAGGTAAAATTTAGTTAGCGACGATAATTAATCGTGATGTTTAAAAATTACTTCTATGCACAAACTAAAATCTACAGTATTACTATTCACCCGACGGCTACAAAAATAACATCGCAAACCTTCCAATCGAAATTTCACACCTTCAAGAACAAGAAAAAAACAAAGAAAAGCTCTCGGTGTATTTCAAGCTCTTCCTTCCTCTTTAACACTAAAACCCCTATACCCTCCACCAATACCAAATCCCCATCCCCCAATCAACCAATTACAAGCTCTTCGAAAATCAGCTTACCATGCCATGGACAAGGCACCTCAGCAAGAACTAAATTCTCACCCATCGCCCGGCCGATCGAATATTCTCACACTAATTACAAGTACTGTACCATCCCCAAGGTTGATAACAAAAATAAAAAATAAAAATAAAAATAAAAATAAAAAAAGTCTCCATGTCAAAAACAAAGCAAAAATCACCGCCCCTCGCTGTAAATGATTACAAAAGGTAGCTCCAAAAAATAAGAAAAAATTAAAAAATAAAAATAAAAATAAAACTCATCATCCTATCCGCTAATCACCCAGGCACCTCGTTCTGAGTACGTTACGTACCTGTAGGACCTCACCGGCCTGCATACCTACCGTACAGCACAGCACAGCACCATACGGTACTTCATCGTACTACTACCTCGTATCCCAGCTTACACAACACCCCCCTTCCCCCATTACCACAACCACAACATCCCTCCCGAGATCGCCTCATGATATCACCACACCTCACACCTCACCTTCCATCTATTCCCCAACTCCCGTCCTTCAAAGCCTCCTCCTCAATCTAATACCCCTGTTACCACCCAAGCTTTCAGCAAGAGCACTATTACACGCATGTGGTTACTGGTAACGTATTTTTTTTTTTCTTCCGAAAACTCATGTCTCGCCGATGGGGCAGTACGCTACCCCGTACAGTACCGTAAGAACTCGTGAAATCCACTACAGTATCTCCGTCACCCCCCCCCCCGTAATCTCAGGATTCAGAGACAAAAAAGCCTCGCAGAAGGACTAGCTCTTTTTTCCAGAAGCGGTATAAGATCGGCACTTAGGCTGTGTTGGATTCGCAATTCTGTTGACTCGCCAATCTAAACCAATCTTGGCCTGACCGGCTGATGATCTGATGGTGGATTCCAAGAGTTCTTATGGTAGTCCGGTGCGGATTTCCCGATTCATTCGAGTAGCGAGTACTAGGCGGGGTGTTTTTCGTACAAGACAGGGATGGTTTTTGCTGGTTGGATATCCCTGTCTTTTACGAAATATCTTGCTTGGTGCTTGTATGGTTGTACCGGTACGTACTGTAGAAAAGAAAAAAAAGGTGTTGTGGTTGGATGGTTGCGTTTGCGGGTGAGGCGTTTATCGGCGAGGTGGAAAAAGCACGGCACTGTACTGTGTGGTAATTTATGGGGAGGGATTAGGGTTGGGGTTTTTGTTTTGGGGTTGGGTTTGGGGGTATGGTATTGTGGTTCATGGATGGAATGGTATGGGAGAGGCGGGATATGTTGGAGGAAGGTTTCTTCTCATTGTGATACGGTGGTCATTGTGATACAATGTTGTGGTGAGGGAGATCAGATATAGATTTGTTTGTCAAACAATTATGGCGTTATATAACAGAAAATATAAAAAAAAAATAAGACTCGGAGAAAGAAAAGAAAAAAAAAAAGGAAGGGGCGTTTCTTGTTTAATTCAGAGGGTATGAACACCCTACATAAGCGAATCGTACTCTAGCCGTGCACGCTTCTTAAGTCCTGAATCCTCTTGGTAGTGAGTCGCCGAGCTCTGGTACGTGCTCCAGGCGCTGCAAATGTTGTTCAGGGTGGAGTTGTTCACGCCGGAGATGTCGTTCTTGCGCTCAAGGAATTGAAGGGCGAAACCCGCGCTTACGTGCCATGCCTATTCGAATAAAAGTCAGCTCTGCAATAGGTAATAGTGTTAAAAGGAAGGGGAGTGAAAACATACAATGTGGCAATGAAGAACCCAGATTCCCGGATTATCAGCCTCAAAGGCAATGACCATATACCCTTGGCCAGGCAACATCGCAACATCCTTTCGCGGGGGATTCGACCAGCGCGTGCCCTGTGCAGCTTCGGTAGCATTGAACGTGCCGTTGCCCTGGTAGAGGACGTGGAAATCGTGACCGTGAAGATGGATGGGATGGGCAAAGCGCACTCCAGTCTCCTCGATGACGAAGTAGTACCATTTGCGCTCGGGGAGTTCGATAATGTTGTACTCGGTCGGGTAGGTGCCAGTGCTCTCGAGGAGTTGCAAGGTGGGGTGGTTCCAGTCGACACGGGTGCTCACGCCGCCGAGCGTCCAGCGGATGACAGGGGAAAAGTTGAGGCCCCAGAAGAGATTCTGCGCGCCCGAGAGGTCAACTTGCGGAACGGCCTTGGGGACCACCGGAACTAGGCTGGAGATGGGCTCGTCGGCGCAATTCTGCGGGATCGTGACGCCGGTGGTGGTCGGGTCGCCGCTGGTCGGGCTCCCTGCATACTGGATTATTCCCTTGATGTTAAGCGGGTTATCGACGCCTGTGCTGCACGCTGTCTGCACGGTTGCGCGGAGCCAGTAATTCTGTAGGCTGGCGGTATAGTTAGACTTTGCCTCGACGATAACGTCGTAGCGTTCTCCCTCGCCGACAAGGATGGAATCCGTCATGTAAGGTTGGATGGGGACGAAATCGGAGGCGATAACCTTAAACTGATGATCGTCGATTGAGACACGAAATGCTGCTTCCACTCCGGTGTTGATGAACCTCAAACGGTACTTTTTTCCGGGCGTGAACGTGGTGGTCCAGCGGGACCCGCCTGTTCCGAAAACGTTCTGGCCATTGATCAACCCATTTTGTGCCTGCGGGAGTCCAACTGTTTCCGCATAATGCCAGGTGGAGAAGGCGGTGTTGTGGTACCAATCCGTCATCATCACCGCGCCCAAATCTGTGTCGTAGTTTGCGCTTGCTGGTCCATTGATGACGATGGGGCCTGCGAGGCCTTCGGCATATTGGACAGCGTAATGCGAGTGATACCACGATGTTCCATACTGAGTTGCGCGCCAAGTGTAGGTCTGGGTTTGTCCGGGGGCAAGGGGGCATTGAGTGACTCCGTTCACGCCATCCTGTTGGAAGGTATTCAACTGTCTGACTCCGTGCCAGTGAATCGAGGTTCTGTAAAGCTGTTAGCTACATGCAATTCCACAACACAAAAACGATGAATTTAACTCACCCATTGTCGGCCAAGCCATTGGTAATGTGGATCATAACAGTATCACCCCAGTCTATAAGTGACAATATGTTAGCATATAGTTTCTGCCGATATACAATCAAATGCCTTACCTGCGCTGATAGTAGGCCCCGGATAGGTACCGTTGAAAGTTAACATTGTTCGAGCAAAGCCGTCCGGTGCCAAGGTGACATTCTGAAGAGTCAACCAGTACTATAATCACCGTTAGCGGAAGCTTCAGACCGCAACCATCGAGATCTCAGAAAAGGCCATCTATCTACCTCACGGGTGACTCCAGTATTGGGCCAGGTAGTGGAATAATCCGTGTTGATGTTGGTAGTGGCATCCCAACAGTTTCTAGCAGTAGCAGAATGCACGCATCCGGGAGATTGTCTCTGGCCAATATCAGAAGGAAGAGCTTGAACGCCAAAGGCGAGCAATGCCGCGAGGCAAAGGGAGCGAAGCATTGTATGTAAAGTTCCGGGTGCTCAATGCAGGAAAGGCCAATGGAGCTGTGAATCGTTGCTTTGGAAGCTGCTGGAGTTCAAACTTCATGGGAATTAGGCCGACTTATATAGATTTCCCTTTTCTTGCTTACCCTTTGATCCTGACGGTGGTAATACATGTGTTGTTAGTGTAAAGTAGAGAATACGATAGCAATCGAGTATGGTACTAACACTCCGAATCAGTACCACAATGGATAGCTCGTCAAGCTCCTGGATGGTGTTCTAGTAAGACATGAATCATTCAATGAGATAACTAGTTCAATGGGGCCAGAGTCGATTATTGCCTCGACCGGACCTTGGCTTTGTAATGTGGTGATGTCCTGTCTTGAGAGCTGAAAATCACACCTCTTCTGGTCACACAGAAGGCTAAGCAGGTACAAATACTTGCCGTATTTCGATGCCAAACACAAATCGCTAGTGCTTCCATCGTACTTGCATTGGTACGAGGCAAGGAAGGCTGAGGCTTTGGCAGAGCCTTACATCTGCCATTCAAACCGAGTCGATATACCCTTTGCGCCCCATTTTTAGAGGCTCCGTACGAGCAAGTGATAATAAACCACCATAGCACAGAATCACAGTATTACAGAATATGCACCCCAGCACCCTGACAATTCTGCACCAGGTTACAACCTATAAAAACCGCTCCAACCCCAGATCAGTAAAAGCGTTCAAAAATATTTCACATGCTATAGGTGCCCCTGTCGCCATCCACTGGGACCTAAGTTAAATGCCGAAAGAAGTTTCGTCGAGCTCACACTATAGATTCCTTACAAAGGAAAGTCTAGAGTAGAAAGGTGGCGGAAATATATGGTCCCCACACATCTCCCCCCAAAAACGCTTGTCCCAAAAGCTTATTCTGTGTGACTGGCCCACTCATGAACCGGTGAGTGCAGAAGAAGATCCGGCCTGCCTCCACCCAGCCTTATGTCCCCCAAGGCAGCCCATGACAGGTGTATGTAGGGTAAGCGTCGCAGCAAAAGTGGTGTACTTTCTTACCTTGGGAAAAGAGGAAAAACAAATATAAACAAAAATAAAAAAAGAAAACCCAGTGCCGTTTAATATTATACCCTTTAGTATCACGAAGCAGGTTCGCTAAAACATGCTGGACAACAACTGATTCCACAATTAGACATCTCAACGATGTCCACAACAAGAACTCCCAAGAAACGGCTTCAATATAGCGAAAGCTAAGAAACATGGAATAATTACCGATGCCAATGCGATGGATACTCAGGTCTCCGAAAGAAAGAAAAAACGCTAGTGGGACATGTACTGGTGCATGAGAGGGAAAGTTTTTTCAACACTCTACTCCGTGAGACATGGCCTCTTCTTGGTTTTTCTTGGAAACACATCTGAGCTTCAAGTACAGTACAGTACTCAGTATAATACCATAAGTTATCGAGCTTCTGCTTTGCAGAATGTGTGGGTGAGTGCTCCTTCGAATCAGCGGGTTATCAGAAGAACAACAGGTTCTCCTTATTACCCCCAAAGTGCACGATCGGCGGCATACCTGGCACCAAATTCTCCGATGGGGTAACTTTTTTTTTCTTCGGCCAATCAAGTACAGTATGAGATGATACTCAGTCTTCCACAGCTCCTACGATGGCTTTCTGCTAAAGATAATATTCATCAAAGGAATGTGTGGTCCTAGTTTTAAGCTGAGGTAAATATCTTGTTATCAAATCACTTTTGTTGTGCGTGGTTTCGAATCAAAAATACCCCATACGCTCTTTTCAATTTGTCCTGGGACATACCGCCCCATTCCCTCCCAATTCTAGACTTATCCAAACCACATCTTCCGTATCGCTAAGGCTCATTACAGGGCAACCGCACTGCAGAAACACAGTAAGAGTAGTTAAATGGGGTCCCACGCCCCCGGGAGTGACGCAGTCCTAACCGAGATGTTAGTACCCGACTTTCTCATACCATACCTTGCACTTACTCCAGGGACTCAAGCCAATCAATAGACTAGAAGTATTCTCACTAGAGTAGCCAATTTCGCACTACCGGTACTCGTAATGTCGTGACGTTTGTAAAACGGACTGCTATTGCATACCACCCAAATTTGGGCCAGAGCCTCAGAATTTTGGTGGTATGCAATCGCCGTCCGTTTTACAAACGTCACCACAACATTACTAATAGCAACACATTAATCCCTCGAGAGCGCGATCCATAAGTAATCGTATGTCGCAACGTGATCTGGTGAGCAAGAAGATTAGTCCCGGCCCCCCTTGAACGCTACCTGGTTCCCGCGTGTTTATGCTTGGACCTATCAATACATCCCAAGTCATGTCCAGTCACTTTAACAGCTCCACATATCAATAACCAAGGGAATAATTGAAATCGAGTCTGGAATGGAACTCACTACTAATCGAAAGATGAAAAATTTGTCGTACCAGGATACTATTGGGTCAGTGATTTCGTCCCTCAAGTCCTACTCGGAGTTGATTGTGTCATACAGCCCGACGGGAATCCCCGTTTCCAAGGCGCGAAATCCAACAATCTATCCCGCAGTGAATCCACTGACATTTTTCTTATGCAGAGTGCTCTTACCGGTCCAGGAGGACCTTTCTAGGGTGGTAGGGCAGCCTGCATCTTCTTGGCCAGTTCAAAATATCCCACGAGGAACGGTACGATACCTCAAGAAATTTCATCGGAGGGAGGCGCTTGTACCGCGGCAAAGATACCTCATAACCCCGAAAAGAAAAAAAAAGGTAGCATATTTTCGGAAAAGAGCTATTTCCATCACACGCCTTTCCTAACTTTGGTTCACTCCTTCAGCCAATAACCCGAAGTCTGGTCTCACCTTGTGTGTAATTACATCTCGGGTAAGGGAATGCGAAAGAAGAAAAAAAAGGATGTTTTCTTCGTATATTTGATCAGTTCATAATACCGAATGCCAAAGCCATGACCAGAGGCTAGGATGTAACAGAAGAGTTGATCATACCAAGAACCGCTAAAAATCGCCATTCTCGAGTTCATGATCTCATTAATTAACTCTGATCTTCAGCCACTGTCATTCTTGGTAACTCACCAATGTCTCAATACTAATTCCAGATACAGAACTTCAGTTCTGCTTCGTAGCTCATACTTATAAGGAGCCTTTTTACTCGTTCCCTCTTAGCTCCATAATGTTCAGTGGGGGTTTTTGTAAGGTTGGGAGGGAGCATTCTAGCCTCGTAAAAACATAATTCAAGCATGTTGGACGAAAGACGTTGATTTTAACTATGATCGCCTGTCAATTTAAGGTTTATAGTGTCTTCATGTTTTCCTGGGTTTGATGAGAGGCATAGCGATTATATTCTATCTTTATGAAGAAAAAACAGCTCTTAATGTGCTCACCTTGAGATCATTAACAAGTCCATGAAAGTCACTGCTGGGTTGGTGTGATTTTCTGTCCTGCAAAATTATATGTGTGGACATTAATGGCCATGTCACTGGTGGGGCTGGACAGCAGCACAGTTCTACGTGGATCCGGCCCTGGGTGTAGGAGTGGCCAAGATTAACACTCCATGGGGGCTAAGCTATTTTTGGGATTAACTTTCGCTTTCCCTTGGCACCAAGCGCCATGTGCGGCATTGTAACTTCTATAGTTGAAAGTGACTATGTAACCTTTTCTCCATTGAACTACCGACAAAATCTCAGCACTCTGTGCTGTACTATCCCCTTTTCGATGAACAGTCTTCATTAATACTCACATGAATATTCAAAATCTCAGTGGTGGCATCAAAGTGGAGATGTCGGTACCAAGAAAGCTCTGATATCTACATATTCCATGCAGTGCCAGAGTTCTGGCTCATGACATCTGCGCGATTCTGCAACACTACTATCACGCCTAGCCAATACCAAGATGATACATACTGTCCTCGAGTATCGCGTTGAGATTTGAGTGTTCACGCTCCAATTTGGGGGCAGGACATGCATCACAAGGCAACCTCGATACACACAGTACCTTGCATTTTTGTACCATCTATCCGTAGCCCTCCTAACCATTTACCAGTTCTGTGCTTCCAATCCTACCAGGCACGGTATAAAGGAACCCCTCAGGTGGGATTTCCCAATCAAAACTCAAGTACGGTAGTTCGGAAACTTCCGAGAAAAAATAATTGACAACCCAGCCCCGCGGATACTCATTCCAATTCAACCTTTTTAAAAGTAAGTGAAATGACGCTGAAGTTGAGCAAAGCGGAGAGGTTGATATCCCAACCGAGTTTCTAGACGACTCTGTTTGGTTGCGATACAGAAAGAGTTCGGTAGCAGATCCCCTAATCCGGTGATGATGTGACATCCTGTATCCGAAAAGGGGAGAAATGCTTATGCAGGTGCAGGGGTTCCACAAGTTCACCCGAGTCCCAGTTAAAAAGGGTCTCAACCGCTCACCATCGCACAATGCCGTAAAACATCATACTTTATCAATTTGAATCTTGTGAACGATACATAACCGAAGCCACCATACAAGCCCTGGAGAAACAGTACCACCGCCCCGGGAAGAGCTTGTAACACTTTACTATTCAGTGTGTGCCCATCGTATTCCATGGGGTGCTAACACAGAGGTGGCGGCATAATGGCAGCAACACAAAATGCCTAGCTGAACTCCTTGTACCGGTACGGGGAGTGAATCTGACCTACAGTCGTTTGTAATTAGTAGGTTGTGCCTCCATGAAAACCAAAGGAGTAAGGCAAATGAGGCTAACCTGGTCATATGATACAGTAATCCGTAATACTGAATACTGAATAATGCTCGAGAAACAACTCCTGAACAAACCCCCCTATACCACGAGTACAAAGACCATAGTGCCTGGGAAGGTTTGCTTGCGGGATATCTATTCGACCGATCCGAGCACTTAGACCTATGACTCTCAACTCAGCCCATCTCAACACGATTGAATTTGCCTTCTTACTGATATTTTGTAAAAAAAACAAAAACAAGACAGGCACAAGAGACCGACAGAGCTTTGAATATTAGTAGGCAGTGGGGATGGGATGGATTGGTTGGAAGGGAGAGATCGACTCCTCCATCAACAGTTCATTGAAAAAAATAGCTTACGGCAACTCTGTACGAGTAGATTAGAATCACGAAAACACTCCAATAACGCTTTATCATTGCGACTCTCTATGTATTTGCCAGACTGAGATGGCCCTACCCGCCAAACACAGAGCTAGCCATAGATCTAAAGATAATAAGCCACCTTCCCCTCATCATCATCATCTAGTTTTGCAGCCACAATCCTTATTAAGGCTCATGCAGGATGAGCGTAAACAAGCGGATCATAGAACAATATTTGAGATCTATCTAAACTGCACTGCTGATATGTGGATTTGTCCCCTTTCTCGGATTCTAACTTCAGGTGTTTTTTCACTATCATACATCAACACCACTCTAGAACCTGTCTGAGCTGGCCTGCGAGAATAACTAAACCGACGCAAAATACTTATCAGTTTTTACATGGTTATAAGTTGATTGCGCCCTGGTTTCCAGAAGAAATAATTTTTGAATGCGGGGGTAGGGGTGAGATGGTTTCGCAAACCCTAACCCTAACAATCACGAGGAAGTACGGTGGATTGGGACAAAGCTACAGCATGGAATAATGGAACACCTCGGGCTCATATTATGACAAATTTCGGACAGTTTGATGCTCTGAGCATATTGTAAGAGATATAGAGTATCATGGGGGCTCATACGTGTGATGGTCGGGCGGTCTGCAAACGACTTGCATCCTCAACACCAACAAGATTTTGGGGGATTTTCGAAATCGAATTGTGGTTGAGTGTGGGAATTCGCTGCTGGGAAATGTGATTGGTGCCTCGTTGCTTACTTTGTTGACGTCACACATCAGAGAGAAAGGTGGGCCAGGAAGGTCTGGTATAATTGTGTGTTGCTTAATATCTGATTTGTACTAGGTTGGACTGAGGAGTATTGTATAATACCAATGAAAAATAAGAAGATAAAAAGGGACTCTCCTGCATTCCTCCTCAGGCACTCTACCGTACGGTTACTGTACTCAAGTCGCTGGGTTGAAGATGCTTCCGTTTTGGTGGTGACACACCAAAAAAAAAACTTCAATCCGGCGACTTGAGTACAGCTCGCTGAATGGCCCAAGGGCTCCTCAAAAGACAGCGCGTCATGCCATCTTCCTTCTCCAGTGATCGAGTGGTTTGATTATATGCTCTCCCCCGAATAAGACTCTTGGCACTGAAATTGAATGGATAACTTGTGTTGTCGGCTTGTGAAACCCGAGAGCCTGATTACCCCTCTTCCCTCTTCAGCTGTCTCCGGGCCCTGCGGCGTTCTGTAAAACTACAAGATATCGTGCAAACTTCTCTTCAACTGCATTTCGGTACAACTTATCGAACGTTTTTCAGATATCATGGCAGAGTACTCATCATACCATAAGATGAACACCGATAATGTCAACTGCAACAATGTATCAGACAGTTACAACAATACCATCAATATCAACACAAGGAGAGAAGATGAGGATCCTCAGATTCTAGCATGGCTATCGCCTTTGGAACCTCAGCAGCGACACCACGGTGTCCGAACTAACCGAGTGGCTGGTGTAGGGAATTGGTTGTTGGAAACGAATGAGTTTAAAAAATGGAGTAAACGAGAGGCTGGTGATGCTCAGTCAGTCTTGTTCTGTTACGGGAATCCGGGGGCGGGAAAGACATTCCTGACGTAAGAAATACTCTTATCTCAGGAAATGAAAGAGGACTGACCAGCAACAAATATTAGCTCCCTAGTCGTCGATAACCTATGCGATCAACAGAGCGAAAAAGGCATTACTGTTGTAGGGCTCTACTCTGATTTCCAGGCTCACGAGGAACAGTCTGCCACGAACATGCTGGGCGCTATTCTCAAGCTACTTGTGAAAAGAACACATATCCCGTGGCACATACGGGAGGCTTTTCGGAAAGCAAAGAAAGAGTTTGGCGGTCGACGTCTCCTGCTCCCCGAGCTGTTGGAGACTCTAAAGAGGACTATCGCGCAGATACCCGAGATTTTTATCTGTATCGACGCATTGGATGAATGCTCTCCAAAGCATCAACTGGACCTTCTTAGATCGCTGGGAGATATTCTCCTGGACTCACCACACACTCGGGTATTCCTTACCGGGAGACCTCATGTGAAAGACGAAATAGATAAATTCTTTGCCGAAGCGGTTAAAATGCCCGTCAGTCCTACGATGGGTGACATTCTTCAATACCTGAATATGAGACTTGATGGCGACACGGAGGCCGATGCAATGGACGATGAGCTACGGGCGGATATCATGAAAAAGATTCCGGAGACCATCTCCGAAGTGTGAGTAGAAATATCCTGTCATTCCCCAATGAAATCCATTTTTATTTACTAACCATGATCTGCAGCTTTCTCCTCGTTTCGCTCAATATTGAGGCTATTTTGGGGGAGGTTACGATATATCATAGAAGGAAGAAGCTTGATGAGATGACCAAAGGGAAGGGTGTCGCGGATGCGTACACGGCGACCCTGGCTCGGATGAAGGCACAGAGCGGGAGTAGATCAAGGTTAGGTATGGAGGTCCTAATGTGGGTGTCCTATTCGGAGCGCCCGCTTCGGACCGACGAACTATGCCACGCCCTCGGAATTGAGATAGAGTCTACAGATATGAATCCGCAGAGTGTTCCTTCTATAAAGACATTGCTGGGATGCTGTCTGGGGCTAGCCACGGTCGAAGGGTCGTCATCCACGGTCCGGCTTGTTCATTTTACTCTGAAGGAGTATCTCTCAGAAAACCCTGCACTGTTTCACAGTCCTCACGCGATGATCGCCGAGGTTTGCCTAACATATCTCAATTTTCAGTCCATTAGGGAACTTTCGATTGATGGTGACTGGTCTTTATCATCAGCTCCCCTTCTTCAGTATGCCACTCATTATTGGGTCAGACATTTCCGAAGGGAAGTTAAGGAAAATGTGAAACCTCTGGCGCTCAGACTTCTCGATGTATACGACAAGCATATCTCCTGCGAGCTGTTTTTACGTCAGGAAAGATTGAATTCCTTCCAAATCTTCTACTCCCGGC
Source organism: Choiromyces venosus 120613-1 (assembly GCA_003788595.2). NCBI lineage: Eukaryota > Fungi > Ascomycota > Pezizomycetes > Pezizales > Tuberaceae > Choiromyces > Choiromyces venosus. Next base: position 367,022 of record ML120410.1, on the reverse strand, counting down.
GACCCGAGCTCCCCCGCCGATTTTCAGGACTTCACTTTTGTGCATACCTCGGGCTTTCAGAGATAATGGTTGATTTGTTGGCGACGAAGAAATGGGATCTAAGTGCGCTTGATTCGGCTGGTAATACGGCAATGACGTGGGCGGCTAGAAAGGGGCACGGGGCAGCCATGAAAATTCTTTTGCAACAAGGGAATATTCATCCAGACGCTGTGGATAAAGATGGCCGGACACTGCTTTGGTGGGGTGCTATGGAAGGGAAAGTCGATGTTGTGAAGGCACTGCTGGAGCGGACCGATATTAATCCCAACAAGGCCGATAATGATGGCCAGACACCACTCAAGATGGCTGTCATGATGGGTTGCGTCGATGTTGTGAAGGTGTTGCTGCAACGGAGCGATATTGATCCCAACATGCCGGACAACGGTGGCCAGACACCGCTGTGTGCTGCCTGGAGTGATATTGATCTTAATGCGGCCAACGAGTATGGCCAGGCATCACTCTGGTGGACTTTCTCGAAGGTGCCTGTCAGTGTTGTTAAGGCACTGCTAGAACGGAGAGATTGTGATCCCAACCTGGCGAACAAAGACGGAAATACACCCCTCATATTGGCGTCTGGGAAGGGGGATGTCAAGGTTGTAAAAGCACTGCTAGAACGCAGTGACACTGATCCTAACATTGCGGATATTAATGGTCAAACACCGCTTGGGTGGGCTTCCTCGAACCGGCACTTCGATGTTGTGAAGGCGCTACTAGAACGTAGCGATATCGACCCAAACATTGCGGACAACGATGGCAGAACACCACTCTCGTGGGCTACCGGGATCCAGCCTGTCGACCTTCTGAGGGCGCTACTAAAACGCAGAAATAGTCGTCAAAGATATGCGCGCAACTGTGGTAGAACATCACCCCCGGCGCCTTCCCAGAAGGGGCATGTCGACGTTGTGAAGGCGCTACTGGAACGTAGCGATATCGGCCCAAACATTGCGGACAACAATGGTAGAACGCCATTCTCGTGGGCTTCCGGGAACGGGTGTGTCAGCGTCGTGAAAGCGCTACTAGAATGCAGCCATATTGATCGAAACATTGCGGACAACAATGATAGAACGCCACTCTCGTGGGCTTGCGCGAACGGGCACTATGATGTTGTGAAGGTGCTACTAGAACGTAGCGATATCGATCCAAACGTTGCGGACAACAATGGTAGAACGTCACCCTGGTCTGCCTTCGTGATAAGCTATGTCCGAACTAGGTGATGCTGTTGGAACGGACAGATATTGATCCCAATACTGTGGACTACGGCGGCCAGACCTTGCTAGGGTGGGCTTCCTCGAACGGGCACTTTGATATTGTGAAGGCGCTACTAGAAGGTAGCGATATCGATCCAAACATTGCGGACAACAATGGTAGAACGCCACTCTCGTGGGCTTCCGGGAGCGGGTGTGTCAGCGTCGTGAAAGCGCTACTAGAACGCAGCCATATTGATCGAAACACTGCGGACAACAGTGGTAGAACACCATACTGCTGGGCTTCCTCGATGAGGACTTCCTCGGGGGGGTGTAACCTCATTGCCCGGATGCTAATAAGGCGTGGGGGGTAACGATAGCAGGGGAGAATGTATTTATTGGGTTCGTTTTTGTTCTGATGCGTGCTCCATAAAGACCTGGGGAGACGCCGTCTCCTTTGTTTTGTTATGGGCAGCGATTTAGGGGAGGAAATATCCAAATTTATAGGGGGAAGAGTAAGGTATAATTAACCAGCGACATCTCTACCTAGACTGGGAGAGAACTACTTAAATACAAATCAGTAAAGCTAACAAACAAAATCCAAATAAACTTTAACTTTCCGTGATTCCAACAAAATCTGTGCACTTCCATTCCATCTTTGTCCATTGTTCCTACAAACTCCATCAAACCATCCATAACCTGCATCGACCCTGGACAAAGCCAATAACCAACTACTCCGTTCCCGCATATCCGAATACCACTTCTCCTATCACTAATGCCAATCCCAACGCCTGTCACCTATGTCCTAACACCTGCCTACTACCGATCCCTGCTGCCTCATCAATACCCAAATTGATATCCATGTTGGAAGTATTACTTCAATGTGATGGAATGTTCACCTGCCGTGCTACTCGGTACATCGGCAAAGGTCAAGTATCATATCGTCGTACATAGATGCCTCTTATGGGTATAAGTAGGAAGGTCCAAAAAGCATGTTTCAGATAGAATAAGATAGTAACAACATACACAATCAAGCAACCGCAACTCTTTCTTGATACCGTTCCACTTCATCTTGTCTTCGATCCCTCACTCTACGCTCGCGACCTTCAACAATCCATCCCCGAGTACACCGAGTGATCATCGGTGATTTTCGACACTTTGTACTAATCTCTCGACGCTCAACTCCGTCTCTTCGCCCTCTGGCACTCCCGAGCTCTCTCAACCCTAACGGAGCGATATTAGCTCGAACACGAGCGATTGCCACGATGACATCCCACTTCCCTCGGCGTTCCAGAACAACCATCATCTGGTTGCCAACCTGTCCTCTCGCCAGATCAGTTCTATCCCTAAGCTATCAGAGAGCCTGGCCTTAACAGAACTCTCTTGGACTTGGCTGCCTGGCCTCTCTCACCGCCTCTCCACATTTATGAGCGTCACCTATCCTCCACCCTATCTCACCCACTGAATCTTTAGTAAAACCGCAATTCCGCCGGAGAAGTTGGCTCTATATACTGGAATGCGCTTTTCCTTCCTCCTCTTTCTCTCGGCTTCGTCCCTAAGCCGAATTTTTCGGCTCCATCGCGGCCTCCGCTTGTTCTTTTGTTTTTCTTTTACTTTGTTTCCTCCTTTTTTCTCCATTTGTAACTATATATTATCTCCATGGAAGTCTTATACCCACGAGAAGATCCGTCTAAGTTAGGTGGTCCCTCTCAGACTCCCCATCTTTTGTTACCAATGTATAGCACAACACAAAAGGCTATCTTAGTCACCGTATCGAACAAGTCTTTCATACTGATCTACAATCTATTAAGTTGAATACTATTGACCCCTCTTTTTTTTTCTTTTTTTTTTGTCACCTTTTTTCCCCGTTGCTTCTTGTAGCCTCTTGCATCTTTCTTCATATATCCCCCGTCTTTCTTATTCCCTGCAGTTATCTCTCTCAAACACATGATTTCCCATCAGAAGTTAATAGACTCCCCCGCCTCAGGATATAACAGGTTCCTCATTTCAACAAATTCCAAATATAAGTTACACTAAATCACATCCTGCTAGTCTAGTAGCTTACTTAGCTAAGCACTGTATGTAACTTTGCACAAAATTGCGATGCCAAGATAACCAGAGGATTGAACGCAAACCTAGCATAACTTATCCGATTATAAATGCCCGGCAGCCTGGGCATACTGTAAGTGTCCGGATGACCTAACAGAAATTATTCAAGATTTTGTAAGTCATGTGTTGCAAGAGCCTTCCGTGAGCGAGATTTTCAATATTCTTGTACCATCCACTCGGATACTTTTTCTCAAACCAAGTACTGTACGCTATGAAATAACACCGAGTTGAATTATATGGCCTGCTAAGAGCTAGGATGTGGTGACAGTGGCAGTGGACGAGAAGACTTTTCAACCACCTAGTGCAAACCACCGTGAGCGCTTTTGAACAGTGCCTTAGTTCATCCGTGGATCCCTCCCTTCTTTCTCCCTTCTTTTTTATAAGTTTCTATAGGCCTAGGAGACGTGAGTAAGGTATGGCATACTGATGATAGCTGGCAGTGTAATTGAAGCTACCGTAGGAGTAGTATGTCAGGAGGAGGAGAGCACATAATATTTTAGGAGAGTTGGGGGCAGGGGTAAGAACCAGTATCGGATTGCCAGGAATGGCCAAAGGAGACCTACGCCTGGCAGACCAGAAATACGCACCCTACTTTTTGTTGCTTCACCTGTATAGTTGTTCGATTTAGCTATAAAGCTTAGAGGAATTCACTAGGTATTTATGGTCCTCCCTGCGTAGCTCTCGTTCCATCATACCCGGCAATGCGATGCTCTTGAGATGTCTCATTCACCGTCGACTCACTGACACTCTCTTGATCTCATGGTGCAGTGCCCTCCACTCACCAATTCATGAGCCAAATTTAAGGCGCTGTAGTGGCTAATAAGGAGATCTTGGCGATAACTCTAGCTTTATTCCACAGCATTTTTAGTATGTAAAAAAATCTCCAATCCTCAGTTTAATACCGATTCACGTTTGTTCGGGTTCTCTTCGTTTCTGGGCCAAGTTGGGCAGAGCTAAATTCATCTGTTATTGAATGAACTAGCTTGATATAACCCACTTTTTCTAGCATCTCTTAACTTTCAGAGTATACTGTATCTCGATTGCGAGCTCGCATTCGCCAAAATAAAAAGTCTGCCTCGGACCTTTACCTACTCCGTATTCACAGCCACACCACATCATCCTTGAAGGAATTTTACTTACTTCTTATCACTTCCTAGCAGGACCAGAGATAGTGGTTTTTGGAGATATTTGATTTATGAGGGGTAACTATCAACGGAATCTTCTTATTGTTGAACCTGCTAGACGAGAGGAATTGCCGGGTTGGCACTGGCGGCTATACCTCGGGGACAGACTTTTTATTTTGGCGAGTACGGCGTAGGCTAGCGGCTAATCAGCCATCCCTGCTCTGAATGGAAGAGTCGCGGCATGCATTCGTGAGGCTCAAATTAACGGGAGCGGGCCGTGGCAACTTGTGGAGGTTACACAAAGCACATCAGGGATGTATCATATGGTTTGAGGCTCAGCGATGCTTGTCGCTATCGTCCCTCCCACCAGCACTTCACGAGCGGGTGGCTGTGAGCTCATCGAAGCCTAAACAATAACTCTATTTGTTGATTTACTGGTGATATCACTTAGTTAAAATTATGTTGGGTGAATAGAAATAAGAGATGATCACTGGGATCGGGGCGTTTCTAAGCATCTAGTGCTGTACTCGGAGGGTCATTAAAAAACGGAAAACATAACCCTTGTCTCCATAAAGATTTGTATAGGATCTGCAGAACTAGTTTTCCATTATTTAGTGTACCCCTCGAGTACAGTCTGCTAGCAAGTGCTCTGAAGTCATTGTTTGGGATTGTTGAAATTCAGAATTGCTCTTTCTTTCTTTCTTTCTGTTGATATTTAGAAAAGAAAGCTGGTCACCGTTGCTCGGCTTCTCATGACATCATCTTGACAGGGAATGAAGTGAGCGACACAAGAGATCAATTACTTCTTAAGTACTTGCCAAAAAAAATGTGTGGATTGTCCCTAAAGTCACTAAACTTTCAGCACATAGCAACGACCATAACACCACAAAATACTCAACCTATTCTTCATACACATATCTCAATTTCACCCTCTAAATTCACAGCAAACTCAAATATTATCATTGGGTTGGGTGTCATTGAGATCCAGAATTGTTGAGGTTTGGGGAACTACTTGCCAAAAAAAAAAAGTATGGATGGTTCCTAATGTCACTGAACCTTTGGTACAGTTTGGTCCCAAAATTCATCGTCGCTGGCGTGGGAACGGTGCTCGCCCGCTCCCAACCCCACCACAACAACCACTCCCATACTACCAATAATTTTTCAATAAATAAAATAAGTTGTAGAATAAATAAAGCAGTTAAAATAAATACAAATGAGCTTTTTAATATTTAGTGTACCATCCTTTTGCCCAAATAACTGCCACAATCCTCCTTGGAATATTTTCAACCAGATTCTCAAATAAAGTATCAGGTATTAATTCCCAGCAATGAATAAGAGCTTCCTCTATGAGGGGCTTTACCTTGTCTGCTGACCTAGTATCAGCAGCTAAATGAGAGTAGTGTTCATGGTAAAGCTTCTTGAGGTGCACCCAAACATGCTCAATAGGATTGAGATCTGGTGAATATGGAGGCCAGTCCTCCAAAACTTCCACATTATTCTCTCCCAACCACTCCTTAGTGAGCCCTGCAGTATGTACTCTAGCATTGTCCTGCATGAAGAGTGGACTAATACCCTTTTCCTCCAATTCCTCTAAAAAATCAAGTAAAGAAAACTCCAATGTCCTAATATATGCTCTTACATTCACTCTCCCCCTATCCTGCAACCTCAAACCATTACAGGTACCCTTTAATCCACCAGAAAAACAGGCCCATACCATCTGCTTAACTCCTCCTGACTTTCTAACCCCCTTTACACATTCTGGAAGCCATTTTTCCTTGGAAGTTCTGAAGACCCATTGAACAGCTGGATCTGCAGATTTCTCCACACTACATTCATCACTCCAAACCACCCTCCTCCACTGCGCAATTGTCCACTGCCTATGCTTGAGGCACCATTCATACCTCCTCCTAGCCAGAACAGGTGTTAACCTAGGTCTCTCAGCTTTAATATGCTTATGAATCCCATGGTCTGCTAATCTTCTCTTAATAGTGCTCACTGAGATATGAGGAGCAAAATCTCGGTGCAATTTCCACAGTGGCATTTCTTGGCATTGATGGGAGGCAATAACTAAATGCCGGGTATCCCGGTCACTAAGCTTTTGGACATGGCCTGTTCTTTTAGAAGCAAGAACTGACCTGGTTTCTTGATATCGTCAGTAGGCAGAAATGAGTGTTTTACGAGGTATTTGGACTCAGCGTGAAATCTCGGTGAACTTTAACCCTGCCTCTTTCATTCCAATGGCTCTATAATGTGTAGATAATGGCCATTCTTTCTGTATTTTCTTCTTTTGGTAGCGACAGTTTTTCGGGGTGGTATGCGGGGGCACCATGCTTGAGGTTGCTGTTGTCAAGGAGGCTCTGGTTCCAAAAGTGACGATCACTTTTGCACAAGAACTATACATGGCAACGCCCATCACCACAAATACTCAAACTATTCTTCATACACATATCTCAATCTTACCCTCCAAATACACAGCAGATTCGGGTATTACCAGTGGGTTGGATGCTATCGAGGTTCAGAATGGTTGAGGTTTGGGAGAATTATGGTGGTTCCTACTCAGTAATGGTTCACTTAGGTTTAGGGATAATCCAGACTTTTTTTTCAGCCAGTATCCCATGTCTATTTCTCCTTTGGATCTATGCTTCTTTGGGTAAGAGTGTGAGTATAGTAGTAGAGTGAGAATTGGTGATCAAAGCTTGCTTATGCCTGGGGGGATTATAACCCTAGTTAGCGGTGGTGACTTCCAGGCGAGTATTTCAACAATTAACTAATTTTCCATACTAGAAGACCAGAACCTACCTGATCTCAGGTGTAGAGCATTAATACCCGCACAATATATTGGATTACTACGTCGCTACAAGTTGATTGCACCTCAAGGCTGCCTGGTAAATATATTTCTCCTCCCGCCAGGAGGAGAAATCACAGAATGAACCCTAACCCTATAATCACGAGAAATAAGTGAGGTGCCTTTCAACATAGCTATGGAATACAGCAATCAGACACCGCGAGCACAAAATAATGTCATGATAGTTACCGGAGAGCTTTATTCGCTCAGCACATTGTAGAATGCAGAGAGTATCATCGCGGCTCGTGGGCGTGATTATCAGTACCGTAATGCATGGAAAAAAGTACCGTTGGACATCCATCCTCCCACGGAAGCTTCAATTACCCTGTCAATTATCGCCATTTATGATACGGTACTTATGTCTCCGGTTTGATGGAGAGTCAAAACAAAAACAAAGAAAGAAAAAATTCACGCGTTACATGGTAGGCTGAGGCTCCGTTGGCTGAAGCTTCACACCAGCCACATTTCGGATGTATTTGTATTGAGGCTCTGCTGGTGCCGAACATTATTCTCACACCCAACGCGAGCATGCCAGGCTTATATTTGCAGTGCTTGAATGCTACTGGTACCGTATACCAGTAAGGAAAAAGATAGGATGAAAATACGGTAAATAGATTTCGTGCAAATCTCCAATAGCACTTGAATTCTCTAAGAGCTGATGGGACAGCCACTCATATTCCGGTATCCTGCTTCTCATTTGATCGAGTGGCTGGAGATGATCGAGTTCGGGTAGGATCGGATAAGATAAAGAAGATCTCTTGGCACTGAAATCATTGGATCACATGTATTGCGTGTTTGCTTGTGCAACCCCAGATCCTGTTACCCCACCTCCGATTTTTAGATTTGTGGGCCCTGTTAATGTTGTCAAGGTGCTACACAAACCGAGCTCATATGGATAACAGAGGAGGCCAGACACCCCTCTGGTGGGCATCCAAGGAGGGACATGCTGATGTTGTCAAGGCCCTCCTGAAGCGTACCGATGTTAACCCCAACACCGCGGACTACCATCTCCAGACACCGCTCTGGCATGCTTCCTGGAAGGGGCACATTGATGTTGTCAAGGCCCTGCTGGAGCGGAGCGATGTTGATCCCAACATCTCGGACTACCGTCTCGAGACACCGCTCTGGCGTGCTGCCTGGAGGGGGCACATCGATGTTGTCCAGGCGCTGCTGGAACGGAGCGATATTGATCCCAACATCGCGGACTACCATTTCCAGTCACCACTCTGGTGTGCTTCCGTGGAGGGGCACGTCGATGTTGTCAAGGTGCTGCTGGAGTGGAGCGGTATCGATCCTAACATACAGGACTACGAGGGCCAGACACCACTCTGTTGCGCTTCCGCGGAGGGGTATGTCGATGTCGTTAAGGCGCTGCTGCAGCGAAGCGGTATTGATCCTAACACGGAGGACTACTGCGGCAAGACACCAGTCTGGTGTGCTTCCGAGGGGGGGCGAGTGGATGTTTTGAAGTTGCTGCTGGAACGGACCGATGTTGATCCCGGGATCGCGGACAACCAGGGTAAGACACCACTCTGGTGTGCTTCCCGGAGGGGACATGTCGATGTTGTCAAGATGTTGCTGGAACGGAGCGATATTGATCCCAACGCGGTGGACAAAAATGGCCAGACACCGCTCTGGTGTGCTTCGCGGGAAAGGCATGTCGATGTTGTAAGGGTGCTGTTGGAACGGAGCAATATTGATCCCAACGCGGTGGACAAAAATGGCCAGACATCGCTCTGGTGTGCTTCGCGGGAAGGGCATGTCGATGTTGTAAGGGTGCTGTTGGAACGGAGCAATATTGATCCCAACGCGGTGGACAAAAATGGCCAGACACCGCTCTGGTGTGCTTCGCGGGAAGGGCATGTCGATGTTGTAAGGGTGCTGTTGGAACGGGCGGATCTTAATTCCAACGTGGTGGAAAAATACGGTCAGACCCCTCTCTGGCGTGCTTCCCAAGAGGGGCATGTCGATGTTGTCAAGGCGCTGTTAGAGCGGAGCGATATCAATCCAACGATTGTGGACAAAGATGGTCAGACACCACTATTGTGCGCTTCCCGGGGAAGGCATGTCGATGTTGTCCAGGCGCTGCTTGAACGATGCGATATCAATTCAATCATGGTTGACAACGATGCCCAGACATCACTTCCAGGTGCTTTCCGAGAGAGCCATGTCGATGCCGCGAAGGCACTGCTGGAACGGTGTGATTTTAATCCCGACATTCCGCATAATGATGGCCAAGCACCACCCCCATCCACTGCTTTGCAAGATGATTACCCCGACGCGAGAGATCTCAGCATCGAGACACTACAATCCCGAAGTTTACGGAGTCATCCCCACACGATTGCGGATCATCTGTCTAAGCGGAAGTATTCGGATCATATAATCACCGACGGCGAACTTGTCTTAGAGACCCTGTCACCCGAACGATTCGAGCAACTTGAACCGCCCTCTAAATCCACCCGCAAGTTTTGGCTTTTGGGACCGAGACCCAAAACTGGCCGTGGTTCGATATCTTAAGGTCTGGAGAAAAGGGGGGGGGGGCAGCTGGCTGGTTCATATGCTTCTTTCTCTTCCCCGTTGTCTTCTTTATTATTACTTCCTTCCCTCTTTTCTTTTCCATCAACAATTTCCATCATCATTGGCGAGCTCTCTCGAAGAGGGGTTGTAATAATATCTCTTAATATTTCATTTATCTTATGTACAATTGGAAGATGGGAGGTAGTACGTGAGTGACTGGTGCGACATGCGCAAGATTCTCCACAATTACTACTTCTCAACTAGTGTTATTATTAGTCTCATACGGTATTATTATTATTTTTCACTTTTACTTTTCCTATTAACTCTTCGTGTCTCTCTTCATAATCATGCATATTTCCGGTATTAAATTCTATATTGGAGCTTTTTTAATGTTTCATGAACATTCGAAGAACCAAGCGTAAAATATGACCAGAACACTACGCCAGCTTGCTGGCACCTACGATAGGAGGCAACCCCGTATAGCTACCACATTTACCCACTCCTTGCGGATAGAACTTTACCGTGTGAATAAGTAGAACCTTCCTTAGATTATCAAACTATATCCTATCACCACACATGTCGATTAGGAAGGGATATCGTAACTTCAAGAGTCAACAGCGAGCGAAAAGCAAAGTTATTGTTCATTCTGACAGCGGGATGTCTTTACTTTCTCTCCTACAAACGTGCCTTTTAGCGATAGCTTCGCCTTGAATTGAGTTCGTAAATTGGTTGGGTGGGAGGTTGTAGTGTGAGTTGAGGGGATTGAAAAGGCGGTGAATGAGGACTCGCATTAATAGCAAAACCTCAGGGAAGTTGGCTTGCTGACATAGCTATCATAGCTGGTGTTGTTTGTCTTGCTTATGCCATCGAGTGCTGGTTCCAAACCATTCACCAAACACGATCCTCGGACCAGCTTGTGGAATCCCAGTCGGACCGAGTTTGAAGCAGACTTCATCGGGCAAATCTCTCCCATAGCTTGTTGATACAACCTGGATTCTTCCCTTATGGCTAGGGTGCCTTTTTTTTTATAAGGAGTGCTAAAAACGGAGTTGACGATGAAAGAGAGGTTTCAGGAAATGCAATGCATTTCTCGGGACAGCCTAGAAGCGAGCGGAGCGAATGCGGGAGAATGTGTATTATTGGTACGGGTTTTAGAGTTGAATAATGGTGATTGAGTTGAGAAGAAGAGGAGGAAAGCGGTGGGGTGGGGCATATCGGTGGGTTAATGGGGACTTTGCTACCGGATTAAATTGTTTCAGACGATAGGTCGGAAAATCAGCTTCGTGATTCGGACTCTTAAATGCATGGAAATATTATCCTCTGAGAAGCAGTGGATAAAAACAGCCCAGATACGAGATTGACATAGTTCAGATAAGATTACGGAGATTTCTTAGAGCGAAATGACCAATTTGGACCATCAGTTTTGTATGAGCAGTTTAAGGGTTTCTCACCGAAAACAGCTATGTTCACAACCTCCCAACAACTGATCCAGTCAAGCAATTGACGCTGAATCTTCATCTATGTTAGGTAATTCCTTAGATTTTACTTTCCAACCCTTTAGAACTCTGTATCCAAACTGGCTGAAGAAGTATCAAGAGAGCTGTGGTCGGTACATTGGCGCATTTTTTGATGATTTTGTATGGGAAATGGTCGGGCTTGGCGCTTTTTTCAGCTTCAGCTTTAGGTTACAATATGGCCTGCCAAAGTAGCCAAAGATTCTTTAAAAATCTGTACTCTTTTGGGGAGATATTTGAAAGAATTCTGGACTAAGCGATCAATTTTCAATTTTCCTGGGGCTTTAGAATCTATTGATCGGAAAGCGTGAAATAGCATGGTTTGGGTTCTTAGTCTACATGCCATTCTGCTCACCTTTTTTGTCGCCAGCCTCGTATGCTTGTGGAACACCAAAGTCTCCTCATCCATCCTCCGATCTTCAGCCCTCGGGAGTCCCGCCAGACCACAAACTTTAAACCTCTCTAACTCTCATACCCATACAGCATATCGGAGGCATTTCAAATAACATGGCCGGATACTCATCCCAACACCGAATGATCATCGATAATGTCAACCCTTTCAACGTATCCAACAACTATCACAGCAGGTTCAATGTCAACGCAGGGATAGAGGGTGAGAGACGTCAGATTCTGGAGTGGCTGTCACCCCTGGAACCTCAGCAGAGACGCCATAGTGTCTAAGCCGACCGACTGGATGGTGTAGGGAAATAATTGTTGGAAACAAGCGAGTTTAGAAAATGGAGTAATGGCGAGGCTGGTGGTGTTCAGTCAGTCATATTCCCGGTATATCTGACCAGAATAGCCAAACACCGCTCTCGTTGGCCGCTAGTACTTGGCAGATTCAAAAGTATTCGGAAATCGTCCGTGCACTTGACGCCAAGTGTTAAAGAGATTGGGCCAGATAAAAAACATATAGGTTTGAAAGCGAGAACATAGAAAAAAGTGAAAATGGTGAGAGATAGGTTTAGAAAGAGAGCAATAGGATTAAGTAGTTTATGACTGAAATTTATTGCCGCCATTGGCAGCCACGCACTTGATCATTATATCCCGGGTATGCAGAATAAGTGTGAAAAGATAATTGAGAGCTTGCCTCAACCTTACAGCTTGGCACCAAGTGCACGGATGATTTCCGAATACTTTTGAATCTGCCAAGTATACGATCAGCATATCTCCTGCGACCTGTTTTTACGTGAGGAAAGATCGAATTCCTTCCAAATCTTCTACTCCCGGCCACCCGAGCTCCCCCGCCGATTTTCAGGACTTCACTTTTGTGCGTATCTCGGTATTTCAGAGGTGATGGTTGATTTATTGGCGATGAAAAAGTGGGATCTTAGCGCAGTTGATTCAGTGGGTAACACGGCAATGATGTGGGCAGCTAGAAAGGGGCACGGGGCAGCCTTGAAAATTCTTTTGCAACAAGGGAATATTCATCCAGACGCTGTGGATAAATATGGCCGTACATTGCTTTGGTGGGGCGCTATAGAAGGGAAAGTCGATGTTGTGAAGGCACTGCTGGAGCGGACCGATATTAATCCCAACAAGCCCGATAATGATGGCCGGACACCACTCAAGATTGCTGTCATGATGGGTTACGTCAATGTTGTGAAGATGTTGCTGCAACGGAGCGATGTTAACCCCAACATGCCGGACAACCGTGGCGGGACACCGCTGTGGTGTGCTACCTGGACGGGGCATGCCAATGTTGTGAAGCTACTGTTAGGACGGGGCGATATTGATTCTAATGCGGCGAACAAATATGGCCAGACATCACTCTGGTGCGCTGCCTGGAAGGGGCACGTCGATGTTGTGAATGCGTTACTAGAAGGCGGCGATATTAATCTAAACATTGCGGATATCAATGGTCAGACATCAATTTCGATTGCTTCCTTGCAGGGGCATGTCAATGTCGTGAAGGCGCTTCTAGAACGGAGGGATTGTGATCCCAACCTGGCAAACAAAGACGGGAATACACCCCTCATATTGGCGTCTAGGGAGGGGCATGTCAAGGTTGTAAAAGCGCTATTAGACCGTAGCGATATCGATCCTAACATTGCGGATATCAATGGTCAGACACCACTCCGGTCTGCTGCTAGGATGGGCCATGTCGGAGCTGTGGTGTTGCTGTTGGAACGGACAGATATTAATCCCAACATTGCGGACAACAGTGGCCGAGCCTGGCTAGGGTGGGCTTCCTCGAATGGGCACTTTGTTGTTGTGAATGCGCTACTAGACCGCAGCGATATCGATCCAAACATTGCGAACAAGGGTAGAACACCCCTCTCTTGAGCATCTTGATGTTGTGAATGCGCCACTAGAACGCAGCGATATCAATCCAAATATTGCGGACAACAATGGTAGAACACCACTCTCGTTAACTTCCATGAGGGGGCATGCCGACATTGTGAAGGCGCTACTAGAACGTAGCGATGTCAATCCAAACATTGCGGACAACAAGGGTAGAACACCCCTCTCTTGGGCATCCTCGAATGAGCACTTTGTTGTTGTGAATGCGCTACTAGAACGTAGCGATATCGATCCAAACATTGTGGACAACAGTGGTATAACACCACTCTCGTGGGCTTCCATGAGGGGGCATGTCGACGTTGTGAATGCGCTACTAAAACGCAGCCATATCGATCCAAAAATTGCGGGCGGTCGTAGAACGGTGCTCTGGAGGGCTCACCGAATGGCCATATGGAGGTTGCCGCGGCGGCGCGGTTAGAAGGGGCAGATGTTTAAAGGTATGAGGCTTCTCCGTCAGTTACCAATAAAGGGTAAGGAATAAGATAGCAAGGGAGAATGTATTTATTCGGTTCGTTTTTGTTCTGATGCGTTCTCTACAAAGACCTAGGGAGACGCCGCCTCCTTTGCACTAATCTCTTGACGCTCAACTCCGTCTCTTTGTCCTCTGGCGCTCCCGAGCTCTCTCAACCCTAACGGAGCGATATCAACTCGAATACGAGTGATCACCACCGTGACATCCCACTTCCCTCGGCGTTCCAGAATAACCATCATCCAGTTTCCAACCTGTCCTCCCGCCGGATCAGTTCTATCCCAAAGCTATCAGAGGGCCTGGCCTTAACAGAGCTCTGTTGAATTTGGCTATCTGACCTCTCTCACCGCCTCTCCACATTTATGAGCGTCGTCGATCCTCCACCCTATCTCGCCTCCTGAATCTTTAGTAAAACTGCAATTCTGCCAGAGAAGTTGCTCTCTCTACTGGAATACGCTTTTCCTTCCTCCTCTTTCTCTCGGCTTCGTCCCTAAGCCGAATTTTTCGGCTCCATCGCAATCTCCGCTTGTTCTTTTGTTTTTCTTTTGCTTTGTTTTCTCCTCCTTTTTTCTCCATTTGTAACTATATATTATCTCCACGGAAGTCTAATACCCAAGAGATGATCCCTCTCAGACTCCCCATCTTTTGTTACCAATGTATAGCACAACACAAAAGGCTATCTTAGTCACCGTATCGATCAAGTCTTTCATACTGATCTACAATCTATTAAGCTGAATACTATCGACCCCTCCCTTTTTCTTTTTTTGTCACCTTTTTTCCCGTCGCTTCCTGTATCTTCTTGCATCTTGCTTCATATATCCCCCGCCTTCTTATTCCCTGCAGTCATTTCTCTCAAACACAAGATTTCTCATCAGAAGTTAATAGCCTCCCCCGCCTCAGAATATAACATGTTCCTCATTTCAACAAATTCCAGATATAAGTAACAATATAAGTAACACTGAATTGCATCCTACTAGCCTGGTAGCTTACTTAACTAAGCACTGTATGTAACTTTTGACAAAACCGCGATACCAAGATAACTGGTGGATTGAACGCAAACCTAGCATAACTTATCCGATTATAAATGTCCGGCAGCCGGGGCATACCGTGAATATCCGGGTGACCAAACAGAAATTATTCAAGATTTTGTAAGTTATGTGTTGCAAGAGCCTTCCGCAAGCCAGATTTTCAATATTCTTGTACCATCCACTGGGATACTTTTTCTCAAACCAAGTACTATACGCTATGAAATAACGCGGAGTTGAATTATAGGGCCTGCTAAGAACTAAGATGTGGTGGCAGTGGCAGTGGACTCAAAGACTTGTCTAACCACCTTGTGTAAACTACCGTGAAGGCTTTTGAATAGTACCTTAGTTCATCCGTGGATTCTTTCTTTCTTTCATTCTTCCTTTCGAGTTTCTATCGGTCTAGGAGACATGAGTAAGGTATGGCATACTCATGATAGTCGGCGGTGTAATTGAAACTATCGTAAGAGTAGTATGTCAGGAGAAGGAGAGCACAGATAAATGTTTTAGGAGAGTTGGGGATGGGGGGTAAGAACGATTATCGGATTTCCAAGGATGGCCGAACAAGATCTACGCCTGACAGACCAGAAATACGCACGCCACTCTTTGTTGCTTCACTTGTATAGTATCTCGATTTAGTTGAAAAGCTTAGGGGGTTTTCACTAGGTATTTCTGGTCCTCCCGGCGTAGTTCTCGTTCCGCCATACACGGCAATGCGATGCGATGCTCTTGCGATGTCTCATTCCGCCGACTAACCGACACTCTCTTGATCTCAAAGTGCAGCTCCCTCTACTTACCAATTCGTGAGCCAAATTTAAGGCATTGTAGTGGCTAATAAGGAGATCCTGGTGATAACTCTGGCTTTATTCCACGGCATTTTTAGTATGTAAAAAAATCTCCAATTCTCAGCTTAATAGCGATATCACATTCATTCTAGTCCTCTTTCATTTCTGGGCCAAGTTGGGCAGAGCTAAATTCATCTGGTATTGGATGAACTAGCTTGATATAACCCACTTCCTCTCGCATCTCTTAACTTTCGGAGTATGTTATATCTCGATTACAAGCTCATACTGCTTTATTTTCCATAATTATGAGCACTGGGATAGTATCCTCAATGCACTAAATTTCGTTTTTTTCACAGTTGGGTTAGGGTTGTATATAATGGATTCTTCTCCATCAGTGAAGATCCATCCGTTAGGGAATATAGGGAGATTGATTCACTTTTAATGTTGTAGGAAGTAATAGGCATATTGAGTGGGTACAATAATCACAGCGACTCAGCTGCAGCAGTTCTGGGAACGTGTTGATGTTCTGGTTATTGCATAATGAGAGAGCGATTTGATTAACAAGGGCCAAGGGGGTAGTAAAGGTTTATACAATGGAGAATTTTAGAAGAATCTGTGATCGAAAAACAGGTGTTTAATATTCAATATTATGAAGAGAGACAAGGCAATTTAGTAGGAGATGGAAAGGTAGAACAAAAAACATGAGACTAATGCTAATACTAGTTAATATAGAGCCAACGCTAAGAACATCGCACTGGTCGCTGCCGATCACTTAATTACTCCCACATGCCTATTACATGTACGAGATATGAAAGACAATGGACATGAGAATAGCCTAAGCGCTCTTGGAACGAGCTCGTCTGTGATGATGATGATGACAGTTATTGATTAAATCGACAACGGAGAGGGAAGGAAAGAATAACAAACAAAGGTTATCAAAATTAACAGATGGGGCAGCGGAGTAGCAGAATGAAGAGTCAGTCAGCTGCCACCACGGGGGTTTAGGATGTGGAACCGGGGCGGGCCTTGGGTCTCGGTCACAAAAGCCAAAACCGACGGATGCGTTTAGAGGGGGGTCCAGGATGCTCGGGTAGTGCGGGTTGGAGGATCTCGAGCGCGTCTTGGTCATTAAGTGGTGATTGATCAGAATATTTCCACTTAGAAAGGTTCTTCGAAATCATGTAACGGCAGCTTCGTGGCCACCGGGAAAGTATTGTCTTGACGTTGAGATTTTTAGTGAGGGGGTTAACATCTTGCCAAGCAGCCCACAGGAGCATTCTTGGGCCAACATCAACTTGAACCGGAATGTGGGGATTAAGATTATTCCATTACAACAGCACTTTAACAACATCCACATGTCCCTTCGAGCAAGACCACCTCAGTAAGGTCCGGCCATCATTGTCCACCATTTTGAGATCAATATCGCCCTGTTCCAGTAGTGCCTTCACAACATCAACATGCCCTTTCCCGGAAGCACAGCAAAGTGGTGTCCGGCCATCATTGTCCAGGCTGTTAGGATCAATATCACTCCACTCCAGCAGCGCCTTCACAACGCCGATTCTCCCTTCCATGGAAGCCCGCTATAGCAATATCCGGCCATCTCTATCCACCGAATCTGGATTTACATTGTCCTGCTCCAAAATAATATTCAGGACTGTCTCATGCACCTTTCTAACCGCCCACATGATTAATCGATAATGGTGCGTGAGGCTGACTGGAAGAACAGCAAGAGCGGTAAAACTCGATGGAGAAACAACTTTGAGATGATTACCAGGGCGTAGAAAAGAGAGTGGTTAAGATAGGTAAAGAGCGTAGCGAAGAGTAATCCTTGTTATTCTTATTGAACTATGTGCGATATCCCGGTGTTTAAATACACAGAAACGAGAAACAGTTATGACTGAAAGATGTGAAAACATAAACGTAACTGTGATACACTCTAACAATCAACGACACTTATGTCCATCACTTGTTATAAATAAAACTCATAAAAGGAAAGTATATGCAAAAGCTAAGTTATCTGAAAATAGAAATGATGTGACTATAATAGTCGGAAGAGTGTCGCAATTACAACCAAATAACTATCCCAAGTTCTAACTAACTATTGCGCTACTTTAGCAGAGGGAAAGTACCTCATCACCCTCAATCTTCAACAATGATCACCGTGTTACCAGCCGAATCAAGAGCACTTAGATCCCACTTTCCCATCGCCAAAAAATCAACCATTATCTCAGAGAGCCCGAGGTGTGCAGCAAAGTGAAGTCCTGGAAATCGGTTAGCGAGTTCAGGTCGCATGGGAAATAAGATATGCAAGTAATTACATTTTTCTTCAAGTAAGAACAGCTCCAGGATATACGGTCATCATACATGTCCAGAAGTCTGGGTGCCAGTGAGTTCATGCTTACAGTAACCTCCTTCCGGAAATGTCTCACCCAGTAGTGAGTAGCATATTGGAGAAAGGGAGGTACTGATGAAGGCCGGAGAAGACGTCGCGAAAGTTCCATAATGGACTGAAAGTTGAGATATGTTAGGCAAACCTCGGCAACCATCGCGTGAGGACTGTGGAGCAATGTCGGGTTTTGTGATAAATACTCCTTCAGAGTAAAAACGAACCAGCCACACACTAGATGATGACGACCCCACCGCGACTAGCCCCAGACAACATCCCAACAATGTCTTTGTAGAGGGAACACTCTGAGGATTCATATCTGTAGACCCTCTCTCTACTCCCAGGGTATGGCATAGTTCATTGGTCCGAAGCGGGCGCTCCGAATGGGACACCCACATTAGGACCTCCATACCTAACCTTGATTGAGTACCGTTTTGTGCCTTCATCCGGGTCAGGGTCGCGGTGTACAGTACGCATCCGCGACACCCTTCCCTTTAGTCATCTCAACAAGCTTCTTCCTTCTATGATATATCGTGACCTCCCCCAAAACCGGCTCAATGTTAAGCGAAGCTAAGAGGAAGCTGCACAACCAAACTAGTTAATGAAAAGCTCACTCATGCGGTAATTATAAGATATTTCTACCCCCCCTTCCGAGACGGTTTCCGGAATTTTCTCCATAATATCTGCCCGCAGGCTGTCATCCATTGCCCCTTCCTCCGTGTCCCTATCAAGCCTCATCTTCAGGTACTCCTTAATGTCATCCGTGTGGGGCCGACAGGTATCCTCACCGTTCCAGCAAAGCATTTATCTATTTCGTTCTGCACATGATGTCTCCCCGTAAGGAATACCCGAGTGTATGGTGAATCCCGAAAGATATCCCCCTGAGATCAAAGGAGCCCCAGCCGGTGCTTTGGAGAGGCTTCGTCCTATGCATCGATACAAATAAATACCTTGGGTATCATGGCGATAGTTCTCTTCTGAGTACTCACCAGCTCAGGAACCCGGAGATGTCGACCGCCAAACTCCTTTTTTGCTTTCCAAAAGGCCTCCCGTACGTTCCCCAGGGTATCCTCTCTCTTCACAAGTTGCTTGAGGCTAGCTCCCAGCATATTGGAAGACTGCTCTTCGTGATTCTGGAAATCGCAGTACAGTCCTGCAACGGCAATGTCTTTTCCGACCGGTCGATCGCATAGCTTATCAATCACAAGTGAGCTAATATTTGTTGCTCGTCAATTGCCTTTCGTGGTTGTTTATGGGGAAAGTTTTTTTTACGTGGGGTATGTTTTCCCCTCCCCGGGATTTCCATAATAGAATAAAACAGACTGAATATCTCGAGGCTTTCCAGAAGTCCATTTTCACATCTCGTGCGTTTCCGACAACCAGCTCCCTATACCATCTAATCGGTCGGCTCGGATACTATGATGCTGTAGTTGGGGCTCCAGAAGCGATAGCCACTCGAGAATTTGACGATCCTCCTCCACTATCCTGGTGTTGAACTTAACAGTACTTTGGTAATTGATTGTTATGTTGAAAGAATTGACATTATCAGTGTTCGCCCGGTGCGGTGGTGAGTATTGGGCCATCATATTGGAAATACACTCGATATGTAAGTTAGTCTGCACATTAGAGAGGAATTTGTAGATTGTAGATTACTTCAACTGAAGTTCTATTTGATCGGATGAAAGGCGATCAGACTCCAGCGTTTCACAAGCGGGCAACACAGGCGGTGGATTTAAAGTAAGAGCTAATTAATCCTGATTCAATGAAGGAAAAATAGAATTTCTGTGCGATCTCATCGAGAGATAGATAGATTAGGGCAGAATTATTTGTAACTCAGAGTGGAGCATAGTACCCTATTGCTACACTCTTAATTTATCAGTTATTAAAATATGCAGAGTGAATCGATAACCGCTACTACGGGTACTGGTATTGGGACTTCCTTGAAATAATCATGCTTTGATCACTAACTCTCACTTGACCACTTCACCTCCAAGCCATATTCCAAGAAGCACTACACTGAATCATTACCACCGAAACTATGCCATAAGTGTTCATTACATGTGAACGCCTAATATGCGCTCCACACGGCGAAGGTCGTGCTCGCGCACCATCTACTGGAGCCATGAACTGGAAGATTCCACACTGCACACCCCCTCTCCCAAGCCACTTCTCTGAACAGAAGAAATACTAATATGATGCTCTGAAGATACAAAGACTTTTAACTTTGTGGCTTCTTTCCCCAACACAAAGACTTCGCTTGCCTAGATCAGAAATGAACCACCGTACTAAAATGCCTTTCTGTTATATTATAGAAGAGGATGACATAATGCTAAACACAAATAACTCAACCCTATGTCATATCCTTATGAATCTGGCTCTCGATTGCCTAGCCTAACAACAAGCTGTCTAGAGGCAGTACAGCCCAATCCACTCCTGTGTCCATACACTTGAATATATTAAATCCTACCTGTAAAAAATAACACCAAATAGCAGGAGTCCGCAATGGGAGAAAACACCCAGGCTGACCTCTACCGTTGAAGCGGCGTTGGCCGATGCCTGGTAAAGCAGCACCTACAGAAGTTACAACAATTTGTAGCATAAGGGAAAAGAAGGAATTGTATACGGTAGTGCAAACGGTCTCACTTGTGCACTAGAAAATGTGATAATAATTGTTTTGAGTGAATTACCCGCGTCCCGCTCCTCCTGCACTTACTCGTGTGCTATCACTTGCCTCTACTTCGTGCTGGTCGGATCATGCTCTTTTCTTTTGCTTCATGTTCTCAGATGTTTGTTTGAATTTTGAATTTTCGTTTTTTTGCTCAAATTGAAGTCATGGTTAGAGATAGTGCATGTTACTATAATCTCTTTTCTTCTTTGTATTTTTATTTTTATTAATTTTGAGTTCGTATTTTTAGATGAAAATTGTGAGCGGGGGGGGAGTATGTATTCAGAACTCGGACAACAGGTTTTTATCTTTTCCTTCTTCGGGACCAATACCCTGACAGCCCCTGTTGGACTAAGTCAAGCAGAAGTTTTCCGTGCTGCTAGTAATATAGACTATTCCGCCTCAGAATATTCTTTCTTTAGGAAGCGTTTTAGGGGCGGAAACAACAAGATATGTAAGGGAAGAGTAGAGTAAGAAAATTATAGAGAATAGTATGAGCAAGTGTGCGCGCAGAGTGAATAAAGTATGAGGAAACAGAATGGCAACTTGATGATTGAAATGTACAGGAACAAAGCTAACTTTGTCTTGTGTGGGCAGAAGAACAAACAAAAGAAAAACAAACAGATAACTGGAAACAAGGCAATCTAAGCAAAGAAGAAAATCAAAGAACATTCCGCATGATAGATTCTCCTTTAGTGTACTGTACCACAATCTGCAATCCCCAGTTCCTCCGAACCAATGCCTGTAACCATCAAATACCGGAACTGCCGGCGAATCATCCGTGTCCAACTTATGTAATGCTAATACCACCGGTGACTTGGCGGTTTCCCACATCCCAAACAAACTTGATATCTGAGTAAACACATCTTGCCGGTGATGTTGTGTCGTAGGCGTGACATCTAGTCGCTGTACATCGGTTCATCGAGTGAAGGCCAGCGGTAATAGAAGCTTTCAAAATAAAGTATATTTCCCCCGCGACTTTTCAACCTCTAACAAGTGAGAAGTACTACATATACAATTCTGTTAAATTAACAAACTTCTTTCAGACAAGCTTCAACTTTCCCTTCGTCCGACACGATGCGTCCACTTCCGTCCTCCCGTGTCGAGGAAACTGGGGGAGTTATTTAATCTTGGTCACATCCGAGGAGCGAAAGGTTGGGATTTGGGTCTAGAGATGTGAAGAAAACTCCACCCATGAGGAAACTAACGGAAACATGCTAGGGAAAATATGAGATCTCACTCGATTCTGGGCGACAACGGGAGAGAAAATAAACACTCCGGCAATTTTGCACTCGGGTTTCCATTCAAGTGGGATGGAGAAAGAAATATTCACTCCGGGAATCACAGTTTTTGATTCGGTAATCCGGACGTTTACAACATTATGTGCTGAGCGATTGTGTATACCTGCATGGCCATTAGCGTACCGGTTTTTACCATGCATGCTATCAAGGGCATATAATACTGTATGAACTTGGGAGTCCCTAGCCAAGAGAAGAAAAAAGCGCAGGATAAAGATTTCCTCCAATACACCTAATGGAGTGATGGCACCCCACACAAAAGGAAAATGTTGTCAAGGCGCTGTTAGAACGGAGCGATATCAATCCAACGATTATGGACAAAGATGGTCAGACACCACTATTGTGTGCTTCCCGGGGGAGGCATGTCGATGTTGTCTAGGCGTTGCTTGAACGATGCGATATCAATTCAATTATGGTTAACAACGATGCCCAGACATCACTTTCAGGTGCTTTCCGAGAGAGCCATGTCGACGTCGCGAAGGCGCTGCTGGAACGGTGTGATTTTAATCCCGACATTCCGCATAATGATGACCAAGCACCGCCCCCATCCACTGCTTTGCAAGATGATTACCCCGACGCGAGAGATCTCAGCACCGAGACGCTACAATCCCGAAGTTTACAGAGCCATCACCACACGATTACGAATCATCTGTCTAAGCGGAAGTATTCGGATCATATAATCCCCGACGGCGAACTTGTCTTAGAGACCCTGTCACCAGAACGATTCGAGCAACTTGGACCCCCCTCTAAATGCATCCACAAGTTTTGGCTTTTGGGACCGAGACCCAAAGCTGGCCTTGGTTCGATATCGTAAGGCCCAGAGGGTAACAGCTGGCTGGTTCTTCATATGCTTGTTTCTTTTTCCCGCTGTCTTCTTTATTATTGCTTTCTTCTCCCCTCTTTTCTTTCCCATCAACAATTTTCATCATCATCGGCGGGCTCTTGTGAAGAGCGGTTGTAATAAAATGTCTTAATCTTTCATTTTTCTTATGTACAATTGGCAGGTGGGAGGTAGTACATGAGTGACTGGTGTGACATGCGCAAGATTCTTTATAATTACCACTTCTCAACTAGTTTTATCATTAGTCTCATATGGTGTTTCCTTTCCTTTTAACTTTTCCTTTTCCTATTAACTCTTCATGTCTCTCTTCATAATCATATTTCCGGTATTAAATTCTATATTGGAGCTTTCTCATGCTTCATGAACATTGGAAGAATCAAGCGTAAAGTATTACCAGGATACTCATGCCAGCTTGCTGGCACCTTCTACTGTTCTACGATAGGAAGCAAACCGTATCGGTACTGTGGGGGTGGTTTTGTGGTTGATAGTTTTTCTATGTACGGCAGATAGAACTTTTACAGCACTAGCTAGTTTTTATGTAGTTAGGGCAGAGGGGTGCCAGGTGTCTGCTGTGTCAGCCTGTGTGGGAATGGAGTGTGCTTGGTTGAGTGGTAACAACCATCCTCTCCTCCTCCAACACCGAACACGGACAACAGAACACGGAACACAAAAGACACCGGACACCAACGATATCGCACACGAAACCGACGACTGTACCTAGCTTTAACGACTACTGCCGAAGGACTGTGATACGATAGCCTAGCTAAAATACAAAACACACTTCTCTTCTTCTGTTTTCTCTTTTCTTTCCTTCTGTGAGACGTCGATTGCCCTGTTCTCTTACCAGCGAGTGAAGCTGGTCGATTGTTTGTCTTTCCCCTTGGGACCCGGTTTGGTCCTTTCAGTACCACATTTACCCACCCCTTCCGGAGAAATTTACGCATGAATAAGCAGAACCCTCTTTAGATTATCATGTTATTTCCTAGTATCACATGTCGACAAAGTGAGAGATATCATGCCGTAACTTCGGAAGTCGAAAATGAGCGAAAAGCAAAGTTATCGTTAATTCTTATAGCGGAATGTCTTTACTTTCTCTTCTACTAACGTGCCTTTTAGCGATAACTTCGCCTTGAATTGGGTTCATAAATTGGGTGGGTGGGAAGTTGTAGTGTGAGTTGAGGGGATTGAAAAGGCGGTGAAGGAAGACTCGCGTTTATAGCAAAACCTCAGGGAAGCTGGCCTGCTGACATAGCTAGCTGGTGTTGTTTGTCATGCTTATTCCATCGAGCTCTGGTTCCAAACCGTTCACCAAACATGATCCTAGGACCAGCTTATGGAATCGCGGTCGGACCGAGTTTGAAGCAGAATTCATCAAAAAAATCTCTCCCGCAGTTTGTCGATACAACCCGGGTTCTTACGGCTAGGGAGCCTTTTTTTTATAAGGAGTGCTAAAAACGGAGCCGACGGTGGAAGAGAGGTTTCAGGAAGTGTAATGCATTTCTCAGGACAGCATAGAAGCGAGCGAGGCGAATACGGGTGAATGTATATTATTGGTACGGGTTTTATAGTTGAATAATGGTGATCGAGTTGAGAAGAAAAGGGAGAGGAAGAAGAAGGAAGAAGGCGGCGGGGTGGAACATATCGGTGGGTTAAGGGGACTTTGCTACCAGATTAAATTGTTTCAGACGATAGGTTGGAGAATCAGCTTCGTGATTCGGACTCTTAAATGCGTGAAAATATCATCCTCCGAGAGGCAGTGGATAAAAACAGCCCGGATACGAGATTGCATGGCTGACATGGTTCGGATAAGATTACGGAGATTTATTAGAGCGAAATGACCAATTTGGACCATCAGTTTTGTATGCTTGTGAAACAGCATGGTCTCATCATCCATTCTCCGATCTTCAGCCCTCGGGAGTCCCGCCAGACTACAAACTACAAACCTCTCTAACTCCCATACCCATACAGCATATCCCAGGCATTTCAAAAAAACATGGCCGAATAATAGCCGGTTCCCCTCCTATTTGGCGTCGCTCATAGTCGGGAAAAGCAAGTGTGACGCAAAAGCAAGTGTGACACGAAGAGAAATATGTTAACTAGCTTGACAATGTAGTAAAAAAACATGATAAATAAACTGCATTATTTCAATCAAACTTCACAAAATCGGCATTCCTAGCAATAGAATCTAATGATATATATATATATGAAGAATCAGAATCAAGATCTTTGGTAATAGAATTCTTTTCAGGCCTGGAATTGGTGTCAATAATTTCGCAGGAACAATCCTACCTTGAGTTTTTGATATTCTTGACTGCTTTCTTTCTTTCCTTCCCTGTCTTGCAAGCATCTATAAAACAACCGTAGAGTGCTCCTTTTGTCTTAATATCTACAACGTGAATATTCTTCCTTGCCTTCTTAACGACAATGCTGATTGTGTAGAGTTTATTTGAAATAATGTAACTTATTTATCATTATTTTTTTACCACGTTGTCAAGACTGTTAACATATATTCCTCTTCGCTTCACACTTGCTTTTCCCGACTATGAGCGACGCGAAATAAGAGGGGAACCGGCTACTACAGTCTTTAATATCATAATATCATCATTCTTTTTCCCTATTGTTGTTTCTAGCGATATACCGGTACTCTCTCCACCTCCACTGCTGAAATAGAATAGGCTATAAATTTATATCTAGGGAGAGAAACTTCAGATACTCTACTGTGCATGAATCTCTAAGCATAGGCTTCCAAAGTGAAAAGTACAGTACCAACCTAATGCATACCTTTTCATTGAGGGCATTAGCCCGTATTACCAACTGGTCCACTCACTCCATTCTGCTTTTGACAAAAATTCCGCATCTCTTCTGTATGGGGGTATTTACTTGAGAGTTAGTTAGGTGTTGTCTTTGTTGTTCCAGAGAGTCTGGGAGGTCTAGTGTATGTAGGGTGGGCATTTTGTATGATACTTGCCAATTCGCCATTACCGCTCGGGTACTTTTTCCTCCTCCCTCCGGAGGGTAGGTGATTTTCTCTTTGGCTGGAGGGTAGGCACGAAGCTCGGTCACTTCTCTCTCTCTCTTCTCTTCACAAAGTAGCTCGAAGCAAACCAAGAAAAGACACAGAAACTTTAACTCCCTCGCTCTAGGGATACTTCTCCGTCTCAAACTATTTTCGTAAAATTCCGATGTAAAAATAAAAGAAAAAGAAAAACTATCAACCTCTCAATTCCTCTACAGCTGCAGATCTGTCGCAGATCCCGATGTCTTTTCGTCCTTAGCTATTTCTTTCTTGCCCTCGGCCGTGGTTTCTCGTTTTTCTCCCGTCTCCATGATCGTTCGTTCGTTGGTTGGTTCGTTGGTTGGTTGGTTAGACTATATAACAACCGCCACAGGAAACCCCCAAGTGCCCCACAAGACTGCCCAAGTCACGTGCCCTAACCCTGAAAACAAACTAGCTAGGAAACAAAAGTTACGGCCATTAAGCCCTAGCTACAACATGGGGTTTACCACCCAACTCTAGCGTTACATAATTTCTCCTCCACAGTACCGTATTATCTTGAATAAGAGAGAATTGTCTCAGGACGTCTGATTTTCCTATTAAGGTGGAGATGGGAGAAAACAACCTTTGCAGATAACACCAAGCTTTTCCCTCCCTGGAGGGTTCACCCAATCAATGCCCTTTGAGCGATTTTCACAATGGCTTCAAAGTCTTTATTCTTACCTTAGGCTCACACCTTTGGCTCACTTTCTTTTGTTTCGGCTATTGATATGCCACCTATGATACGAGCTCTTTTGAGAGCACCACTGCCCACCTCTTCAAAGGCACTCTTTTCTGGAACCACATTTTTTTTGTGTTGGCAGACAGCTGGGACTACAGTTCGCAGTTTGAGGAGCCTTTGGGCCCAAGTCCATACTTTCTTTATCGACACTGCCTAGTACAGACATGAACACGATTCCAATAGCCTTTCATTCTTTTTTGCAACCATTCCAGACACCTTTTTGAAGGATCCCTGATTGCCCTTCGGCACATAAGACCTAAGAGTTGAGTTTTTTATTTCTCTTAGGCAACTATCGTAAGTCCTGGGCAACCCCCAGGCAATCCCAACTCAAAGGGGTGTCTTCACCTCCTCCCTCAGGGGGAAGGCTTTGACCCCCAAAATCACAACCCATACCTTGGAACTTCTGACCGGCATATCCCGGCAGCCTTGGTGTAGTTACACAGTATTAGAAGCCCTGGCTTAACCTCAGGCAATGCTAATACTGCCCCTCCCTACTGTTTCAGTGTGATTGCTCATGAGGCAGCACCTTTTCAGCTGGTGTGGGCCAACAACTTGATCCCTTCCTTGCCCTATTGGATGGACCATTCTCCTCGGGAAAAATTGGTACAGTCTCACAACCTGGAGGGCAGAGTGATTATGCTCACCTGCACCTCCAGTTCATTGGGGGTTTTCGACACTCTTATGCCAACTTATATGAGCTATGACCTCCCCAGAGGGCACATCGTTAGTCTTGAAATGGCGCGCGGTCACGATGGAAAACCATTGGTTTGGGGAGAGTTTCTTCAGAGGAATTAGGGCTTTTCGGGTTACTTTTGAGGATTGGCAGTGCCCTTGGGTGGCTGCCGGGGAGGGTTTCTTTTGTGAAGGAGAGGATGCGAGGTGGCAAGCGGGCCGTTAATGATGGAATTGTGGCAGGTGGCCAGGAGGTGGATTTCTTTCAGGGGGCCCTTGGCTGGGGGGAGTATCTCACACTGGCTTAGCTAGATATGATTTAGTTCATGAAACGGGGCTTAACCCTGGGCTAGAATGAATGGAAACCAGGTTACGGAGAAAACAACAACAAAAAAAAAACAACTCGTTACTTAGAGAGCCAACCTTGACATCCTGAGACATTTCTCTCTTATTCAAGATAATACCGGTACGGTATGTCGGTATGGTACTGTTACACATTGATCATGATCTCAGTCGGAGTGTGTATGATGAGGCTCAAATTAAGTTAATGAAAAGGTGTCATGGCAACGGTTGGGCGGGAGTGTTAAGGTTACACAGTGTATATCTGGGATGTATTATTTGGGGCTCTGCTATGCTCGTGCGAAGAATAAGGTAGTATCATACCTGCAGTTTACTGTCGAGTTTACCGCAAGCTCATTGATGCTGTGACAAATGCGCGATGTGTGTTTCGACAACTGATTGACTACAGCACCAGTAGTGGTAAACCAATAGCTGCCTGATCTCGGCCGCTGGAGTCGTTATACCTGGTCGATATATTCATCAATTGTTACATTCTTACAAATTGGTTCTATCCTGAGGTTTGCCCAATAAATTGGGATTGGGGCCAGGGGTGGATTGATCGAAAAGAACCCTAACCCTACAGCACAATCACGAGAAACAGGCAAGGTAAGTTCGAACACAAGCTGTGGAATAATGCAACAGTGCCAGCACGTAATGATTCAATTCCGGAGATTTTGATACAGAATACTGTATCTTGCTCCTCCAGCGATCGAGTGGTTCGATTATATTCTATGCTTGTGCTGGAGAAGGCTCGGTAAAGGTGTAAAGATCTACCTGAATTCACAGAGAAATAATTGGACCTCTTTGTATGCTTGTGTAACGCCAAAACCTCGTTACCCCCCCCCTGGCATCTTTAGCTCTTAGAGTACTACAACTTCAAACCTCTCTCTCCCTCATATATCCAAACTGCATATCGGATGCATTTTAGATAACATGGACGGATACTCACCCCAGCATCAAGTGATCACCGATAATGTCAACTCTTTTAATATTTCAAATATCTACCACCACACTGTGAAAGTCAAAGCGGGGGTAGAGCATGAGAGGCGTCAGATTCTGGAGTGGCTATCGCCTCTGGAACCTCAACAGCGGCATGAAAGTGTCCGAACCGACCGACTGGATGGTGTAGGGAACTGGTTGTTGGAAACGAGGGAGTTTAGAAAATGGAGTAATAGAGAGGGTGGTGGTGGTGGTGCGCCGTCTGTTTTGCTCTGTTACGGGAAACCTGGCGTAGGAAAGACTTATCTCACGTAAGAAATTCTTAACTCCTAGGGTACGAAAGACTAACGAGCAGCAAATATTAGCTCCCTAGTAATTGACAACCTATGCGATCAAGCGAGGGACAAGGACATCGCCGTTGTAGGACTGTACTGCGATTTTCAGATTCATGAGGAACAGTCAGCCACGAACATGCTGGGCGCTATCCTCAAACAACTTGTGAAAAGAGCGGAAATCCCGGATGACATACGGGAAGCTTTTCGGAAAGCGGAAAAGGAATTTGGCGGTCGACGTCTCCGGCTTCCAGAGCTGGTGGAAACCCTAAAGAGGACTATCGCCTTGATACCCGAAGTCTTTATTTGCATCGACGCATTGGACGAAGCCTCTCCGAAGCATCGGCTGGACCTTCTTAGATCTCTGGGAGACATTGTTCGGGAGCTACCACACGCTCGGGTATACCTTACTGGAAGATATCATGTGCGGGATGGAATAGATAAATCCTTTCCCGAGGCTGTCAAGGTACCTGTCAGTCCTACCAGGGGTGACATTCTTCAATACCTAAAGATGAGACTTGATGGCGACATGGAGGCCGACGCAATGGACGATGAGCTACGGGCGGATATCATGAAAAAGATTCCGGAGACCATCTCCGAAGTGTGAGTAGAAATATCCTGTCATTCCCCAATGAAATCCGTTTTTATTTACTAACGATGATCTGCAGCTTTCTCCTCGTTTCGCTTAACATTGAGGCGATTTTGGGGGAGGTTACCATATATCATAGAAGGAAGAAGCTTGATGAGATGACCAAAGGGAAGGGTGTCGCGGATGCGTACACTGCGACCTTGACCCGAATGAAGACACAGAATGTTACTAGATCAAGGTTAGGTATGGAGGTCCTAATGTGGGTGTCCTATTCGGAGCGCCCGCTTCGGGCCAACGAACTATGCCACGCCCTCGGAATTGAGAGAGGGTCTACAGATATGAATCCGCAGAATGTTCCTTCTATAAAAACATTGCTGGGATGCTGTCTGGGGCTAGTCGCGGTCGAAGGGTCGTCATCCACGGTCCGGCTTGTTCATTTTACTCTGAAGGAGTATCTCTCAGAAAACCCTGCACTGTTTCACAGTCCTCACGCGATGATCGCCGAGGTTTGCCTAACATATCTCAATTTTCAGTCCATTAGGGAACTTTCGATTGATCGTAACCGGTCTTTGTCATCAGCTCCCCTTCTTCACTATGCCACTCATTACTGGGTCAGACATTTCCGAAGGGAAGTTAAGGAAAATGTGAAACCTCTGGCACTCAGACTTCTCGATATATACGACAAGCATATCTCCTGCGAGCTGTTTTTACGTGAGGAAAGATCGAATTCCTTCCGAATCTTCTACTCCCGGCGACCCGAGGTCCCTCGCCGATTTTCAGGACTTCACTTTTGTGCATACCTCGGGCTCTCTGAGATAATGATTGATTTGTTGGCGATGAAGAAGTGGGATCTTAGCGCAGTTGATTCGGTGGGTAACACGGCAATGACGTGGGCGGCTAGAAGGGGGCACGGGGCAGCCTTGAAAATTCTTTTGCAGCAAGGGAATATTCACCCAGACGTTGTGGATAAAGATGGCCGTACATTGCTTTGGTGGGGTGCTATGGAAGGGAAAGTCGATGTTGTGAAGGCACTACTGGAGCGGACCGATATTAACCCCAACAAGGCCGATAATCATGGCCGGACACCACTCAAGATGGCTGTCATGATGGGTTGCGCCAATGTTGTGAAGGTGTTGCTGCAACGGAGCGATATTGATCCCAACATGCCGGACAACGGTGGCCAGACACCGCTGTGGTGTGCTGCCTGGAAGGGACATGTCAATATTGCGAAGGTGCTGCTAGGACGGGGCGATATTGATTCTAATGCGGCGAACAAATATGGCCAGACATCGCTCTGGTGCGCTGCCTGGGAGGGGCACGTCGATGTTGTAAATGCGTTACTAGAAGGCGGCGATATTAATCCAAACATTGCGGATATCAATGGTCAGACATCAATTTCGGTTGCTTCCCTGCAGGGGCATGTCAATGTCGTGAAGGCGCTGCTAGAACGGAAGGATTGTGATCCCAACCTGGCGAACAAAGACGGAAATACACCCCTCATATTGGCGTCTGGGAAGGGGCATGTCAAGGTTGTAAAAGCGCTATTAGACCGTGGTGATATCGATCCTAACATTGCGGATATCAATGGTCAAACACCACTCTGGTCTGCTGCCAGGATGGGCCATGTCGGAGCTGTGGTGTCGCTGTTGGAACGGAAAGATATTGATCCCAATATTGTGGACCACGGTGGCAAGACCTTGCTGGGGTGGGCGTCCTCGAACGGGCACTTTGATGTTGTGAAGGCGCTACTAGAACGCAGCGATGTCAATCCTAACATTGCCGATATCAATGGTCAGACACTACTTTGGTCTGCTGCCAGGATGGGCCATGTCGGAGCTGTGGTGTCGCTGTTGGAACGGACAGATATTGATCCCAATATTGTGGACTACGATGGCGAAACCTTGCTAGGGTGGGCTTCCTCGAACTGGCGCTTTGCTGTTGTGAAGGCGCTACTAGAACGTAGCGATATCGATCCAAATATTGCAGACAACGAGGGTAGAACACCCCTCTCTTGGGCTTCCTCGAACGGGCACTTTGATATTGTGAAGGCGCTACTAGAACGTAGCGATATCGATCCAAACATTGCAGACAACAAGGGTAGAACACCCCTCTCTTGGGTTACTTCGAACGGGCGCTTTGCTGTTGTGAAGGCGCTACTAGAGCGTAGCGATATCGATCCAAACATTCCAGACAACAAGGGTAGAACACCCCTCTCTTGGGCTTCCTCGAACGGGCACTTTGATGTTGTGAAGGCGCTACTAGAACGTAGCGATATCGATCCAAACATTGCAGACGACGAGGGTAGAACACCCCTCTTTTGGGCTTCCTCGAACGGGCACTTTGATGTTGTGAAGGCGCTACTAGAACGTAGCGATATCGATCCAAATATTGCAGACAACGAGGGTAGAACACCCTTCTCTTGGGCTTCCTCGAACGGGCACTTTGATGTTGTGAAGGCGCTACTAGAGCGTAGCGATATCAATCCAAACATTGCAGACAACAAGGGTAGAACACCCCTCTCTTGGTCTTCCTCGAACGGGCACTTTGATGTTGTGAAGGCGCTACTAGACCGTGGCGATATCAATCCAAACATTGCAGACAACGAGGGTAGAACACCCCTCTCTTGGGCTTCCTCGAACGGGCACTTTGCTGTTGTGAAGGCGCTACTAGAACGTAGCGATATCGATCCAAACATTGCAGACAACGAGGGTAGAACACCCCTCTCTTGGGCTTCCTCGAACGGGCACTTTGATGTTGTGAAGGCGCTACTAGAACGTAGCGATATCGATCCAAATATTGCAGACAACGAGGGTAGAACACCCCTCTCTTGGACTTCCTCGAACGGGCACTTTGATGTTGTGAAGGCGCTGCTAGAACGGAAGGATTGTGATCCCAACCTGGCGAACAAAGACGGAAATACACCCCTCATATTGGCGTCTAGGAAGGGGCATGTCAAGGTTGTAAAAGCGCTATTAGACCGTGGTGATATCGATCCTAACATTGCGGATATCAATGGTCAAACACCACTCTGGTCTGCTGCCAGGATGGGCCATGTTGGAGCTGTGGTGGCGCTGTTGGAGCGGACACATACTGATCCCAATATTGTGGACCACGGTGGCCAAACCTTGCTAGGGTGGGCTTCCTCGAACGGGCACTTTGATGTTGTGGAGGCGCTACTAGAACGTAGCGATATCGATCCAAATATTGCAGACAACGAGGGTAGAACACCCCTCTCTTGGGCTTCCTCGAACGGGCACTTTGATGTTGTGAAGGCGCTGCTAGAACGGAAGGATTGTGATCCCAACCTGGCGAACAAAGACGGAAATACACCCCTCATATTGGCGTCTAGGAAGGGGCATGTCAAGGTTGTAAAAGCGCTATTAGACCGTGGTGATATCGATCCTAACATTGCGGATATCAATGGTCAAACACCACTCTGGTCTGCTGCCAGGATGGGCCGTGTCGGAGCTGTGGTGGCGCTGTTGGAGCGGACAGATACTGATCCCAATATTGTGGACCACAGTGGCCAAACCTTGCTAGGGTGGGCTTCCTCGAACGGGCACTTTGATGTTGTGAAGGCGCTACTAGAACGCAGCGATATTGATCCAAACATTGCGGATATCAATGGTCAGACACTACTCTGGTCTGCTACCAGGATGGGCCACGTCGGAGCTGTGGTGGCGCTGTTGGAACGGACAGATACTGTTCCCAATATTGTGGACCACGGTGGCCAAACCTTGCTAGGGTGGGCTTCCTCGAACGGGCATTTTGATGTTGTGAAGGCGCTACTAGAACGTAGCGATATTGATCCAAACATTGCGGACAACAATGGTAGAACACCTCTCTGGTGGGCTTCCTCGAAGGGGCACGTCTGTGTTGTGAATGTGCTACTAGAACGCAGCGATATTAATGCAAACATTGCGGACAACAGCGGTAGAACACCACTTTGGTGGGCTTCCTGGAAGGGGCATCTCGACGTTGTGAATGCGCTACTAGAACGCAGCGGCATTGATCCAAACATTGTGACAGCAATGGTAGGACACCACTCTGGTGAGCTTCCTCGAGGGGCCATATCGGAGTTGTGGCGGTGCTGTTAGAAGGGGCAGATGTTTAAAGGTATGAGGCTTCTCCGTCGGTTACCAATAAGGGGTAGGAATAACGATAGCAGGGGAGAATGTATTTATTTGGTTCGTTTTTGTTCTGAAGTGTGCTCTACAAAGACCTGGGAAGACGCCGCCTCCTCTGTACTAATCTCTTGAAGCTCAACTCCGTCTCTTTGTCCCCTGGCACTCCCGAGCTCTCTCAACCCAAACGGAGCGATACTAACTCGAACACGAGTGATCACCATGATGACATCCCACTTCCCTCGGCGTTCCAGAACAACCATCATCTGGTTGCCAACCTGTCCTCCCGCCGGATTAGTTCTCAAAGCTATTAGAGGGCCTGGCCTTAACAGAGCTCTCTTGAACTTGGCTGTCTAACCTCTCTCACCGCCTCTCCACATTTATGAGCGTCACCGATCCCCCTATCACCCGCTGAATCTTTAGTAAAACCGCAATTCTGCCGGAGAAGTTGGCTCTATATACTGGAATACGTTTCTCCCTCCTCCTCTTTCTCTCGGCTTCGTCTCTAATCCGAATTTTCCGGCTCCATCGCGATCTCCGCTTGTTCTTTTCTTTTTCTTTTACTTTGTTTCCTCCTCCGTTTTCTCCATTTGTAACTATATATTATCTCCACGGAAGTCTAATACCCACGAGAAGATCCGTCTAAGTTAGATGATCCCTCTCAGACTCCCCATCTTTTGTTACCAATGTATAGCACAACACAAAAGGCTATCTTAGTCACCGTATCGAACAAGTCTTTCATACTGATCTACAATCTCTTAAGTTGAATACTATTGACCCCTCTTTTTTTCCTTTTTTTCCACCTTTTTTTCACCGTCGCTTCTTGTAGCCTCTTGCATCTTTCTTCATATATCCCCCGTCTTTCTTATTCCCTGCAGTTATCTCTCTCAAATACAAGATTTTTCATCAGAAGCTAATAGACTCCCCCGCCTCAGAATATAACATGTTCCTCATTTCAAGAAATTCCAGATATAAGTTACACACAATTGCATCCTACTAGTCTGGTAGCTTACTTAACTAAGCACTGTATGTAACTTTGCACAAAACCGCCATACCAAGATAACTGGTGGATTGGACACAAACCTAGCATAACTTATCCGATAATAAATGCCCGGCAGCCGGGGCATACCGTAAAAACCGAAATAATTGAGAATCTCGCTAGGACGTTGGATTTGCCTCTCCTGGCAAGGTCGATTGTTTTTTTTTTTTTTTTGTCTCAGCTGAGGGCTGGAAGGCGATCTTTTCGCTGTGTTTTCTCCCCTTAATCCCAAGGGGGAAACTCTGGGCTTCTTAGCGTGATTCTTAATTATTTTAGTTTTTACGGTATTGTAAGTATCCGGGTGGCCAAACAGAAATTATTCAAGATTTTGTAAGTTATGTGTTGCAAGAGCCTTCCGCGAGCGAGATTTTCAATATTCTTGTATCGTCCACTCGGATACTTTTTCTCAAACCAAGTACTGTACGCTATAAGAAATAACACGCAGTTGAATTGTATGGCCTGCTGAGAAGTAAGATGTGGTGACAGTGGCAGTGGACTCAAAGACTTGTCTAACCACCTTGTGTAAACTACCGTGAGGGCTTTTGAACAATACCTTAGTTCATCCGTGGATTCTTTCTTTCTTTCTTCCTTTCGAGTTTCTATCTGCCTAGGAGACATGAGTAAGGTATGGCATACTGAGGATAGTTGGTAGCGTAATTGAAACTACCGTAAGAGTTGTATGTCAGGAGGAGGAGAGCACAGAAAATGTTTTAGGAGAGTTGGGGACGCGGGTAAGAACCAGCATCGGGTTGCCAGGAATGGCTGAACGAGATCTACGCCTAGCACACCAGAAATACGCACGCTACTTCTTGTTGCTTCACTTGTGTAGTATTTCGATTTAGTTAAAAAGCTTAGAGGAATCCACTAGGTATTTTTGGTCCTCTTGCATAGTTCTCGTTCTGCAATACCTGGCAATGCGACCCTCTTGTGATGCCTCATTCACTGCCGGCTCACTGACACTCTCTTGATCTCATAGTGCAGCTCCCTCTATTTACCAATTCGTGAGCCATATTTAAGTCGGTGTAGTGGCTCACCAGGAGACCCTGGTGATAACTCTGGCTTTATTCCACGGCATGTTTAGCATGTTAAAAACATTTCCAATACTCAGTTTAATACCGATATCATATTTATTCGAGCTCCCTTCCATTTATGGGCCAAGTTGAGCATAGATAAATTCATCTGTTATTGGATGAACTAGATTGATGATATAACTCACCCTCTCTGGCATTTCTTAACTTTCAGAGTATGCTGTATCTCGATTACAAGCTCATACTGCTTCATTCTTCCATAATTATAAGCACTGAAATAGTATACTCAACACACTAAATTTCGGTTTTTCACAATTGGGTTTGTATTTAACGCATTCTTCTCCAACAGTGAAGGTCTATCCGTTAGGGAATATAGGGGGATTGATCCACTTTCAATATTGTAGGAAGTAATAGGTATATTAATGGGTGCAATAACCACAGCTACTCGGCTGCAGTAGTTCTGGGCACGTGTTGATGTTCTGGTTATTACATGACGGGAGAGCGACTTGACAATGGCCAAGGGAGTGGTGAAGGTATATACAATGGAGAATTTTAAAAGAATCTGTGGTCGAAAAACAGGTCTTTCATGTTCAATATTTGGAAAGAGACGAGGCAATTTAGTAGGAGATGGAAAGTTAAAAACAAAAGAACATGAGACTAATGTTAATACTTGTTGATATAGAGCCAATGCTAAGAACATCGCACTGGTCACTACCGATCACTGAATTACTTACTCCCACATGCCCATTACATGCACGAGATATGAAAGACAATGGGACATGAGAATAGTCTAAACGCTCTTGGGGCGAGCTCATCTACGATGATGACAGTTATTGATTAAAATGACAACGGAGAAAGAAGGAAGGAATAATAAACAAAGGTTATGAAAATTTACAGTGGAGCAGCGGAGTAGCAGGATGAAGAATCGGCCAGCTGTCGCCACGGGGGTTTATGATGTAGAGCCGGGGAGAGTTTTAGGTCTCGGTCCCAAAAGCCAAAACCAGCGGATGCCTTTAAAGGGGGGTCCAGGATGCTCGGATAGTGCGGGCTGGAGGACCTCAAGCACATCTTGGTCACTAAGTGCTGATTGATCAGAATATTTCCGTTTTGAAAGATGCTTCGAAATCGTGTAATGGTAGCTTTGTAGCCCCCGGGAAAGTATTGTCTTGACGTTGAGATTTTTATTGAGGGGGTTATACTCGGAGGACAAAAGTGCATGAGTTTTTTTGTCTTTCAACAGTGGGAAGTACTACATATACAATTCGGTTGAACTAACAAACTTCTTTCAGACAAGCTTCAACTTTCCCTTCGTCGGACACAATGCGTCCACTTCCATCCTCCTTTGTCCGGGAAGCTGGGGGAGTTATTTTATCGGGGTCTGATCGGAGGAGCTAGGAGTTGGGATCCCTGTCTAGAGATGAGGGGGAAGAAAACTCCACCTATGGGGAAACTAACGGAAACATGTCAAGGAAAACTTGAGCTCTCACTCGATTGTTGGTGACGGCTGAAGAGAAAATAAATACTCCAACAATTTTGCACTCGGGTTCCCATCCAAGCAGGACGAGGGAAGAAACACCCACCCCAGGAATCACAATCTTTGAATCGGTAATCCGGACGTTTACAACATTATGTGCTGAGCGATTGTGTATATCTGCATAGTCATTAGCGTACCAGTTTTGTTACTATGCACGCTCTCACGGGCGTATAATACTATATGAAACTCGGGAGTCCCTAGCAAAGAGAAGAGAAAAGAGCAGGATAAAGATTTCCTCCAATACACCTAATGGAGTGATGGCGTCCCACACAAGGGAAAGTTGGAAGTTGGAAATTCTCCCAGTTGGCGATCGAGCCGAGAAGGAGGTTAATTATTGTACTTCCCAGCTACGAACTTCATGTCCTTGAGTAACTTAAGTTATGGTTTAATTGTTTCAGCCGTTGCTTCGGATCCAGCTCCCAAGAGCTCAAACTTTGGATTTCTATCTTTCGAATTTCCGTTATGGGTGAGGCGCCATCACTCTGATACTGGCAGATCCGCACGCCTTTACCAGAGCCTTCTCCTGCACAATAGAATATAATCAAAACACTTGATCTCCGGAGAAGGCACAATACTCTATGTATCTTATAGTATGCCTCGTGTATCAAAATCTCCGAAAAAATAATCATTAGAGGCATTCAGCCCCAGGGTTGAAAAAAGCGTTTTCGAATGCCAAGTTTCGGGTTGATCTATTGCCGGTAGTTTTGTATGCAAAATAAGGCATTACACACGCCAAAGTATTTCCACTCGACAAACCTGCATAAGCGTTTTCAACCCTGGGGCTGAATGCTTCCACCACGTGCTAGAACTGTTGCATTATTCCATAGCTTATGTTCAAACTTAAGTTACACTATCTTTGTATCTAGCGATTCTAGGGGTAGGGCTTTTTCATCCATCCTTCCCCCGCCCCAAATCAAAATCAATCCATCTATAAGGCAACTTCGGGGTGAAAACAACTCGTAACAATGTAGCAATGTAACAATTGAGGAATATATTGCGTAGGTATCTCGATCACGTAAATCCTAGGTTCAGACTATCGTAACGTACTCTTTGTAGCCTATAAGACAAGATTGCTCATCTGAGAAGTTTCCTGAGTAGACCGGCCTATACAAGAAACCTCCAGGATAGAGTTGCTGATAATTGAGACTATGAGAATAATTCCTGAGTAGACCGGCCATCCAGGAATTACTAAATGAACCAAGTCACAAACAAGCACTCCGAGCTGGACTATAGGGAATTCCTGATGTCCAAAGCACTTTTCGCTCCATTAATTAGGGCAAAGCCCTAAATAACCAGTTCGGAGCATTAAACCCGTATTTGGTTCGGGCTTCATCTTGGATCGCGTATCTTTCCTTTCATAGGGAAAAAAAAGAATCAAGCAGAAATTCCACAAGCCACGAACAATTTCATAAGCGTTCTGGAAACCGCAAGATAATAGTATAAAGCATCATGTCTGCATTTCCCTCGCCCCCTTATCACGCCGGTAATAGTGTCCCTTGTATTAATAAATCATGCTAAAATCTGGGCATCAGGCTCGGACAAGCCTCGCAATGGGTCGTAGATCTACTTGGGTAACCCAACTAACCCAGGATCCATCACTGCATTATCCACCCCACTATTTGACGGGTTAAGATATGTTAGAGCTTAGCATCATTTGCTGGCTGCCTTGGGATTTCTGCTCCAAGTTCAGTCTATGAAATCGTTCTAATTGTTCCCTCTGGAATGATCAGAATGTTCAATGTATAATACTAGATAGTATTCAATGGTACCAAATGAAAATTATTTCACCAATATTTTACCTCACCTTTGTGAAACAAACTTAAATGGGTATTGTGGATTACCCTGGTATCTATTGGGCTGGCTCGCTCATGACTGAATTCGGTCTGGTTTGGGCCGGATTGGCCAGTTTGCTACCCCGCAGGATCGACCCATTGTGAAGCTTGCTTGCGCATTGATATCACCAAGATACAAAACCGCTTACTTAATGCTAGACTCGGACATCACTCTCTCGTCCTCAGCACTAAGGCCAGGTGCACAACAGTTGACGTTTCTGGAACTCCTACTGCGTATGTTTACAATTTGTATTGAGTCGGTTTCGGGAATAACCGCGAGACTTTACAGTATCACAGCATTGGTATCCAAGTGTTGAGTCGTGACTTCGGCCATTCAGGAATTCCAGGATGGAGACGGTCTACTCAGGAATCTTTCTTAATGCTTTATCGGCCAGTAGGATGTCCAAGAAGTTTCTTGTATACGGTAGGTCAGTCCACTCAGGATACCTCTTGGATATACGAACTTTCCTGATGGTCTACAGGATTGACGACATTTAATCACCATGGGAAGGGAACAGATCCACGGAAAGGGTAAAAACGAAGAAAAAGAAAGGAACTACAATATAGTACAACCGAATGAACAAAATTTGTTGAAAAGAAAAAGCGAGAAAAGTGTAAAGAAAGGAGTAAAACTTCTATGCTATGCCGGCTCTATTTAGAAAAAAGAAAACGGCTATATACTGTACTACGGGGGTAGGGGAACGTCTGGCGAATGTGGCTTGCAGAATTTCTGTGGCTGGCAGCCAAAACTTCGCCAGACTTTCGTCTACCCCCCAAATACAGGGTGACGGAAAGTGATGATTATTTTGTGGCGGTGCATTTTCAGCTTAATTGCTGGTTTTTGTGTGAGACCACACCGCCACAAAATACTCATCACTTTCCGTCACCCCCTGTACACCTCCGCGGCAGTGAGGTAGAAAAGTCTAAAATAACATGGTTCGAAGAAAACTCGATATAGACAATGTTGAGAGATAGAGAAGAAAAAAAAGCTTTCATCTTCCGGAGAGAGCTATCTCGCATTCGCCATCCCGGCATCCATTCCCGGAGAGTCAGCTGTTTCCCGCTTGGGGGGTTGTGAGCAGCTTTGCGGCCTAAGACAGCCCAGATTAAATGAAACGATGGAGATGGGGAATCATTGCTCAAAAGGCAGTGGAATTGTGATTAATATGCTTCCAGGAGAGAATAAATTTGGGTTGGGGAAGAAAGGGGGGAGTGAGGGGGATGTGTTTCCAACTGCAAAAGGCCCCGTCGGTAACAGTGAATGGCGTCAGAGCTCAGTGAGTGGAGATGTATGGGCTTATCTTGCTTTGGCCAGAGACAAGAGAAAGGCTTGGGCTGAAAATTTTGGAAGTGGCCCCGTGCGAGAACGGTAGGGAAAGGCTCCGGTGAAGCCAAATGCTTGCTTGGTGGCGGGAATGGGATTTTCCAGGAGTGAGGTGCAAGAGTTGGGTTCGAGATAGTGAGACGCGGTCTTGGAGTTTTGAATAGGGGAGTCCAAGAATGGAACTGCTGGCAGGGGCGAGGCTACAATGCTTTGCTGGGAAGTGCTAGGGTTGAGGATACTAGGTTGATAAGGACGCTAGACTACCGGATTTCCCTTCCGACTATCGTTCTGAATGGAAAGGCTGGATGTCGCAGCATCGTGACTTTGAGCAACTGTCTGGGTAGCTAAGCGGGCCTGAAGTGCGTGGATTACTAGCCTATGTTCCTCTGCGGTGGCCCAGAAAAGTGGAATCCTATCCTCATTATCTGCCAACTCCGGATTGACTCCATGCCATGTTAGGAGCACATTCACAACGTCCAAATGCCCTTGTTCCGCAGCGTAGGAAAGTGGTGTTCTCCCATCCTTGTCTTGTGACTCGGCATTGACCCCATCCTATTCCAGAAGCATTTTCACAACTCCACTACGCCCTCCCTTAGCAGCTCAGCACAGCATTGTCCGGCCATATTCAGTGTCCTTGGTGTTGGTGTTGGCGTTCTTGCGTTCCACCAACTTCTTTACTATCACTTCATGCCCATTGCTGGTAGCTCACGTGAGCAGTGTACGCCCACGGCAAATCAATTCCTTCTATGTCCAAATCCTTCACCTCCAATAAGCAAGTCAGGATCTCATCAATTCCGAAATACGCCACGCAGTGAAGTCCCATGAAGCCCTGTGGTTGTTTATCAGGCTAGTGCCGTAACCCCCATTTATTCGAAGATAGAAGAAACTTGGCCGAGATATGGCTATCATACCGATTTAGAAGTTAGGGAGCAAGTGATTTTATGCTTTCGGTAGTGTCATGCCGTACATAGATCCCCAATAACAGGGTGCATGTCTGAGGAAGGGCGCTGTCGGTGGTGCCAAATGCAGGGTGGTCGGAAGTTGATTCACGCAATCAAAGTTGAGATACGTTAAGCAAGTCTCCGCCATTTAAGAATACGGGTTCAAAAATATTTCTGAATGACTGTTGAAATATTCCTGCAATGTAAAGTGAACCAATCGTACTGTTGATTCCTCTTGATCCACAACAACCAAGCCAAGGCAAGAGGCCAGTAATGTTTGTCTGGAAGGGATCTTGTCACGCTTGACACCATTTTCAGTTCCACCCCGAGGGTATCACATAGCTCATCAACCTTCATCAGAGACTCTGAATGTGAAATCCACATCAAGGCAGCCTTCCCGAATCTTGCCTTACCCGCGCTTTGATTATCCATTCTGTCCAGCGTTGCACGATAGGCATCAGCCAAACCAAAGCCATTGGTGACCCGTCCGAGTTGTTCTTTTCGCTTGTAGATTGTCGTCTCTTCCAATATCATCGCGATTCTGAGAGAAACAAGCAGAAATCTTAAAACCATAATTAGCAATTGCGCAAGACTTGTAGACACTTATTCTGATTACCTAAACATCCGAAATGTCTTCCGAAACAATTTGCATAATACCAGCCCTGAGCTCAGGGTTCATTGCGTCAGGATCTGGGTCGCTATCTAAGATTCTCTCAAGATATCTGCTTATGTCTTCGCCCTTTGGCACGAAATCGAGGAACCGCGCACCGCCGGGAAAGTATCTCTTGATATCGCTCAGAACATGGGGTCGGCCTGTAATGAACAATCATATACCGAGACACTGCTGGGAAAGGGCATGCAGCGAACGGAGAAGTTCGGGAAGACGCCTCGGCAAGCTTTCGTCCACGGCGTCGATACAGATATATACCCGCTCGAGCGGAGCCAGCGCTGTTTTCAGAAACTTCAGAACCTCGGGAACAAAGCGACCGCGACCGCCAACCTCTCTCTTTGACTTCTCAAATGCATCATCGACCTCCTCAGGAATCTCTTCTGATGCAGGCGGAATTTGCTTGACAAGGGCACCAAGTATGTTCTCAGGCGTCTGCTCTTTCTGGGCCTGAAAGTCAGTGTAGGGGCAAGCGACGGCGGCATGCTTCCCGGCAGCTTGATCGCATAAGTGATCTATTACCAGAGAGCTATTGCCGTTCACTGTTAGTGATTGCTCATTCTTTGCAAGGTATATCGGTCATAGATTCATCTCCCTAGTACCCGAGATAGGTTTTCCCTGCACCAGGAGCCCAGAACAAAATAGTATAGCTCCATCGTCTCCACCCTGCCATTGCGCCAGTTGAGGAACTCCTCTGTTTGTAGAAACCAATTCCCTACACCCTCCATCCGGCGGGTCCGGACATCTTGATGACGCACACGAGGTTCAAGGGGTGATAACCATTGCAGAATCTGGGTTCTTCGTCCACATATGTGGTGTTGTAGCTGTTTGTCACGTTAAAACTGTTTTTGTAGCCCGTACTGGTCTTGCTTGGTTGGAAGTGGGCTGATGGTGTCATGTTGTTTCGTATGGTTTGTTTGTTGAAGGATATGAAAAATCGAAGCTTGGATGTTTCAAGATAATGGGAATTGAGTCAGTGAAGTCAGATCCGTAGTCGCGGCGATGCTGTGGATATGATACCTCT
Source organism: Choiromyces venosus 120613-1 (assembly GCA_003788595.2). Classification (NCBI taxonomy): domain Eukaryota; kingdom Fungi; phylum Ascomycota; class Pezizomycetes; order Pezizales; family Tuberaceae; genus Choiromyces; species Choiromyces venosus. The sequence goes on along the minus strand of ML120410.1, from coordinate 323,757 downwards.
GAGCGAACCTCGCTAGGTAATAAACCGTATCGCTGCCAACTTCTGATGCTGTAGAAAACCCAAATGATTGAAAGTGATGCTAGGACGTCTAGAATATCCCCCTTTTGATTAAGGGGAGAAAACACAGTGAAAATATTGCCTTTCAGCCCTCAGCTGAGACAAATAGAAAGAAAGAAACAACAGACCGCGCCAGGAGTGGCAAATCCAACTTCATAGCGAGATTCTCAATTTTATCACACTTCAGTTTTTACAGTAGGCCGCCTTGCAAGACATTTAAATATCTTCACTCCGCCGTTCCCAACGCGGTTGAAGTAGCTGAAATAATGACACCATCATCGCCGAGCTGATCATACCAGCAGCCTCTACGGTATGTGAAAACATCGAATCAGCTACAAAACTTTGTGATAAAGTCTCCTAGAAGCACACAGATTTTCTTCATATCTGCTGGCACTGGATTTGATGTGGAGCCCTCAGAATTAGTATCATCACGTCCCTTCATCTTTGCATTCCTCTATTTTTTCCATGGCCTAAATTAGAAGCCGCGATTAATTAGCAATTATCGCGACTCCGCACAACCTGTTTAGCGGCCTTTACTTAAAACCGATAGTTAACTATTATCCTACCGGTAGTCCGTACTATCGTAACCAAATTTGTTCTACCGTTTAAGTTACTGGTACTTTAATTACCTCCCGACAGAGATAGCAATAAGTTAGTGAATTTTTGTTTTCACTTCAGGAACATTTGAATCGCAATTGATAAATATTTAGGCGCCCCTCATGTTACGAACTCATTCCGACAACAGAAATCCGATTGTTCCAATTGGCTCTATGTGTCTTGTAAACAGACTTTGCTTTCCCCGCTCAAGTCGCAGGAGTAGCCGAGTGCTGGGACTTAAGAACAACAACTCGCAAGTACTGTAGCTTAGTAAGCATTTCCCGTCACAGTAAAAACATGAGCCTCGCTGCGCTCAACTTGGCCCTGAAGGGAAAGGGTTTAAATGAGTGTAAGCATTAATTATGTTAGTATTGGAACTTCTGAGCCTCGAGGCTCATTGAATTCTGTAGAAAGAAATCCAAGTCATGACCGGGAGATGGCTTCCCCTCATCGTCGTGCCTTTGGCCCCTTCTTGCTCGCATTTCGCTCGACACGGGGAACGACTATGCAATAGTTACCCAGTAATAGATGAAGAAGCGCAACTTAAAGGCAACACTCGACAGAACATAAAATTACACCCAATGCGAGAGGAGAAAGCTCCCCAATGCCTTAATCATTCCCCGTGGGGAGCCCTAACTTAACGTGTGATTATTTCCCTCCAATTTCAGGAGTGTTCGTTTCTGTCCGGCATAAACAATCGCGGTAACTAGTAGTCATGATATGGATGATTTGGGCGGCTGAGAAGCCGGGCATCTTTGTCTGCAGTGCAGAGTAGCATTGGTCTGTTCACGGTCCAGCACGACCACCAGTGCAACGACGCCACAGAATATTAATCACTGACTCGAACCCCGAACATAGTACTATACAGTGCTATCCACAATATATTATGCAAAGGAAAAGAAAATTGGAAAAATGGACAAGAGGAAAAACAGTATCAACACATTCCAACCAAAACTCCAATAGAGAAGATAAAACAGAAGCAAAGTTGCCCAAAACACGACCAAAGTGCCTCTTTTTAGCAAATATCTATTTCTAGCAAGATTCATGAATATTATATCTTGCTGTACACCAAACCAAATGTAGAAATAAATCACGTAAAGAACGAGAGGAAAATTGATGGTAGAGAAGGAACTTGAAATATGTAAGCGAGGATAGCCGAAAGAAAAATCAAAGAGGCGATAAGCAGATATTGCTTGATCGGAATCGTGTGGGTGGACCGGGCGGTATTAGGGGTGTGAGCGTCCGGCTTCTTTGCAAAATACTGGGGCATCGGGGGTTGGATGGAGCGAGGTTGAGGTAGTATGGGCAGTTCGGTCAAAGGGGGTTCAATATCTGCAGATGCGGGAGTAAGGTCACCGCGCCCGGATCGTGTCTCTGCCTTACACGCTTCCCAAAGCTCTAGGGACGGCAAGGGGGAGGCCTGGGGACAGCTATTTTCTGCATTTGGATTGTGATTTTCTCCTTGTAGCAACCTCACAACTGCATCGTGTCCTCCAGAGAGAGCTAACGAAAGTGGTGTTTTGCCTCCATGATCCGCCGTGTTGGAATTGATCTCTTCTCGATCTAGAAGCATCTTGACGACCCCCTCATGCCCGTACCTAGCTGCCCACGAAAGTGGTGTTCGGCCATATTCAGTGTCTGGCACATTGATATCCACATCCTCTCGTCGCAAAAGCATCTCGACTACCCCCTCATGCCCGTTCTCAGCTGCCCACGAAAGTGGTGTTTGGCCATATTCAGTGTCTGGCACATTGATATCCACATCCTCTCGTCGCAAAAGCATCTTGACTACCCCCTCATGCCCGTTCTCAGCTGCCCACGAAAGTGGTGTTCGGCCACATTCAGTGTCTGGCACATTGATATCCACATCCTCTCGTCGCAAAAGCATCTCGACTACCCCCTCATGCCCGTTCCCAGCTGCCCACGAAAGTGGTGTTCGGCCATATTTAGTATCTGGTGCATTGATATCCACATCCTCTCGTTGCAAAAGCATCTTGACTAACCCCTCATGCCCGTACCTAGCTGCCCACGAAAGTGGTGTTTGGCCATATCCAGTGTCTGGCGCATTGATATCCACATCCTCTCGTTGCAAAAGCATCTTGACTAACCCCTCATGCCCGCACCTAGCTGCCCACGAAAGTGGTGTTTGGCCATATTCAGTGTCTGGCACATTGATATCCACATCCTCTCGTCGCAAAAGCATCTTGACTACCCCCTCATGCCCGTACCTAGCTGCCCACGAAAGTGGTGTTTGGCCATATTCAGTGTCTGGCACATTGATATCCACATCCTCTCGTCGCAAAAGCATCTTGACTACCCCCTCATGCCCGTTCCTAGCTGCCCACGAAAGTGGTGTTTGGCCATATTCAGTGTCTGGCACATTGATATCCACATCCTCTCGTCGCAAAAGCATCTTGACTACCCCCTCATGCCCGTTCCCAGCTGCCCACGAAAGTGGTGTTCGGCCATATTTAGTATCTGGTGCATTGATATCCACATCCTCTCGTTGCAAAAGCATCTTGACTACCCCCTCATGCCCGTACCTAGCTGCCCACGAAAGTAGTGTTTTGACTCCATAATCCGCCGTGCTGGGATTGATCTCTTCTCGGTCTAGAAGCATCTTGATGACCCCCTCATGCCCGTTCTCAGCTGCCCACGAAAGTGGCGTTCGGCCATATTTAGTATCTGGTGCATTGATATCCACATCCTCTCGTCGCAAAAGCATCTCGACTACCCCCTCATGCCCGTTCTCAGCTGCACACGAAAGTGGTGTTCGGCCATATTTAGTATCTGGTGCATTGATATCCACATCCTCTCGTTGCAAAAGCATCTTGACTACCCCCTCATGCCCGTTCTCAGCTGCCCACGAAAGTGGTGTTCGGCCATATTTAGTGTCTGGCGCATTGATATCCACATCCTCTCGTTCCAAAAGCATCTTGACTACCCCCCTATGCCCGTTCTTAGCCGCCCAGGAAAGCAGTGTTCGACCTTCAACATCCACGCTGGTAGAATTCACATCGTCTCGGTCCAAAATCATCCGGACTACCCCCACATGCCCATTACGGGACGCCCATAACAGTGGTGTTTGGCCTTCATCATCCCTAGTGTCACGATTAACATCTCCACGGTCCAGAAGCATTTTAACTACCTCCTCATGCCCATTGCTAGAAGCACACAGCAACGGGGTTAGGTCCCAATTATCCCCCTTGTTGGGATGGACACCCTCTTTGCCCAAAAGTACCCTGACTACCCCCTCGTGCCCGTCCACAGCCGCCCAAGTGAGGGGCGCTCGGCCAGAAAAGGTGTCTGGCTTGTTGGGATCCAAATCCTCTTGTTCCAAAAGCAATTTCACTACCGCTTCATGCCCCCTTCCGGCTGCCCATGTGAGTGCCGTACTACCCGTACAATCGGTTTCGTTAACATCCCATGTCTTCATCTCCAATACAGCAGCCAATATCGCCGTGTTCCCCAAAAATGCTGCTCCATGGAGTCCTGTAAATCCTTTAGGTCCTCCAACCTTGGAAAACCAGGGCTCATAAGGGCGTCTATGATCCTCATAACGCAATAGCATTAACTGAGCAGCGATATGCCGATCAAATCTATCCAGAAGTCTCAGTGTAAGTGCTTTCACCCCCTCCGTCATCTCCTTTCCTGCGTGCTTTTCCCAGAAATGAGAAGCGTATTCCAGAAACGGTACGGTTGGCGGGGTCGAGACAAGAGTTGATGAAAGGTCCCGGATACAGCGAGAATCAAGGTAGGTCAAGCAGGCCTCTGCGATTGTTGAATGCGGACTATTGAAGAGGGTCGGATTATTGGATAGATACTCCTGTAGGGTATAATGCAAAAGACGGACGATGGAAGAAGACGCCTCAACCGTGACAAGACCCAGGGTACATGCCAGGAGCGTTCGCAAAGTAGGAACATTTTCGAAATCGATATCTGGTGATCCAATTTCCACTCCTAACGCATGGCAAAGCTCCGCGGTGTGTAATGGTCGTTCCGAATGTGAGACCCACATTAGGACCTTGAGTCCGAGTTCCGATTTCTTTCCTTTCAGCGCTTTTAGTCGGTCTAGGGTTGTCGTGTACGCATCGCTTAGCCCACTGCCTTGAGCTATTTCGTCAAGCTTCCTCTTTCTCTGACGTAGTGTCACTTCTCCCAGAATAGCATCGATATTCAGAGAAACAAGGAGGAATCTACCGTTGTTAGTATCTGTTACATAGCTGATGGGTTGGAAAGGCTGAATCCTCTTACACACATTTGCGATATCCGTTCAGGAATAATTCTCAAAATATCCGCTCGCAGATCATCATTCATCGCATCTGGCTCGGTATCATTGTCTAACTTCATCTCAAGGTATCTCCTAATATCGCCCATATTAGGACTGATGGGTATAACAGCTACTTTGGTGAAAACCCTTTGAACATCTGCTCCGACATGGGGTCTCCCGGTGAGAAATATTCGAGTTCTAGGTGACTCCCGAATAATATCGCTCAGTGACTTAAGAAGCTCCAGTAGATTCTTTGGTAGATATTCATCGAGAGCATCGATGCAGACAAAAATTTGTGATAGCGTGGCAATAGTAGTTTTCAACATTCCTACCAGATCCGGAAGTCGCGGCCTTCTGCCGCCAAATTCCTTCCTCGCTTTTTGGAATGCCTCGCGAACGTGATTCGGGATATCCCCTCTCCCCACCAGCTGCTTCAGAATAGCTCCCATTATGTTCGTGATCGTCTGTTCTCCTTGCGCAAGGAAATCGCAGTAGAAGCCCACAACCGCAATATTTTCGTTTCCAGCCCCATCGCACAGGCTGTCAATCACAAGGGAACTGGTTTCTCAAATGGTTAGCGACAAACATCCTTTTCGCAGAATCGCACCACTCACCTCAAGTAGGTTTTTCCTACTCCCGGATCTCCGGAGCAAAACACGACAGCCTCATCGACTCCGCCTTCACCATCTCTCCACCTGCGAAACTCATTTGTTTCCAACAGCCAACTACCGACGCCATCGAATCGGTCAGTGCTCACGCCTTGATGTCGATTCTGAGGCTCAAGCGGGGAGAGCCAGTGCATAATATGTGCATCCTCGTCCGACGTATTGATGGTTTTGTTGAAACTGTTTGTTATATTACCGGAGTGGACATTGCTGTCACCGATGTTGAGAGATGGCGCATATGTTGTATTGGCCATGACTTTCTGTCCAAAAAGTTGGTTGAATTTAGATATGGTAAAGTGATGTGTGTGAACACTCAGGGGGTTTATAAGCTCCCTAAGCACAGTCAAGGCACGCGCAGGGCTGAAGAAAAGAGGGGGCGATCAAAGACCTGTTGTGCAACAATCAATGTCCAATCATTCTCATCTAAAGTAAAAACAAACACATTCCAATTTTTGCAGAATCATTACTGTACCCGAGAATCCGAACCGGGGCACAAGGCGTCGCCTAAAATCAATCAACTGATGCCAACAAGTTTACTCACTCTGATGGCCGTGTTTTGAGAAATGGAACAAATGCTTGACTTGGATGTAAAATCGACATCAATCCAGATAGTAATATTTCCCATTTCTCACCTGTGCATGCCTTTCCATGTTTGTGTAGGCGGCACAACACCAACTGCTGCTGCGTTGAAATTGTGCTGAGACTTTTGAACCAACTGCAGCTTACTCGTGCATGGGTTTTTTTCCGTGTCTTCTACAAGTACGGTAACTTAAAGGGTAAATTGGATGAGAGTTAAGGTAATGCGAGCCGCTGCCCATGCTCGCCCAGAGCAAGTGATAATTCAACAACCAACGCGTTGAAACTCGCTGACAGAAGCCCCTCCCACACCTCCCAACCTACTTGCTTAGGTAAGCAACCCTGTCTGACAGAATCTCAAGAAAGAGGACTTGGATAAGCACTTGAACTTCTGAATCTCTAAACTCAATGAATTCTGCAGAATGAAGTGGACTCGGATCTGATTACCGATATTAGATAAAGAAATGCTTCCTGAGCTAAAAAAATTTAAAGTCCCACCATGCGCAAAAGACAATGTCTCCTGAATACCTATGGTGCCTGTCACGGTGTTAATATATATCTCTTGCATCCATAACTGTAAAAAGCTCATTGAATAAACAAAAATGATTGTTTCATAGCCGATTATGTGCTCCCGTTCATGCTCATATAGTACGGTAGAGAGCATAATATGATATAACAACTCCTCTACGATAGACTGTCATACCCACCCACAGACTCAACTTACTCACAACATACACGCTTACGTAACCAGACCATCTGACAGTTCCTAATGTAAAATTCAGAGCACTTCAGCACCCGTAGAGTATGTTGCCAAAATCCTACTACAGTACTATTACTCTCACCAACTCCCTATTCTTCCATCCTCAGAATTGCCAAAAAAATAAAAAAAAAGGACAGCTCAAAGTTACAGTACACAAGTAATAACCTGTGTGCGAACCACACATCGTTGCTAGTGAGTGTTCTTTGCCCTAAAACCTATTTCTCTTGTTTCCGTTTTTTTTTGTTCCGTCCGTTGTTAGGGGGACCACCATTATACCACCACAAGTAATAACCTGTGTGCGAACCACACATCACCACCTGTGAGTGCCCTTTGCCCTAAAACCTATTCCCATTGTTTCCGTTTTTTTTTTGCTCCGTCCGTTGTTAGGGGGACCCACCATTATAGAATATTATTCATCGCTATTGTTAAATTTTGATTTATTTCTCTATACCCTAAACCCTGTTTCTGTTTTTTTCTGTTTTTTTAAACATTGTTTTATTCGCCTGTTCTACTGCACCCACCATTACAATCTTTCCCTGCATTGCGAGCACCCGGCAAAGCGAGCAGGAGGTATGCCCGATACTTGATTAGGATTAGGCAACACAAGCATAGAGTATAGTTTAAAGAAGAAAAGTACTGAAAAAAGAACTGGAAGTGATGAGCCGGTGATGACAGAGAATATCTATTCCAGACTTTGGATCTAATGAGGAATATCTAAAGTCCAATTGCTTTAACAAGAATTACACAATGTCTGTAAAGCCATATTTGAAAGAACCTATGATGCCATATGAGGACTGTATGCTGCTGGCTATTGAGCAATACTATGAAGAATACAAACTCTCCAGCAATTCTCAATCCCAATACCCAACCCCAAGCGTACATGCAATCATGGAGGCCTATTCTGTGGCCCGTTCAACCTTAGGACATCGGCTTCATGGATGTTCCTCATGGCAGGAAGCAGCACAGAGGAGACTGAAAATGACTTCAGGGGAGGAAGAGGCTATTGAAGAATGGTGTCTGACAGTAGCCTCTTGGTGTATGCCTCTCCGAGTGAAAATGCTACATAATATGTCGGAACAACTTTTGTGGGGGTGATTGGGTGTACTAGGAACACTTCCATCTTACAGGGGGCCCTTTTCTTCTGAACCATCAGGACAGATTATGGTTGACTCGAAGAGTGCTTTGGGAAAGGAATGGACTAAAGATTTTATTGATCGATACCCAAAGCTTCAGAGTGCTTGGAGTAAGCAATTTGATTTCAAGAGAGCTGCTTGTTCATATAACTGTTACGATCGTCTATAAGATCTCTCCTTTCTTATATCTCGCAACAGGCAATGATCCTATCATTAGCTTTTCTTCTTAGAGATAATACTTACTATCCTTATTGTATTCTCTCTTCTTCGAGAATTCTCAATACTTGTTACCTTACACTACGTCTTAGTATTGACCGTTGCCAATACTAAGTCCTTATAGTGCTAACTAGTATTGATTCTGTTATCTTCGTGATTGTTGGTCCTTGTAGTAAAGAGCGTAAAGGTGTTTTATTGATAACTTATAAGATAGGAAATAACTTAGGTGGTTGCGTGAAGAACTAACTATCAGGTCCTACTGACCTCCTTATATAGTTCTTCCAGCAACCCGCTTACAAATCAAATGAGTCACAACTGTGACTCATGCACTCGCGTAACATATAACCTCATGACCATACTTGGTCATGCGCGAAAGTCCCATGACCTTAAAGGGGTCATGTGCGAAACCTCATGACTCGTATAAACGAAGTCATGCCTCTTAATCCTCATGACTCATAGGCGTACCTATGAGTCAATGCTTAACATACCAATCAAATTCAAACATAAATAACTATGACTCACAACTGTGAGTCATGTGAAACCCTATGACTCATACCTGAGTCATAGTGTGAACACATATCATCGTATGACTCAACTGAGTCATGTGAAAAACCTTTAACAAATGAAATGCTATGACATACAATTGTATGTCATGTGAAACCATTACAAACCATGCCGGGTTTGTAATAATAACTTTGAAAATATATATGCTTATTTTGTATTGATATGAATCTAGCATCTTGAAGAACAAGTTGGTTGAATTAGTATGGCTAATCCAGTCATATATAGCTTACAGAAACAATTTATCACAATCGAATTGATCCACAGAATCTCTACAATATGGATGAGAATGGCTTTCTGCTTGACTTTTGCACGTCAGAAAAGGTGGTTGTGGGAATACATAAGCTGTGCATCAATGGTGCTTTAAGAGCACAAGGTATAAAAGAAATCTCCTACTCCAAATAAGAGAAAGTTAATAAATCTTTAGATGGCTCTTGAGAATTGATTACAGTACTTGATGGAGCTTGTGCTGATGGGACTTCACTGGATCCAATGATCGTTTTTAAGACAGAAGAGTTACGAGAAGAATACTTTGTTGAAGAGGAGGATATTGCTTCTACCATAATGGTTGGAAAGAGTAGAAATGGTTGGACAAGTTCAGTATTAGCATTGGGATGGTTGGAGCAAAACTTTGGAGCTGAAAGTCAATCAGCATGTAAGGCAAAAGATAAATGGAGAATGCTAACCTTAGATGTGCATTCGACACATCTCTCATGGAACTTTCTGCTTTGGGGAATTGAACACCATATTATCATCTTCTGCCTCCCCCTGCATACAACCAGCATTTTGCAGCCAATGGATGTAGGTTTGTTTGGACCATTAAAGCACTATTATACATCACTTCTGCAGGAACAGAGAGAATGTCCAGGATCCTGAGCTGGTATCCAAAAAGCAGATTTTTATTTACTTTTTATTCAGGCACGGACTCTAGCATTCACAACATTTAATATTCAAAAAGCCTTTTCTGCTTCCGGAATGTGGCCACTAGATCGACATCGAGTATTATCTAAAAAGCCTACCTTTAATCCTGCATGGGACCCAGATGCAGATATAATGTATCTCAAACCTACCTCACCAGCACCAGTATCTCTTTCTACTGAGCACGGAAGAGTTCAGGACTTGGACCCTTTAGTCTCACTATTTCACTTAACATATAAACAATATCCAAAATCAGCAAACAAAACCAGCACTCAGCCTGCCTACCTCCCTACCCTTCAGTTGCAATCACATATACCAAGACCTATTCCCAGCTCTCCACAATCTCTGGCTGCTTTAGGTATACAAATTAAGCATCGGCTTGAGGCAATTCCAGTTCCCAAATCACCAAATGCTGAGTGGAACTATCATAGTCTTCATACAGATACTGAGTTGCTTCTTGCTGCTGCCCAGAAGCAATATTCCACTTCACAGCTTTTGCAGGAGGTGCATAAGCAGGTAAAGCTTACAAAGCTTAATCAAAAAAGGAAGAGGAAAGTAAATGCAGGTTGCATTATACCTATAGGAGGTCGGACATTTCTTGATGGAGGAGAAATACAAAGCATTATTCAAGAAAGCAATCAACAGGCCAAGCACAACCTACACATCTAACTTGAGCGATTAGAGAAGTCTAAAGCAGCCTTATTAGCAAAAATCAATTCCCTTACAGGCTGAATCAGTAGGGTGCAAGTACGAGAATCTAAGGAACAAAATCTTACATCTCAAGAATGCCAGCAATGGGAGCAGCAAAAGCTCAAAGCCCTCTCTCAAGGAAAGCAGTCCAAAAGCTTTAAAACTGTGTCCCAACTATCCAATGAGCATATTCAGGAAAAAGCCAAAGTTCCTGAAATTACTAAGAAAATTGAAGTGAAACAGATAGAACTGAACAACTTTCTCTCCAGCCAAAACCTGCAATCACAAGACTTATCTTCTTCTATTTCAGACTCCGAGTCTGCTGGTCAGCCTGACTTTCACGAATTAGGTTTAACCCACTCTGATGAGGACATCAGGTAAGCCTACCCCATATTTCTACTTTCACTTGAAAGAATACTCTTCGCATTATCTCTCAATTCCTATAGGACTCGGACATAATTAATTAACTCTTTATAGCGCAGACTAAGTCCTTCCGATATCTGATCCTGATGCAATTGCAAGCCCCATAACAGCTACTCCCCATTCAAGTATCAAGACACCTCCTGGTTCTTACTAGTTCATACATCACTGGCCCAACCCTATACTAAGAGACATGAGAATACCTGTCGAGTACCAGGTTCAAGCTTACAGACTTGGAGGTATAGTGTGTAGGGGAGTTATTGTTTGAGTGTATTACTCAGATGTTATATGGGCATGTGAGCAAGAGGAGAGAGTAGTTCTTGAGGTTTTAGGCATTATTGTTGTACAATGTTTCTCTATCTTGTAAACCCCACAGGGATAGCAAGCATTTGTTATTTATCTGCTAGCCTTTGATGGAGTCACCAGTTTTAAACTCCAGTTCAAATCATTTTGTAAGTCAGCACTTGTGCCAGATGCCTTGTGGTGTTGGGAAATATTGCAGTTGACTGAGAAGGTTGCAACTAAGTATGAGTGCTCTAACCCAACTTGCTTAAGTGCTACCCTCCTTCTCGCTTCACCGGGTGCTCGCAACGTAGGGAAAGATTGTATATATTAGTATTATAGAATACTATTGGAAAATAGGGCTAGGGTCAGTCACCTTGCAGCTCGCCATCAGACCAACCACTACAGACATAATTGAGTTTCAATTCCTATGATACCTACCATCAGTCAGTTCTATCACATCCAGCATCGCATTGCGAACTTGTCAAAATTTCCCACCTCGGATATCAACATCCGAGATTGTCAGTTCCCCCCCTCCACCTGGCGGATTATCTTTGTTTGATTTCATGATTATCTGCTACAGAAATATATTCCGGGTCCGGCCTGGGTATACTTGTGAACTTTAGACATTAGACATCATGGGGCTTAATTTTAAAACATAATCTACCTTATCTGAGTGTGTGATGCGGAAAAGAAATAATTAGTAAATCGGCGGCTGTGGGAGGAACAAGCAGAAAAGAAAAGAAAAGAAAAGAAAAAAGAGAAAAAAACCATATATGCACACTTAGCTTAGCTGAGATAACATTCTATCCAGTTCTTAGAGCGTTCAAGTATCGTACCACGATTAACAAGGAAAGCAACATCACACCCTCCCCAAGAACCTTCCTTCCCCGATACAGGTGCTACCCTAGAGTACGATAGCAATACCGTAACTTCCATCAACACAGTGAAAAGAAAAAATGAGAATTCCTCCGATACAACCTCCGAACCAGGCACAAAAATCCCCACACCCCCCCAAGCCACCGTTCCTACCCCCCAGCATTAAACACAGCACAATATCAACTCATACTAACAAACCCTCCATCAATCCATCCCCCTCCCCGAGAAGTCCAAACCACATCGATGCCGCAAGAAACCACCATTCCGTAAATACGCTAACGATTACTTACCCACTCAGACTAACAAACAAACCCCTCTTCATAACCAGAAGAGAGAAAAAAACGACTCTATCATCACAAAAGAACAATGGAAAAAAAAGAGAATTAAGATGGTACTATACAAACATGACAAACAGTGTATCATGCTCGCTTTGCAAATCTGTACCAGGCACTCGCCAAAAGTTGTGAAGTCCTACTAGCGTGCCGGGTAGACACTGCTGGAGCGGAATGGTATTAATCCCGACGCAAGATAATGAGGGCTGACCGGGGGTGTTATGCCTAGAGTATGTTTTTCCCAGAGTGATACTTGATACTAAAGGAGCTAAGAGGAAGGGAATGGGTGAAGGGGAGGCACGAGTGATGCGCCCCTGCACAGGTTCTCACTCGACAAGTAGAATACCACGCTGCGCTAGATCGGGACGTGGCGGTGAAGGCTGGTTTTCGGCGGTTACTCGGACAGAGATTCAATTTACAGCAATCAATTTCAATGACCGATTCAAATCCCATCGGAGTACTATTTTTGTGCGAAATCCAGATGAGGATACCCCCTTAACATAGCCAGTCAGCAAACTCGGCATACAGTTTACGAAAAAGAAAAAGGCATAATTCATTGATTCGATGCTTTAATCCCACTTCCAATCGCCCCCACTCCACCGCCCCACCATGAATTACTGCTTATCCGGCATATACGGATGTGCCAGAGTGATCGGCGGCCAATCCGTATCCTCCTTCCATGGTCTATCAAAAATATGCACTCCAGATCCCACTTCCAGGACTTTGTCTGTTTCGTTCTCGTCTATTACTTCCTCCTCCACCTCCTCCACCTCCTCCACCTCATTCCACCACTCTCCTTACCACCAATATTTCCCCCCTCACCCTCCCCCTCCTCCTCCCTCACCCCACGTGGAAACACAATCTCAGCACTAACATTCCCTGGCACCCTAACCTCCATCCTAAACCTCCCACCTCACATACACCTCCCCGTAAACACTCAAAAACCTAACCTCCGCCCACCGCACCTGGTACCGACGCAACCCAAATCTTCTTCCAGCCCGATGCCGCCAGCGCAATCCCTCCAATACTAGCAAGCATCCACTCCGCAACAGCGCCAAGAGCATAATGATTAAAAGACGTCATGTCCGCCGGATTCACACTCCCGTCCGGAAGGATACTATCCCAGCGTTCCCAGATCGTCGTCGCGTCGCGTTGCAATGGGTACAGCCAGCTGGGGCACTTACATTCGTGCAGCATGCGATAGGCGAGTTAGTGGTTGCCGGTTGTTGTTAGTGTGGGGAGGATATACGGCGTTCCGGCAAAGCCGGTTGCGATGCGGAATTTTGATTTTCGAACGATTTCTGCGAGGCGGCTGCTTGCTGTTTCTACTTGTGCGGGGGTGGGTAGGAGGTTGAAGCGCAGGGCTGGGACGTATGCTGTGTGGGAATCGGAGGATAGGCGGCCAGACGGGGTTACGTATTCGTCGTTGAAGGATTGGCGGGCCGCGCTGGAGGATGTGGCATATTCGGAGGCGCTGTCGGGGTTGCCGAGGATGGTGGATATCCGGGAGAGCAGGTCTGTCACGTGGATTAGGAATGCGCTCATCCTGCTGTAGACAATCCGTCGGGATTTCAAGAAAATTCCCGCGCGTGCCCCAAACGATGTTCCGGTGAAGTCTGTTGATTAGCGCGTCGGAGCACGAGACCCAGCCCGCGCGCGGCATGTCCGTGTGTAACACTTTGGCTTCTATGTTTGTCAAAAGGTCCGCACTCCCAGGCCAATTATCAACCTGAACATATCGGAAGCCATGGAATGTGAATTTCGGTTCGTATATTTCTGGCTCATCGCCGCCTTTCATAATGTAGTGGTCCGTGCATTGCGCCGATGCTGTGACGAAGTTGGAGCGGACAGATATCGATTCCAGTACTGCGGATATCGGTGCCCAGACCTTGCGAGAGTGGGCTTCCTCGACTGGGACTTTTCGTGTTATTAGGGCGCTCGTGGAAAGGGGAGATGTCACTCCCAACGTGGTGGATAATCATAGCCAGACCTTGCTAATATGGGCTTCCTGGGAGGGGCACGTCAGTGTTGTGAAAGCGCTACTTGGGCGCAGCGATATCGATCCTAACATTGCGGACAATAATGGTAGAACACCGCTCTGGTGGGCTTCCTCGAAGGGACATGTCGACGTTGTGAATGCGCTACTACAGTCTCCACTGGGGGCACGACGAAACTGGGCGGGTGATGAACAGGGGTATTTTATGGGCAAAGGTTGAATTCATCAAAGTAGGGTAACCAACCATTTACTAGTGTCTAATCCCTGTTTGTCACCTGCCTAGTTTCGTTGTGTCCCTAGTGGAGACTGTAGAACGCAGCGATATTGATCGAAACATTGTGGATATATATGTGGTCTGACGCCCTTCTCGAGGGCTCGCTTTAATTTAAGAGCCAGATCAGAGTTATATTTGCACTGTTAAAAGGGGTAGATTTTTAAAAGTATGAGGCTTCTCCGTCGGTTACTAATCAGGGTTGAGGGATAACCATAGCAGGGGAGAATGTATTTATTCGGTTCGTTTTTGTTCTAATGCATGATCTGCAAAGACCTTGGAGGACGCCGCCTCCTTTGTACTAACCTCTTGATGCTCAACTCCGTCTCTTTGTCCTCTAGTACTCCCGTGCTCTCTCAACCCAAACAGAGCGATATCAACTCGAACACGGGTGATCACCATGGTAACATCCCACTTCCCTCGGCGTTCCAGAACAACCATCATCTGGTTTCCAACCTGTCCTCCCGCCGGGTCAATTCGAGCAACTTGAACCCCCCTCTAAATCCACCTGCAAGTTTTGGCTTTTGGGACCGAGACCCAAAACTGGCCCTGGTTCGATATCGTAAGGTCTAGAGAAAGAGGGGGGGGAGCTGGCTGATTCATATGCTTCTTTCTCTTCCCCGTTGTCTTCTTTATTATTACTTCCTTCCCTCTTTTCCTTTCCATCAACAATTTTCATCATCATTGGCGAGCTCTCTCGAAGAGGGGTTGCAATAATATTTCTTAATCTTTCATTTATCTTATGTACAATTGGCAGGTGGGAGGTAGTACGTGAGTGACTGGTGCAACATGCGCAAGATTCTTTACAATTACCACTTCTCAACTAGTATTATCATTAGTCTCATACGGTATTATTTTACTTTTTTTTACTTTTCCTTTTCCAATTAACTCTTCGTGTCTCTCTTTACAATCGTGCATATTTCCGGTATTAAATTCTATATTGGAACTTTTTTAATGTTTAATGAATATTCGGAGAATCAAGCATAAAATCTGACAAGAGCACTACGCCAGCTCGCTGGCAGCTACGATAGGAGGCAACCCCGTATAGCTACCACATTTATCCACTCCTTGTGGATAGCACTTTGTCGTATGAATAAGTAGAACCTTCTTTAGATTACTAAACTACATCCTATCACCACACATGTCGACTAGGAAGAGATATCACAACTTCAAGAGTGAACAGCGAGCGAAAAGCAAAGTTATTGTTCATTCTGACAGCAGAATGTCTTTACTTTCTCTCCTACAAACGTGCCTTTTAGTGATAACTTCGCCTTGGGTGGGAAGTTGTAGTGTGAGTTGAGGGGATTGAAAAGGCGGTGAAGGAGGACTCGCATTTATAGCAAAACCTCAGGGAAGCTGGCTTGCTGACATAGCTATCATAGCTGGTGTTGTTTGTCCTGCTTATGCCATCGAGTGCTGGTTCCAAACCGTTCACCAAACACGATCCTCGGACCAACTTATGGAATCCCAGTCGGACCGAGTTTGAAGCAGACTTCATCGAACAAATCTCTCCCATAGCTTGTCAATACAACCTGGATTCTTCCCTTACGGCTAGGGAGCCTTTTTTTTTATAAAGAGTGCTAAAAATGGAGTTAAGGACAAAAGAGAGGTTTCAGGAAGTGCAATGCATTTCTCAGGACAGCCTAGAAGTGAGCGGAGCGAATACGGGAGAATGTATATTATTGGTACGGGTTTTAGAGTTGAATAATGGTGATTGAGTTGAGAAGAAAAGGAGGAAAGTGGTGGGGTGGGGCATATCGGTGGGGTAATGGGGACTTTTCTACCAGATTAAATTGTTTCAGACGATAGGCTGGAAAATCAGCTTGGCGATTCGGACTCTTAAATGCATGGAAATATTATCCTCTGAGAGGCAGTGGATAAAAACAGCCCAGATACGAGATTGCATGGCTGACATGGTCCGGATAAGATTACGGAGATTTCTTAGAGCGAAATGACCAATTTGGACCATCAGTTTTGTATGAGCAGTTTAAGGGTTTCTCACCAAAAACAGCTATGTTCACAACCTCCCAACAACTGATCCAGTCAAGCAATTGACGCTGAATCTTCATCTACGTTAGGTAATTCCTTAGATTTTACTTTCCAACCCTTTAGAACTCTGTATCCAAACTGGCTGAAGAAGTATCAAGAGAGCTGTGGTCAGTACATTGGCGCATTTTTTGATGATTTTGTATGGGAAATGGTCGGGCTTGGCGCTTTTTTCGGCTTCAGCTTTAGGTTACAATATGGCCTGCCAAAGTAGCCAAAGATTCTTTAAAAATATGTACTCTTTTGGGGAGATATTTGAAAGAATTCTGGACTAAGCGATCAATTTTCAATTTTCTTGGGGCTTTAGAATCTATTGAGCGGAAAGCGTGAAATAGCATGGTTTGGGTTCTTAGTCTACATGCCATTCTGCTCACCTTTTTTGTCGCCAACCTCGTGTGCTTGTGGAACACCAAAGTCTCCTCATCCATCCTCCGATCTTCAGCCCTCGGGAGTCCCGCCAGACCACAAACTTTAAACCTCTCTAACTTCCATACCCATACAGCATATCGGAGGCATTTCAAATAACATGGCTGGATACTCATCCCAACACCGAATGATCACCGATAATGTCAACCCTTTCAACGTATCCAACAACTATCACTACAGGTTCAATGTCAACGCAGGGATAGAGGGTGAGAGACATCAGATTCTCGAGTGGCTGTCACCCCTGGAGCCTCAGCCGAGACGCCATAGTGTCCAAGCTGACTGACTAGATGGTGTAGGGAACTAGTTGTTGGAAACAAGCGAGTTTGGGAAATGGAGTAATGGCAAGGCTGGTGGTGTTCAGTCAGTCATATTCCTGGTATATCTGACCAGAATGGCCGAACGCCGCTCTCATTGGCCACCAGTAAGGGACATCAGGAAGTCGTTAATATTCTTCTAGCTCGCTCCGATGTCAATCCCAACAAAAATGATCTCGGCCTTGAAACCCCACTTTCGTGAGCCTTGAAGAACAATCACGATGCTGTTGCGAAGCTGCTCTTGCAATGGACGGAATCGATCCCAAAGTTACCCCGTAGCGAGATATCACCGGAGTCCTCTTCAACTGAGCCTCCCGAGCTGGCTCATCACCCTCCAACCGAACCCCCGGCTCTTGATATTTTGGAGCACCAAACTTCACACATCCCATCACATCCGCTGATACTTCAGGATAATGGCCGTGGTACTCGAGCAGTTAGGTCTTGCATAGGCTTCCCCGGCCGCCTCTATCTCTCAGCTTTGTCCCTAAGCTTAATTTTCGGTTTCACTGTTATCACCTTTTCTCCCTTCTCTCTATCAGTAAGTATGTTTCAAAAGTACGGAAATGCTTGCGCGCCGGGTGGTTTTTGTTTTGGATAATATTTCATAGACTGCATGTATTATTATTAAAGCATATGTTGAGACGGTGTGCCAGGCTGGGTTGGTTGCAGGGGATCAACGTCGGGGGTTTCATAGTGATCTACTATACAGTCTTTAATATCATATAGTAATATCATCATTCTTTTTTTTATTGTTGTTTCCAGCGATATACAGGTACTCTCTCCACTTCCACTGCTGAAATAGAATAGGCCATAAATTTATATCTAGTAAGAGAAACTTCAGATACTCTACTGTACATGAATCTCTAAGCATAGGCTTCCAAAGTGAAAAATACAGTACCAATCTAACGCACGCCTTTTCATTGAAGGCGTTAACTGTACAAATATCTGGCCCACTCTCACTTCATTCTGCTTCTGACAAAAATCTCGCATTTTTTTTTCCCCTATGGGGGGTATTTACCTGAGAGTTAGTTAGGTGTTATCTTTATTGTTCCGAAGCGTCTGAGAGGTTTAGTGTATGAAGGGTGAGCATTTTGCATGATACTTGCCAATTCGCCATTCCCGCTCGGGTATGTGGAGTGTGTATGATGAGGCTCAAATTAAGTTAATGAAAAGGTGTCATGGGATGGCAACGGTTGGGCGGTAGTGTTAAGGTTACACACTGTTTATCCGGGATGTATTATTTGGGGCTCTGCTATGCTCGTGCGAAGAATAAGGTAGTATCATACCTGCAGTTTACTGTCGAGTTTGCCGCAAGCTCATTGATGCTGTGATATATGGGCTGTACCTTTCGACAACTGATTGACTACAGCACTGGTAAGTCAGTGCCTGCCTGATTCCGGCTGCTGTAATCGTTATATCTGGTCGACATATTCACCAATTGTTACATTCTTACAAGTTGATTCTACCCTGAGGTTTGCCTAATAAATTGATTGACTTGGATTGGGGGAGTGGATTGATCGGAAAGAACCCTAACCCGACAGTACAATCACGAGAAAAAGGCAAGGTAAGTTTGAACAAAAGCTATGGAATAATGCAACAGTGCTGGCACGTGATCGATAATGGTGCGTGCGGCTGACTGGAAGAACAGCAAGAGCGGTAAAACTCGATGGAGAAACAACTTTGAGATGATTACCAGGGCGTAGAAAAGAGAGTGGTTAAGATAGGTAAAGAGCGTAGCGAAGAGTAATCCTTGTTATTCTTATTGAACTATGTGCGATATCCCGGTGTTTAAATACACAGAAACGAGAAACAGTTATGACTGAAAGATGTGAAAACATAAACGTAACTGTGATACACTCTAACAATCAACGACACTTATGTCCATCACTTGTTATAAATAAAACTCATAAAAGGAAAGTATATGCAAAAGCTAAGTTATCTGAAAATAGAAATGATGTGACTATAATAGTCGGAAGAGTGTCGCAATTACAACCAAATAACTATCCCAAGTTCTAACTAACTATTGCGCTATTTTAGCAGAGGGAAAGTACCTCATCACCCTCAATCTTCAACAGCACGTAATGATTTAATTTCGGAGATTTTGACACGGAGTACAGTATCTTGCTTCTCCAGCGATCGAGTGGTTTGATTATATTCTATGCTTGTGCTGGAGAAGGCTCGGGTAAAGATGTGAAGATCTTCTTGAATTCACAGAGAAATAATTGGACCTCCTTTTTGGATGCTTGTGTAACGCCAAAACCTCGTTACCCCTCCTCGCATCCTCAGCTCTTGGAGTCCCGCCAGACTACAAACTTCAAACCTCTCTCTACCTCATATACCCAAATTGCATATCGGAGCCATTTTAGATAACATGGACGGATACTCGCCCCAGCATCGAGTGATCACCGATAATGTCAACTCTTTTAACATATCAAATATCTACCACAATACTGTGAAAGTCAAAGCGGGGGTAGAGCATGAGAGGCGTCAGATTCTGGAGTGGCTATCGCCTCTGGAACCGCAACAGCGGCATGAAAGTGTCCGAACCGACCGACTGGATGGTGTAGGGAACTGGTTGTTGGAAACGAGGGAGTTTAGAAAATGGAGTAATAGAGAGGGTGGTGGTGGTGCGCGGTCTGTTTTGCTCTGTTACGGGAAACCTGGCGTAGGAAAGACTTATCTCACGTAAGAAATTCTTAACTCCTAGTGTACGAAAGACTAACGAGCAGCGAATATTAGCTCCCTAGTAATCGATAACCTATGTGATCAAGCGAGGGATAAGGACATCGCCGTTGTAGGACTGTATTGCGATTTTCAGATTCATGAGGAACAGTCAGCCACGAACATGCTGGGCGCTATCCTCAAACAACTTGTGAAAAGAGCGGAAATCCCGGATGACATACGGGAAGCTTTTCGGAAAGCGGAAAAGGAGTTTGGCGGTCGACGTCTTCGGCTTCCAGAGCTGGTGGAAACTCTAAAGAGGACTATCGCCTTGATACCCGAGGTTTTTATTTGCATCGACGCATTGGACGAAGCCTCTCCGAAGCATCGGCTGGACCTTCTTAGGTCTCTGGGAGACATTGTTCGGGAGCTACCACACGCTCGGGTATATCTTACTGGGAGATATCATGTGGAGGAAGAAATAGATAAATCCTTTCCCTTGGCTGTCAAGATACCTGTTAGTCCTACGAGGGGTGACATTCTTCAATACCTGAAGATGAGACTTGATGGCGACACGGAGGCCGACGCAATGGACGATGAGCTACGGGCGGATATCATGAAAAAGATTCCGGAGACCATCTCCGAAGTGTGAGTAGAAACATCCTGTCATTCCCCAATGAAATCCGTTTTTATTTACTAACCATGATCTGCAGCTTTCTCCTCGTTTCGCTCAATATTGAGGCGATTTTGGGGGAGGTTACGATATATCATAGAAGGAAGAAGCTTGAAGAGATGACTAAAGGGAAGGGTGTCGCGGATGCGTACACGGCGACCCTGACCCGGATGAAGGCACAGAACGGAAGTAGATCAAGGTTAGGTATGGAGGTCCTAATGTGGGTGTCCTATTCGGAGCGCCCGCTTTGGGCTAAAGAACTTTGTCACGCCCTCGGAGTTGAGAGAGGGTCTACAGATATGAATCCGCAGAGTGTTCCTTCTATAAAGACATTGCTGGGATGCTGTCTAGGGCTAGTCGCGGTCGAAGGGCCGTCATCCACGGTCCGGCTTGTTCATTTTACTCTGAAAGAGTATCTCTCAGAAAACCCTGCACTGTTTCACAGTCCTCACGCGATGATCGCCGAGGTTTGCCTAACATATCTCAATTTTCAGTCCATTAGGGAACTTTCGATTGATGGTGACTGGTCTTTATCATCAGCTCCCCTTCTTCAGTATGCCACTCATTATTGGGTCAGACATTTCCGAAGGGAAGTTAAGGAAAATGTGAAACCTCTGGCGCTCAGACTTCTCGATGTATACGACAAGCATATCTCCTGCGAGCTGTTTTTACGCGAGGAAAGATCGAATTCCTTCCAAATCTTCTACTCCCGGCGACCCGAGCTCCCCCGCCGATTTTCAGGACTTCACTTTTGTGCATACCTCGGGCTTTCAGAGATAATGGTTGATTTATTGGCGATGAAGAAGTGGGATCTTAGAGCAGTTGATTCAGTGGGTAGCACGGCAATGACGTGGGCGGCTAGAAAGGGGCACGGGGCAGCCATGGAAATTCTTTTGCAACAAGGGAATGTTCATCCAGACGCTGTGGATAAACATGGCCGTACATTGCTTTGGTGGGGTGCTATAGAAGGGAAAGTCGATGTTGTGAAGGCACTGCTGGAGCGGACCGATATTAATCCCAACAAGGCCGATAATGATGGCCGGACACCACTCAAGATGGCTGTCATGATGGGTTGCGTCAATGTTGTGAAGGTGTTGCTGCAACGGAGCGATATTGATCCCAACATGCCAGACAACGGTGGCCAGACACCGCTGTGGTGTGCTGCCTGGAAGGGGCATGCCAATGTTGTGAAGGCGCTGCTAGGACGGAGCGATATTGATTCTAATGTAGCGAACAAATATGGCCAGACATCACTCTGGTGCGCTGCCTGGGAGGGGCACGTCGATGTTGTAAATGCGTTACTAGAAGGCGGCGATATTAATCCAAACATTGCGGATATCAATGGTCAGACATCAATTTCGGTTGCTTCCCTGCAGGGGCATGTCAGTGTGGTGAAGGCGCTGCTAGAACGGAAGGATTGTGATCCCAACTGGGCGAACAAAGACGGAAAAACGCCCCTTATATTGGCGTCTGGGAAGGGGCATGTCAAGGTTGTAAAAGCGCTATTAAACCGTGGTGATATCGATCTTAACATTGCGGATATCAATGGTCGAACGCCACTCTGGTCTGCTGCTAGGATGGGCCATGTCGGAGCTGTGGTGTCGCTGTTGGAACGGACAGATATTGATCCCAATATTGCGGACTACGATGGCGAAACCTTGCTAGGGTGGGCTTCCTCGAACTGGCGCTTTGCTGTTGTGAAGGCGCTACTAGAACGTAGCGACATCGACCCAAACATCGCAGACAGCAAGGGTAGAACGCCCCTCTCTTGGGCTTCCTCGAATGGGCGCTTTGATGTTGTGAAGGCACTACTAGAACGTAGCGATATCGATCCAAACATCGCGGACAGCGAGGGTAGAACGCCCCTCTCTTGGGCTTCCTCGAACGGGCGCTTTGCTGTTGTGAAGGCGCTACTAGAACGTAGCGACATCGATCCAAACATCGCAGACAGCAAGGGTAGAACGCCCCTCTCTTGGGCTTCCACGAACTGGAACTCTCGTGTTGTGAGGCCGCTACTAGCACGTAGCCATATCGATCCAAACATTGCGGACAGCAAGGGTAGAACGCCCCTCTCTTGGGCTTCCTCGAATGAGCACTTTGATGTTGTGAAGGCGCTACTAGAACGTAGCAGTGCTCCCAGTAGTCCCGTCCGACGACGCTAGTCCTCGTCCTGGACGGGACGACGCCAAGGCCGTCCAGACGACAAAGACGAGGACTAGCGTCGTCCGACGACCATTGGACAACAAACTAACCCCTTTCCACCTTAGTTCCCCTCCAACCCCTTTCCACCTTAGTTTCTCTCCCAACCGCTTTCTGTTGGAAATTGGCTTAGCTGCTCACCGTATATCGCAGGACGATCGGAACGCTAGTCAATCGGGCGAAACGTTAGTCAAACATCACCATAATTGCATCGTTGACACAGCACACGAAACATTGGTTAAACACCTGGAACGTTGGCCAAACAGATATATCTTCACCATTGATTCGAATGTGTTTTGTGGAGGTATTGTGAGACGTTGCCTTGTCTCCTGGCGAGAAAGGAATGGAAGAGTTTTTCTTTGGCACGTGCTTTTATCATTAGTCTAGATGTCTTTATAAGTTCTATGTATTTCCGTTTGTTTTGTTGAAGTCGTCGCTCTTCGTTATTCTTAAGTTGTTCATCAGTCAATCAAAATAAGTTCTACGATCGATCATCACTACCTGTCGCTATCTTTTATTACTCTCTAGTCTTCTAAGTTCTTTGCTTCTGTTATTCCCAGGTATCCTATATACACATCCTATCGGTTTACGTTGAAACAATAGACACCTCTAAACCCATTCCGCTGTGTGATAAACCTTATTGCTTAAGACTTTCCACCTTAGTTCCACTCCCACACCGGTATTAGCGTAGTTGTAGTTTACGGAATGCAAATACAATAACCACACCGGTACACTCCCCTCACTTTAACTACTATCAACAACAAAGCAAATACAATACCTTCAGATCTTTTCCTTGCTACTACTTCACATCCTCTCTTCCTTTCTTCCCTTTCACATCCTTTTTCCACCGTTGTTTTTTTCTCTTCACCAAACACTTCTTTCTTTGTATTTCTTTCTAATTATTTGGATACTACTTATTTTAATTTTTTTGCGCTTTGTTTTGGACAAGACAAGGCCAGGGTGGACATCCTGAAAGAAAATTAAGATGATTGGGTCCAGTAAGAAGAGAGAAATGCATGAGAGGAGTGATGTGCCAAGTCCAGAACAAAAATAAAAAAAGGCAATAAATGGAGTGACTATCTAAAGATGACGGGTCTTTATGATGAGGATGCAAATGACAATTATCAGCCATTTACCTTCACCAAGAATGGTCTTAAAAATGTTCAAAGGAATGCACGATGACATCTTAGTTCCATATTTACAAATATCACTATTCCTACTTTCAACCTTCAGGACGCTATGGCGGCATCAAGAAAAACTCAACCTCCAGAGATCAAGGTAGAGGGATATGAGAAGCAGAATGAAGAAACACTATGGTTGATTGATGACTTTAATGTCATTATTCGAGATAACTCTGGTATTGAGTAAGTTAATTCATTCAAGGATATTTAATTATCAAGATTGATACTAATATAATGTAGTGACCTGGTTGACAGAGAGATTCTGGCTATCAAGATTGGCACTTTGATGAAAGAAAACCCCTCCGAAGAAGAAACTGCAATTTCTGCAAGCCTACTCGAGTCTCTTAAAACAGGACTATTTCGCTTTTTGGCAACAGATCCTCTTATTGGTGATGACAATAATTGACACAAGAGCCGTACTTCGATGGAAAATGTACATCCAGACATTATAAGGGATGGTGGACCAGCTATACCAATACCAGAAACAAACAGTCGATGCATTAATATTCATGCTTACCATACTGCGAGGAACGATGATTCAGTTCAGAATATTGAGTTAAACCGTGGACCAAGAGGCTTATGGGAAACAACGAGAGGAAAGTCTGCTGACCTCAAAAACTACCTGCGATCGATCTACCCTTTGATAAAATTGACGGAGTGTCTCTTTGAAGCTCTTCTTCCAGACTTTTTCGAGAAGTACAAAAAGGTACACAATTCTTTACCAATAACATACCTTACCCAAGAAGAGAAAGACTGGTTTGGGATTTGGACTTCAAGAGGAACTGTTTTGTCTACTTTTACTGATACTCATGTTGACATTAATGATGTTCCTCTTGGCTTTTGTGCTATGACTCCATTGGGAGAGTTTACCGATGGACATCTTTGCCTTCCAAGTTTAGGAGTCAAATTAACTCTACAGCCTGGTAGGTTTCAGTTATTTACTTTCTCTCTCTTGATTTCATTTCTGTATTTTCTTGCTTTATTTCCAATGCTTATACCTGGTTTTATAATAACCTAATGTAAATTACAGGCTGTATTTTGTTTCTAAGATCCTATTTACTGCCGCACTATGTGGGTAAATGGACTGGAAATTGCTTCAGTATTGTTCAATATACTCATCAGTCTGTTTTTGATTATTTTACTGAGTAAACAGGTGAGGCTGTATTTTCTATGATGGATATGCCTCTGTGGTATCAAGAAGGATACAATAATTAGTTCTTAAAAATTATTTTTATCTTTTTTCTTTGCTTGTATCTCTCTTCTCTACTCATATTCTTATTCTTATTGACTTTTTTACTTCTATGTTTAAAATTAAAATTAAAATTAAAACTTATAGCTAAATAAAATAAAAAACAATGAAATCACTTTGCCTCAATTACATCAAATATTTCTATTATAAGTGATACTTTATAACTTGAAAGAAAAATTTTATATTATATAATTGAAAAATAAAATGAAAAGATTAAGGAAAATAATTATATTGTAATGATTCACTGGTTGTCTACTTACCCCACTTTTAATTATAATGAGTATTAAGAATACTCTACTGTATTCTTAACAACAATCATTCACACTTCAATTCTTGCAACATTATCCTTTTTTTATTTTACTCTAATCATAATCAAAATCCTTTTATCATAATTGCTAAAATGGATGATGAAAATGATTTTTATGCACCAGTACCATCTCGAGCTCAAACAATTGCTCCAGCAAGTACCATAGCTGGATTGAACTTTGATCCTCACCTTTCCTCACAGCTAAACTCCCCTTCACCACAATTATCTGATCAAAATACTCCACCGACACAGATTAATGAGAATATTCTTTACCATTTAAGAAACTGTACAAGTTGGGTATGGAGGCCTGAAAATGGTGTCCCATACCAGACAGTGGATGCCAATGGAATGGTTCAAGAACACTGGAGATGTGCCCACTGTATATTGTTGATAAACTATTTTATTAATACACTGATTGTATTCTAATGGCTATGAAGGTCCTGATCCAGAAACAGCAAATACATATTCTGAAACTACAACTAAGAATATGCTTGATCATCTCATTCGTGCCCATGGGTTTAACCGACAAGGAGTTCCATAGGAAACAACTAGATATCTACCAAGCGGAGCTCATCCTCATACAAATATGGTTATGCAAGCTTCATTTCCACAGATTAGCTTCAATCCTGATGTTTTCAAAAATCTCCTCCTTTGATGGATTGTTTTGAATCAAATTGCTTTCAATCAAGCTGTTTCACCCTCTTTACACAGCATTTTTAGTTACCTTTGTGCTGTACAAGCCTCGTTTACAGATCTTACTGATGCTATGCCAACCTCTTCAACAACAATTAGCACCTGGTTAATTGACTCTTTTGGACAAAATAAATTGAAACTTCAGGTTCTCTTAACAGAGAAGGCGATTTCATCCATTCACCTTAGTTTCGATCTTTGGACTTCCTCCAACTACCTTGCTCTTCTTGGTGTGGTTGCATTTTGGGTTGATGAGTTTGGTATTATTCAACATGCTCTTTTGGGACTTCCACGGCTACTTGGAGCTCATACTGGAGAAAACCAAGGCCAAATGCTTTGGGAATTAATTAAAAGCTACCAGATTCAAGAGTCTTTGGGATATTTCTGCTTAGATAATGCATCCAACAATATTACAGCATTGCGATATTTGTCTGAGCAGTACAGGTCCCATGTTCCTAGTCATATTCCTTTTCATATCACACAGCGATATGTTTGATGCTATGGGCATGTCTTAAATTTGGTTGTTAAGGTGTTTCTCTATGGAAAGAAATCAAGTCTGTTGGCAACAAATATTGATGAGCGACGTTCCATCGAAAAGGAAAACCGAGATCTTGAGTTATGGCATAAAATTGGTCCACTTGGAAGAATGAGAAACATTATTGTATGGATAGGTGGTAGCCCTCAGCATCAAGAATCTTTCAATCAGGTAGTAAATACCATGTATGGAAGTTCAACCAGTGCACGAGAACTCATATTGGGCAATGTCACATGCTGGACTGGTGACCATGATGCTCTTAAGAGAGCAATATGCTTTAAAGAAGCGATAGACTTTCAGGTCCAGCACGCAATTAATGATGATCCTCGTGTGTCCTTGACGAAAGACAAGTTATCTTTAGCCGACTGGGTATTTTTAGAGAGAGTTCTGGAGTTTCTGGCACCATTTCATGATGAAACACTATTATTGGAAGGAAATCACTTGAATGGTACTCTTTATGATGTTTATCCTTCCCTTGAGGTGATAAGAACTCATATTTCATCCTTTCTTTCCCAATATCCTGATCCTTCCTCTCATTTTCACCAATCCTTAAATCTTGTATGGCATAAACTTGATAAGTATTATTCACTTAATACTTTATCACCGATTATTTGTGCATCAATTGTATTGAATCCAAATATGGATGGTTTTTTTGAGTCATCAGAGTATGGTTGGGGAAACCGGAGTGAATGGGTAGCCAAGGGTACAAAGTTGGTTCAGCAGTTATGGCAACAAAATTACAAACTACTTTCATTAGAACCTCCTGCAATTCCTTTTTCTTCTCCACAAAAATTGAAATCAGTAGGTAGAGGGAGAAACTTTAAAAAAGTTCAGCTTATGGAGGCAGGTGGAGATGGACCTGATGAGTTGGAACGGTACTTATGTTGGTTAACAAGAAATGATGGAGAGCCACCTATTGAAGATCTTGTCAATTGGTGGGTTATGGCTCGTTCTTTATATCCAAAGCTCTCCAGAATGGCCTTAGATACACTTTCAATTCCTGCAATGTCTGCTGAATGTGAAAGGGTATTCAGTAGGTATATTCCATATTTCTTTTCTTTTACTCTTATAACAAGCAAAATATGCAAGAGTTCAGTACTAAGCATAAAGCAATTATTTGGGAATTAATTTAACTAATTTTTTAACTGTATTTAATCTACTTAGTACAAAGATTTCGATAACCAATCGCCGGAACTCTCTTCAATGTACGACAATTGAAGCTGCAGAGTGTTTGAAATCATGGGCTAAAACAGGGTTAATTAGTTTTGAACCAGCAGAGGAAATTTCTAAAGTTCTTTATGATTGTGAATAGGAAGTTCGGGTTTTGAGAGTTATAAAATAATGTACTTTTGTATAGTGTTTATTATGCGGTTTTTTTTTCTGTTTTTTTTTTTTACCATCCTCTTTACCATTATAATACCTGATTTTATTTTATTTTAAATTTTTTATCTTAACCTATTTTGGTTCTAGTATGTGTCTAATTATATACATTGGCAAATTTAAGACATTTGCAGTCGACGGCCGTCGACGGCCGTCCACCCTGTCCAGTCCGTCCAAGGACGAGACAGTCTCGTCTTTTGTCGTCCTCACCCCGTCTTGGACGGACGGGACGACTGGCTGTGCTGGAACGTAGCGATATCGACCCAAACATCGCGGACAGCGAGGGTAGAACGCCCCTCTCTTGGGCTTCCTCGAACGGGCGCTCTGATGTTGTGAAGGCCCTACTAGAACGTAGCGATATGATCCAAACATTGCGGACAAAAATGGTAGCGCATCACTCTGGTGGGCTTCCTCGAAGAGATTTGTGGCGGCGCTGTTAGAAGGGGTAGATGTTTAAAGGTATGAGGCTTTTCCGTCGGTTACCAATAAGGGACAAGGAATAACGATAGCAGGGCAGAATGTATTTATTCGGTTCGCTTTTGTTCTGATGCGTGCTCTACAAAGACCTGGGAGGACGTCGCCTCCTTTGACTTGTTTTGGGTAGCGATTTAGTGGAGGAAATATCCAGATTTATAGGGGGAAGAGTAAAGTATAATTGACCCGCGACTTCTCTACCAGGACCGGTAAAGAAGTACCCCTTACATACAAATCCGTAAAGCTAACAAACAAAATCCAAACAGACTTTAACTTTCCATGATTCCAACAAGATCGTGCCCTTCCATTCCACTTTTATCCATCGTTCCTACAAACTCTATCAAACTATCCATAACCTGCATCGACCCTGGACAAAGCCAATAACCGACTACTCCGTTCCCCCATCCCGGAATACTACTTCCCCTGTGACCGATGCCAATCCCTGCGCCTGTTACCTACGTCCTAACACCGTGCCTACTACCGATCCCTCTTGCCTCATATCAATCCCCAAATTGATGTCCATCCCCGAGTACCCCGAGTGATCGTTAGTGACTTTAGACACTTTGTACTAATCTCGACGCTCAACTCCGTCTCTTTGTCCTCTGGCACTTCCGGGCTCTCTCAACCCAAACGGAGCAATATCAACTCGGACACGGGTGATCACCACGGTGACATCCCACTTCCCTCTGTTGGAAATATGCGTAAAGGTAATGATAGATAATGGAGGTTTTACGCAGGGAAGTGGAGTTGGCTATTGTTTGTACTAAGAGGAGATGAAGACTAGACTTGATAAAGATAAAGTAATGACAAGGAAAGGCGTAAAGAGATGATGTTGCAGTAATAGTCATGATGGTGAAAAGGGGGAAAGAGAGAAAACAAGAACGAAATAAATAGGGGGTAGACAAACATCCCAAGCGTACGCGTCTTTCCTCTAGTGCATACGCGTACCGTTGCGTCCTTCCTCTAGTGCATACGTATACCACGACAACTACAAGTGCGTGTACATCCCGCAACAACAACCACCGTTAAACCACTGTTTTCAAAACCCTCGGCGTTCCTGAACAACCATCATCTGGTTGCCAACCTGTCCTCCCACCAGATCAATTCTATCCCAAAGCTATCAGAGAGCCTGGCCTTAACAGAGCACTCTTGGACTTGGCTGTCTGGCCTCTCTCACCGTCTCTCGGCATTTATGAGCGTCACCGATCCTCCCCCTATCTCACCCACTGAATCTTTAGTAAAACCGCAATTCTGCTGGAGAAGTTGGCTCTGTGTACTGAAATACGCTTTTCCTTCCTCTTCTTTCTTTCGGCTTCGTCCCTAAGCCGAATTCTTCGGCTCCATCGTCATCTCCGTTTGTTTTTTTGTTTTTTGTTTACCTCGTTTCCTCCTCCTTTTCCTCCATTCGTAACTATAACGGAAGTCTAATACCCGCGAGAAGTCTACGTTAGATGATCCCTCTCAGACTCCCCATCCTTTGTTACCACTGTATAGCACAACACAAAAGAGTATCTTAGTCACCGTATCTAACAAGTCTTTCATACTGATCTACAATCTATTAAGTTGAATACTATTGACACCTCTTTTTTTTTTTTTTCGTCACCTTTTCTCCCCATCGCTTCTTGTAGCCTCTGGTATCTTTCTTTATATATCCCCGTCTTTCTTGTTCCCTTCAGTTATCTCTCTCAAACACAAGATTTCTCATCAGAAGTTAATAAGCTCCCCCCGCCTCAGAATATAACATGTTCCTCATTTCAACAAATTCCAGATATAAGTTATACTGAATTACGTCCTACTAGTCTGGTAGCTTACATCTATATCTATATTGTACTGTACTACGAAGGATCCATGCGGTGTCTGGATCATCTGATAAGGGGGTTGCCATGGCAACGAAAATAGAAAAGTGCCATGACAACAGGAAAAAGAAAAAAGCAAGGGTGGGTGGGAGTAAATAAATGGTAAAAGTATCAACCTGAAGAGTAATAAAAAGTGCCAAAAAAAAAAGAGATAGGTAAGAGAGAAAAAAAAATAATAAGTGAGAAAAAGCAGCAAAAATAGGAGGGAAAAAGAAAAGGTTGGATATTGGAGGAACAAAAAATGGTTTAGGGATGGTGGAGGAAAAGTTAGGATTTATTTGATTGACCTAAAAATGGTAGCTAGGGTTTTGTTGCTGGGACATTATTTGGTTTTGGTGGGGTACCAGGTTATGGATTCCTTTATAAGGAATGACAACTCTTAGTTTTTCAAATAGAGAGAGAGACAAACAACTAACCTAACATCAACAAATATGAAGATATTTTTTATTTCTGCTTTTCTAATTATATTCATCTCTTCCTCAAGTATAAGTTCATTGATAGATTTGATTCTTATAGGACTTGAACAATTATTTGACTTTTAATTGCTTGAATGGCATCCTGCTAAAGCTTGGTGTTGGTTTTACTTTCAACTGAGTATCTCCCTTTTTTGCCTTCCTTTTGCCTTAGAGAGGTGAGCATTCTCTACTTTTCTTCTACTATCAGCTTAGACTAATTCTTATTTTTTAAACACCAGGTTTAGATATTCTACAAATTTCCCCCCACCACTACCTTTAATCTATTCAAGCTGTGAACAGCTCCAGCCCTAACTATATCAACTACCAATTCCCCACTCCTACTGCCCACTTCCTTTTATATATGTACAGGACAGAATTCCAACCAACCTCCTTTCCATACCCTACAAGAAATCAAACACAACTGCTACCCCTTCCTAAAACAATTATTCAATTATAAGTAGTACTCATTGGTTTTACTAGAAGTTAGTGATTTTGATCCACTTATTTTATATATCTTTAAGGTCTTTTTTATGCTAATTCTATTATCTCTTTCTATCTAGCTTACAGGTAATAGAATAACAATAGAGATTGAAAACTAATGTTCAAAATATTACAGGATAAAAGGGATAGTAGAATTTGATACAGATAATAGAAGAGCACCACAAAAGGCATGCAGAAGCTGTTTGGTAAGGTATTTCATATCTTATTCCAATTATATTTCAGCATCCATAATCCCTAAGAAATATTACTATTTAGGTAGGATAGCCTTATACTGATATTGTATGGATTATTACTAGAGAGCAGAGAGGGATCGATGTATAGTCCACAGAGAAAATAATGTTTAAGGAAATAAAGCTCTCCCTATAAAGAGAAATATTGTACCAGTGACCTTTAATCTTGCATAAATATTAAACAATGCTGACTAGATGATACATAACCTAGGTCCTATAAGTGTCATATGTGTACATTGTCAAGCAAGGTAATGGGGAGCTGAACAACCTACAGGAGGTCAAACAAATAGACCAATCTTTAAGCCTTGTTGCAAGCATAGAGATGCTGTTATCGAAACTCTGACTGTATTACTAGAGCCATTGAACTTCTTAATGCATGGGAAAAGCCTTCAGTCATGCTAATTTCTAGAACATACATAGAGATAGAATAGTCAATTTGCATTTACCTCAATGAGGTATAATTAAGATGACAGAAACTCTGCTCGGCCTATAGACTTCAGGCTTTTTAGATCTATAATAATATGTACTATCTTCAAGGACCTCTTAAAGTAGCAGTTGTAGTTAATCCAGTTTACCTCTATGATCTGATCTATACAGCATAAGTAAGGTCTGCCAGAGCCCCCAAACTTGATGAGGAGATCATTCTTAGTATTACAAGAATGCTAGAAGGATGTTCACCCTAGATTGGTGTATACAAAACTGCTCATGAGTGAATTGCAGTATTGTCAGTTGGTGATGAAGATGTTCAAATAATCCTAAACTCACTGCTTGAGCTGATAGTGGAAACTAAAGTAGATAGAAGACAAAAAAACCTTCCAACTAGCAATAAAGTGGCCTTAATTTTACTTGAAGACTATAGAAAACAAGGCTCTTGAGATGTTCTGATTGCATGATATTCTGATCCAAATATTATTCCTCTACCAAGTGAGTTCTCACTTGTAAATCCTAATCACCTATTATTTCTGGCACTCTATTATATTTTATTCTTCTCTCATGGTGAGGCAGGTTAGCATTGAGTAAAAAGACTTTGAAATAAGTACCGAGCCTGTCAGATAGAAAGACTACATCAATGAGTATTCTACCAATTTTGGTTACATCTCTGAGATAGTGAACCTCCTACAATCTTTCAGGGGAGATGATTATTTCAATCATTTTTGGTGGATTCTTATGCTGTTTGTGACCAAAACAAAAAAGTATGGCTTCAGAGACATCAGACAAAGATTCATTCAGACCTCTATAATGGATTAACAAATGTGACAAGGTAGGAAGATACTAACTTGCAGCAAGTTGAAAAGTGAGTAGTACTGCCATCAAGCTTTATTGGTGGAGATCAGTTCATGCAACAACTTTATCAGGATAGTATAGCTTTAGTCAGATATTTTAGACATCCCTCTCTTTTTATTACCTTTACAGCAAAACCTAAATGAGTAGAGATTCAACATGAGCTCTTACCTCACCAAACAATAACAGATAGACTAGATTTAGTTACTAGTGTATTTTATCTTAAACTGAAGGATTTGCTAGACTAAATTAAACACAAAGAAGTGTTTGACAAGTGGCAGGGATGGGTCTAGACAATTAAATACCAGAAGAGAGGATTACCTCACCTACATTTACAGCTATTCCTATAAATGGATGATAATTTCCTCAGAGCCAAAAATATTGATAATTTAATATTTGCCAAGATTCTCCTTGAGCTTAATGAGCAATCAAGATAATTATGATCTGTAATCAGGACCAGTATGGTACATACTTCATGTGTAGGTGGCAACAGTTATGCAGCTTGTATAGAGGGACTCAAACTACTTCTTGTATACTTATGTAATAAAGGTTATCCCTACCAGTTTCAAGAGGAGACAATAGTTCAAGAAAATAGATACCTGTTACATCAGTAAAGGAATAATGGCTAATTCTTTATTCTTCCCCGACCACTTGATGGAATCACATTAAGCATTATAATTGACAACAGAAGGGTTGTTCCCTACAGTCCTTACCTGTTACTAAGATATTGTACTCATATTAATATCAAGGTCTGTGGTTCAATTCATGCTGTCAAGTATATCCATAAATATATCTACAAAGGAGGAGATAAGGTTACAGTACAAATTAACTCAGCAACTCCAGATCAAGATAATGAGATTGACCAATATCTCTATGGATGCTATATTGGCCCAACAGAGGCTTTGTGGTGAATTTTAGAGCTTGGAACTTATGAGGTACAGCCTTCTATCTAGTATTTAGTCATACACCTTCCCAGAGGGCAACCAGTTTATTTCTCTGAAGAAATTACACATGATGCTCTGAGGTAACAGATTGAAGACTCAATTTCAACATTAATTAGATTCTTTAAGTATAATGTGGAAAATACTGATAGAAGAGAATACTTATATTATGATCAGCTATAGGTCTCTCCAATCTTATATCTCGCAACAGGCAACGATTTCTGTTTTTGTCTATTAGGTGGGGAGATATTTACCTTGACTTTTCTTCTCCTTTGGGAGTTTTAATACTTTGTTGTCTTGCTCTACATCTTAGATATTGACCATTGCTAATACTAAGTCCTTATAGCACCAACTAGTATTAGTCTTGTTCCTTTTTTGTGACAGTTGGTCTTGTAGATAAAGAGCATAAAGGTGTTTTATTGATAACTTATAAGGTAGGAAATAACTCAGGTGGTTGTGTGAAGAACTAACTATTAGGTCCTATTGACCTCCTTATATAGTTCTTCCAGCAACCTGCTTACAAATCAAATCAGTCACAACTGTGACTCATATACTCGTGTAATATATAACCTCATGACCATACTTGGTCATGCACAAAAGTCCCATAACCTTAAAGGTATCATGTGCGAAATCTCATGACTCGTATAAATGAAGTCATACCTCTTAATCCTTATGACTCATATGCGCACATATGAGTCAATGCTCAACATACCAATCAAATTCAAACATAAACAACTATGACTCACAACTGTGAGTTATGTAAAACCCTATGACTCGTATATGAGTCATAGTGTGAAAACATAACATCATATGACTCAACTAAGTCATGTATGAAACCTTTTAACAAATGAAATATTATGACATACAATTGTATATCATGTGAAATCATTACAAACCATGCCGGGTGTGTAATAACTTATACTATGAGTTTCTAGAATACTTTGTATTTGTCCAGAGAATTAGTTGGAAAGAATGGTAAAGAGGACTATCAATTGGATGAATATTCTCCGCTAGTCCCTTTATGAGAGAGAAGTATTATCTGCAATTGCTATTGACAGTTATCTGTGGTTCTTAAAGCTTCCAAAATCTATGAATTGTAGATAATACTTTGTATCCAACATTCAAGTTAGCTTGTATTGCTCTTGGACTACTAGAGGATGATGGAGAGTGTATTACAAACCAAGCATGGTTTGTAATGGTTTCACATGACATACGATTGTATGTCATGGTATTTTATTTGTTAAAGGTTTTTCGCACATGACTCAGTTGAGTCATATGATGTTATGTTTTGCAGTATGATTCACATACAAGTCATAGGGTCTCACATGACTCACAGTTGTGAGTCATAGTTATTTATGATTGATTTTAATTGGTATGTTGAGTAGTGACTCATATGTGCGCATATGAGCCATGAGGATTAAGAGGCATGACTTCATTTATACGAGTTATGAGGTTTTGCACATGACCCCTTTAAGGTCATGGGACCTTTGCACATGACCAAGTATGGTCATGAGGTTATATGTTATGCGAAGTGCATGAGTCACAGTTGTGACTCATTTGATTTGTAAGTGGGTTGCTGGAAGAACTATATAAGGAGACCAATAGGACCTGATAGTTAGTTCTTCACACAACCACCTAAGTTATTTCCTATCTTATAAGTTATCAATAAAAACACCTTTACGCTCTTTACAAAAAGACCAACAACCAAGACTAATACGAGTTAACGCTATAAGGACTTAGTATCGACAGTGGTCGAAATCTAAGACATGGCATAGGGTAACAAGTATTAGAGATTCCCGAAGAAGAAAGAATACAATAAGAGGTAAGTAAGGATTACCTAAGAGAAAACTAACTACAGACTCGTTGCCTGTTGCAGGATATAATATAAGAGGGATCTGATAGTGGATCGTAACATTTGGTTGCATCTCTAAGCAACACCCAATGACGACACGGATTTTGAATACGAGGACCAGTCCTTAGACCTCCCAGAGGTTGCACAAGAACTTGCAAGAACAGTTTTGGAAAGAGGAAGAACACCAAGTCCAGTTACACCAGAAGAAGAGCCACCACATAACAAATCTTCAAGCGAGGAAGAAGAAAGAGAAGAAAGAATGTCAGGTCAAGGACAAGCTGCGAGACGAACTGCAGACCCACCCCCAGCAGAAGAAGAACCACTTGGACAGCTAGCCCAAATACTACAAGCCATGAACATTCCAAAACTGAAGGTTAAACTACCAAGCACCTACACCGGCGATAGGCAAGAATTGAGGAACTGGCTAGCGGAATTGCAAATCTACTTCGAAGCAGTAGGATGGGCGGAAGGACACAATGAAGAAAAAATCCCCTATGTATCCAGCCTATTAAGAAAAGAAGCAAGTTCGTGGCTCACACCCTATCTGGAAGGAATAAGAACCAAACCCTGGAATGACTGGGAAGAGTTCAAGGAGGCGATTAGAAACCAATTTGTGGAAATCGACCCAAGAGGGACAGCAAGAATACAACTCAAAAATATGATCCAAGGAAATCAGACTATGACGGAATACTGGAACAAGTTCAAACTGGCCCTAACAGAAGCAGAATTAGACAACACAACAGCAGGAGAATGGCTATACGCGGGTATGAACCCAAAATTGCAAGAGGAATTTGACCACTACGATCAAACAATCATGGCCGCAGAAGAACTACCAGTATGGGCTATGAATAAAGAAATTCCACTAGCCACACTCAAACACCTATGTCAGGCAAAGAAGGTTAAAACGGAGACATACAATGCCCCAAGAAACCAAGACGGCACTTTCAGAACAGTACCAAAAGAAGTCCCACAAGGGGACCCTATGGATCTAGATGCCACCAACTGAAGAAAGTACCAAAGGCTGCCCCAGGACGAATGGAGAAAGTGCATGAAAGAAGAACTGTGCTATTAGTGTGGAAGAAAGGGACATATGGCAAAGGACTGTTGAGTCAAGAAAGCCAATATCAAGGGACCAAAGATACGAGAACTAGATGTCGAAAAAAGGAGGAAGAAGAGACTTTAAACGATGAAAGTCTCCAGGAATAGATTGTCCTGGGGACAACCGAACGAAACCCATCAAAGGAATGAAGACGTCCTCAGGAAAAGATGGACTGGGGGATGACAAGACCAAAGACATCAAAACCACATACCTCAACACCGCTTTAACCAACAAAGAACTAAGAAACCTTGAATCAGATCACATTATGATTAAAGTACACCTCCACAACAAACAACAGCAGATATCAACCAACGCAATGATCAACTCAGGGGCAACTGAAGATTTTATAGACCGCAACTTCGCTATAGATCATTAGTTACCTTTAATGAAAATTGAAAAACCAAGAGATATATACATGGTGGATGGAACTGTATTGGATGCAGGACCAATCACCCATGTTACAGAAATCCCTATGGACATCGGAAGCCACAAAGAGAAAGTAACTTTCCTAGTGGCCAACCTTGTCAAGCATGAAGTCATCCTTGACATGACATGGCTGAAAGATCCCAACCCAAGGATCGATTGGAGAAATGAAGAAATCACCTTCGATAGCGATAGGTGTAAGGCAGTATGCCTTGATGCCTCCCCGACAGTATACACTGTACCAGAAAAGGAAGCAATCCAGCAGAATCTGAAAAGTCAGATTCTAAGGATCAGCACTAAGGAAGGACCAAACTATGAAGTCATGGTCAAAAGGCTGAGAGAAGATATGAAGATACCTATGAAAGGTTTGCAAAAGTTGGCAGTTAGTGACCTGTTTAGCATAGAAGGAGCCACAATCTCAGCAAGGGGACAAAGGCTCATTAGAACAGGAATCTCAATGGGACTTCCGGAGAACACCTATGCCCGCATTGCACCCAGAAGTGGTTTGGCAAGCAAAAATGGCCTTACTATTAATGCTGGAGTTATAGATGCAGACTATACAGGAGAAATCCGGGTTCTATTGGCAAACCTGTCAGAAGTGGATTACAAGGTCCACAAAGGGGATAAAATTGCCCAGATAATTATTGAGAAAATAGTCTCAACACCCTTTACAGAAGTGCAACAACTGCAACACACAGAAAGGGGTAACCAAGGATTCGGCAGTACAGATAATCAAGAACCGACTCAAGACAAAAAAAAGCTATCAATAGCCTTTATTTCAGCACAAGCATTTGGCAGAATGCACAAAAAAGAAACCACCGGAATCCTAAAATGGGATGATGCAAGACTCACACTAGCAGTTACAACGTTCAGTACAGAGCTAGCCTTGCAAAAGAAAGGA
This sequence comes from Choiromyces venosus 120613-1, assembly GCA_003788595.2. Classification (NCBI taxonomy): domain Eukaryota; kingdom Fungi; phylum Ascomycota; class Pezizomycetes; order Pezizales; family Tuberaceae; genus Choiromyces; species Choiromyces venosus. Next base: position 285,460 of record ML120410.1, on the reverse strand, counting down.
AAGGATGGAAAAGAAACCTTAAAGCAAATAGTGCCTAAGGAGTATCACTACTTTTTAGACATATTCGAAGAAAAAGAAAGGACAGAACTACCACCGCACAGGGCAGCAGACCACAAGATAGAAACTGAAGCACCGCCGTCATTCATGAAGCTCTATCCCTTGAGAGGAGAAGAACTTAAAGAACTCAGAGAATATTTGGAAAAGAATCTGGAAAGGCGATGGATAAGACCTTCGTCCTCATCAGCAGGAGCACCCATACTCTTCATCAAAAAGAAAGATGGGGGCTTAGGGCTCTGTGTGGACTACAGAGGCCTAAACACAGTTTCAAAAAAAGACCAACATCTGTTACCATTCATAAGTGAAGCCTTGGATCAACTGCAAACAGTGAAATATTTCACCAAACTTGACATCAAGGATGCATATCAACATATATGGATTGCCAAAGGAGATGAATGGAAAACAGCATTCAGAACACGATATGGACTATATGAATATATGGTCATACCATTCGGATTAGCCAATGCACCAGCAACCTTCCAATGATGGGTCAACAACGCACTCAGCAAATACCTAGATATCAACTGCATAACCTATTTGGATGACCTTCTGATATATTTGGATACCATGGAACAACACCGAAAGGACGTGGCCATGATACTAGCAAAGCTCAAAGAAATCGGAGTTCGACTAAAGCTGACGAAATGCGAATTCCACAAGGAAGAAACCGAATACCTAAGATTCATCATCAATTCCGAAGGAGTACAGATGGACCCTACTAAAATGGATGCCATAAAAGTATGGACAGTACTGGAGAAAGTCAAAGACATCCAAAGCTTTGTGGGATTCTGCAACTTCTACCGGCAATTCATAGAAGGATTCAGCAGAATAGCAAAACCACTGTACAACAGGATGAAGAAGAATCAAAAGTGGGAATGGGGAGAGCTGGAACAAACGACCTTTGAAGGTCTTAAAGAAAGACTTACCACGACCCCAATACTAAGACATTTCGACCCAGAAGCACCAATTATGATCGAAACAGACGTATCCAATTATGTCTATTCCAGAATGATATCACAGCAAGATAAGGAAGGATTGTGGAAACCAGTAGCCTACTGGTCAAAAATGATGACCAAGGCAGAATGCAACTATGACATCTACGATAAAGAACTCCTTGCAATTATGCAAGCCCTCAAGGAATGGAGGAAATATGCACAAGGAAGCCCGCATACAGTCAAGATCCTCACAGACCACATGAACCTTGTCCCATTCACAACTACCAAAGCCCTGAATGGAAGACAAATACGATGGAGTGAGGAGCTAAGTCAATACAATATCAAAATCGAATATCAACCAGGCAAGGAAGGGGCAAAACCAGATGCCCTTACAAGAAGAACAACTGACATGCCAATGGAAGGAGACAATCGCATTACGCAACACCAAAGGATTCTATTACCAAAAGAACAATTCTTTGTGGATGAAGGATATGCCTCAGGTTCAGAAGAAATCAATACTATGGAACTATGGACGATAGAAGACCAAGGAACCAAAAAGAATATCAAAGAAAAGACATCCCAGGATGTATTGCTCCAAGATATTCAAAAAGCCATAGAAAGAAAGGATAAAGAATACCCAAAAGTGGCACTAGGATCATGCAACTGGAAGGAAGGATACATGTGGTATGAAGGAAAAATCTGGTTACCAGAAAACGAACCGATAAGAACCAAAGTGATAAGGAGAAATCACGACACACCACAAAACGGACACCGGGGAACAGCCAAAACCTTGAAATTGACACAACGAACCTACTATTGGCCAGGTATGCACCAAGACATTAAGCGATATGTCAAAAACGGTGACATGTGTCAATGAATAAAACCAAGTCGTCACGCACCCTATGGACTACTACAACCACTACAAATACCACAGAAACTATGGAAATCCATCAGCATGGATTTCATTACAGATTTGCCACTATCAAACAACTATGATGCCATATGGGTCATTGTAGATCGTTTAATGAAGATGGCTCATTTCATACCCTGTCGAAAGGATATGAAGACTAAACAGTTTACACAGCTGTTTATGAAAAATGTCTACAAATTACATGGATTGCCAAAAGATATCATCAGCGATAGGGGATCAATATTCACATCGGACCTATGGAAAGAGATGACCAAAGGATTGGACATCACCAGGAAGAAAAGCACAGCATTCCACCCCCAAACGGACGGTCAGACAGAGCGAACGAATGCCTCAATGGAACAATTCCTAAGGGCATACGTGGAATACTCCCAACAAGACTGGGAAGAATGGCTATCATTTACACAGTTTGCATACAACAACACGAGACAAGACGTCATTAAAACGACACCCTTTTACCTGAATTATGGACATCACCCCATAAACGAACCCATGGGACACATAGTATTACTAGGAATATTGGAAAAGGAAGATATCAGCCGACTACATGAACTCATCCGGAAGGATATATGAATGGCACAAGACAAAATGAAGGAAAACAACGATTCCCATAGAAAACCCGATCCAAGACTGAAATCAGGAGATAAAGTCTGGTTAATCATGAAGGATATCCAGACCACAAGGTCATCAAAGAAACTGGATTATTGAAAAATTGGACTGTACAGGATCATTGAAAAGATTGGAGAAAAAGCTTATAAGCTAGACCTCCCAGCCTCAATGAAAACGAAACATCCAGTTTTCCACATCAGCAAACTCGAATTCTATTCAGACAATCCCCTACCTTCACAAAAGAAACTTCCCCCTCCTCCTATTGAAATAGAAGGAGAAGACAAATACGAACTTGATCAGATAGTTGATTCAAGACTACATTACGGAAAACTACAATACTGAGCCAAGTGGACTGGTTACTCTGCACAACACAACCACGAGTGGTACCCAGCAGAGAATTTTAATAACACCAAACATGCAATCGAATACTTTCACCAAGAAAACCCAGGGAAACCTGGTAAAAGAGGAGGAACAAATAAGCGATAAGGATTGGATCAACCTAGTTGACCTCCCCGCAACCATGCCGATTACACCCAAACAAGAAAAACACAACCAGAAAAGCTGGACGGGTTGCTTTGATGATGGATGCCAAGTATACTTTATGGAAAAAGACAGGGCCAACTATTGGCCATGCGAAAAACACAGAACCCCATTGCCATCACCACCCCAATCGCCGTCAATGACAGCATGGGAAAGATTCCCACCAATGTCCCCATTCCCACATACGCCGCCATCGTCACCATGCAACAACAATGTCCTCTTAACAGCAAAATAAAAGAGGTTTTCAGGGACAAAAATGAAGAGAAGGGGGGGCAAAAAATCTTGGCCCAAGGTCAAGAAAGATGGAGAACAGTTGGAAAAGTATCCAATGATAACCCATACCGATTCCTTCAAGAAGAAGGAAACCTTGAAAAGAAAGGTCAAGCAAAAGGAGGAGCAAATTGCAAAGCTAGAGGAGGATAAGAGATGGTCAAAAGGGGAGATAGCAGGCAAGGATATCAGGATCCAAGCTCTAGAAAGAGAGCTAGTAAGAGAATGCTATGCGAGGAAGGAGGAAGAAAAAAGGTTCAACAGGATTGCGGGGGACATGGCACACATCCACAGAAACATAAGAAAAGATGTGTACTATGAAGGATACCATCATGAATCCTCAAGGGACTGAGGATTTAGGGAGAGGGGAGCTAGTATTACAAACCAAGCGTGGTTTGTAATGGTTTCACATGACATACGATTGTATGTCATAGTATTTCATTTGTTAAAGGTTTTTCGCACATGACTCAGTTGAGTCATATGATGTTATGTTTTGCACTATGATTCACATACGAGTCATAGGGTCTCACATGACTCACAGTTGTGAGTCATAGGTGTTTATGATTGATTTTAATTGGTATGTTGAGTACAGACTCATATGTGCACATATGAGTCATGAGAATTAAGAGGCATGACTTCATTTATACGAGTCATGATGTTTTGCACATGACCCCTTTAAGGTCATGGGACTTTTGCGCATGACCAAGTATGGTCATGAGGTTATATGTTACGCGAAGTGCATGAGTCACAGTTGTGACTCATTTGATTTGTAAGTGGGTTGCTGGAAGAACTATATAAGGAGACTGATAGGACCTGATAGTTAGTTCTTCACGCAACCACCTAAGTTATTTCCTATCTTATAAGTTATCAATAAAAACACCTTTACGCTCTTTACGAAAAGACCAACAACCAAGACTAATATGAGTTAACACTATAAGGACTTATTATTGATAGTGGTCGGAATCTAAGACATAGCGTAGGGTAACAAGTACTAGAGATTCCTGAAGAAGAGAGAATACAATAAGAGGTAAGTAAGGATTACCTAAGAGAAAACTAACTACAGACTCATTGCCTGTTGCAGGATATAATATAGGAGGGATCTGATAGCGGATCGTAACAGAGTGTGTTGTATTATTTAGAGAAGGCTCTGGATTTAGGATTGGTCATGCTCTCAGATACCTATTTGCTCTAACTTTATAGCATACAATAATTGGTAATCCAATTGTAATTTGGGAGCAGTTTAGCCTTAGTTTCTACAATGATATTGCTAATAAAATTCAAACAGGAAGAGTTCTGGTACCTCGAAATCATGATCTGGATGAGGAATAACTCTTATAAGATTATAGACTGTTTCTACTCCAGGAGCTTCTTAGGGAGTTTGGTACTCAACTTGTAGATTATAGGTTACCTGAGCTACAGTTAGACTAGTGAAGAAGTATATAACATCTGAGAGAGAGAAACCCCTTTATTGCAGAGGAAATAGACTATGATATTAATGAACAGCAATCATTGGCAACTAGAATAAAGGAGAACCTGAATGCCAAACAGTTAGATTATTTCAATACTATTGTAAATGTAGTTGGAGTGCAAGAGGTAAATTGGCAAACACATTCTTGTGGAAGACATGCATACTTCCTCCATATACCTATGGGTATAGGTAAGATATTCCTATATAATTGTCTATGCAATTACTTTCATGGTCAGGAAAATATTGTACTATGTATTGGATCATCTAGAATAGCAGCATAACTATAACCTGGAGGAAGAACAACTCATTTACAGTTCAAAATTGTATTCATCAACAACATCTATGTTGTTTGCAATATAACTAGGAACTTGAATTTAGCTAAGTTAATCAGACAAACTGCATTAATCATATTGGACAAGGTCCTAATGCAACATAAAGATTGTGTTGAAAGTGTGAAATGTACCTTAAATGATATTTGTAGAGTACCTAACTGGTCATTATTTGGTAGAATCCTGACTATTCTTGGTGGAGACTTTGCTCAAATTCTGACTGTTATTCACAAGGGATCTCATGAGGCTACTGTAATAGCTTGCATATAATATGCTTCATTCTGGAGAAACTTAAAGGTGATAAAGCTGGTTAAAAACACAGATAGAGTTACCAATACATCAAATTTAGAGTTTCTGAAATTCTTAACTAGATTAGTGGTTAACCCTTTAAATTATGAAAGGATCTCTATTCCTCACTATATTCATCATATTTCTGTAGTCGATAAATTTTGTGAATTAGTATACCCACCAATACTTCTTACTACTGCAGCTTTTGATCATTGCTGCTTTTCAGTTTGAGCTATTCTAGCCTACAAGAATGAAACCATCAATGAGTTTAATGAAATTCTAGGTACAAAAATGTCTGGTATTGAATCAGCTTTCCAAGCAGTTAATACAGTTAAAATTGGAAGAGATCCAGAGTGAGCAGATCAAATATTTGCTGTTGAGTACCTACAGAGTATTGATTTATCTTCAATTCCACCTTCATGTGTAGGGCTCAAGATAGGTACTCCAGTGATCCTGATTCAAAATCTTAGCCCAAAACATAGTATATGTAATAGGACAAGAATGCAAGTTGTTGAAATTAGATGCAACTGTATCAAAGTAGCCATACTTGGTGGAAGATGGGATGGAGAGATTTGACTCCTTCCTCAAATCAAGCTTACTATAAATGAGGAAGACCTACCCTTTATTCTGGAGAGAAACCAGTTTCCTGTCCACTTATGTTTTGTTATAACAGTAAATAAGTCTCAGGGGTAATCATTAACCTATATGGGTATTGACCTGAGGTCTAATGCATTCCCTCATGGTCAACTATATGTGGTACTATCTCAAGTCATATCTTTATCCAGCTTTATACTTCTGACATCTGGGGAACTGCCAGCAGCTGCTGACAATATTGTTTTTCCTGAAGTCCTTTTATAAGTATTTTCTTTCTCTTAAGGTATCATCTTTTCTCTCCTCTAACCTATATGTAATAGAAAATATAGGATTTTTTGTATTATTGATTTGTTCTAACTCTTGTAGTAATAGTTCAAATATGTTTCTAGGCATTAATCCCTCACTACCACCTACTCAAAACATCCTGGAACTTGTGGACCTATTCTTACTATAACTCATATTATTAATCCTGTTTTCTATGTTTATATGTTTGTGTTTTCTTTAAAAGTAACTGCAATAGTGTAATGACCCACCAGGAGTTGTCTTACAGTAAACTATTCTTACACCCATACCGGAGACCCTGAGTTCACCGGGTAAGGGTAGTTTGGTTCAATATAGTGGGCAACTACGCATATGATAAGAAAGTAGTATAAAAGGTGGACTCGGGAAAGTCTCATGTAATGAGGCCTGAGTTACCCTGCCATAAGGTCCGAGTTACCCTGACATGGCACCCATGTTACCCTACCTAGCATAGGGAGGTACTTACCAGGGGCAGGGGGCGATCCTGTATGGATTGGGCGCTTTGGTAAAACCTAAAGGCAACAAACCTGGTAGCATTTGGGGGGCTATAGGAGGAGCTACAGGACTCCGAATGCCCCAGGATTTTACAGAGGTATTCCTAACACCCCTCTGCGGCCCCAGGGTCAGGACCGCATGTCATGGGCTTACGGTTGTTGAGTTGCTCTATTCCTAACAAAAGGAGCTGAGTGAAGGCACTCATGTAACACCGTATAGGTTGTTACCGTCCGTCCGACCAGATCCTGTCCGTAGGATATATGAGAGGGCATAGGGTGTGCTCCAGAAGAAGGGCTATCTTCTGGTACCAAATATGTGTAAAACGGATAAGAACTGAAGGGGTTACCCAGGTAATACTGGAAGGGTAGTCCAGAGCCTCCCGGGTAGTCCCGGTGTGGCCTGGAAGATGTTGAAGCATCTGGGCAGGTGAATCGCACATAGGCGCAACTTGTGCCCAATTGCTGTAAGACTATTGGGGTTGTTTGAGAACTCTAAGAGCATGATTCTTATCACAGTAGGGGTGCTTTCGAGGAGTTGATAGTGGGTAGTGCCCACTAGGCCAATCAACAAGGTACCCCACCGGGGGAGCCAAGTAGACTTTCCAATTAGGCAAAGACTTGTCTAGAATGAAGTAGATGGTTCAGCTCGATCATGAGAGCTATGTCTACTAAAGGCTTGCATAGATGAAATGCATATGGGTATGAGAGTTCATGAATGGTATATCTCCTCAGTTGCATGATAGTTTGCCACTAGCATGTCAATGATAAGAAGAGTTTTTCTCCTGTAGTCGCATTAGAGATGCAGTGCTGAAACACTTGATGTTGGAAGGAGATTTAGCCAGAGCAGACCAACATCCACATAGGAATAATGTCCTGGGTGGTGTGTGTTGGTCAGCCCAGAGGAGACAGATGTGCCCATGATTAAGTTAGAGTAGTGATGGGTGGGAACTGGCAGTATATGATATTCTACTTAAACTATATGCGAGTCCCTCTCTACTCTGGCAATCAACTACCTCTCAAGAAACTTACTGAGTGAAGCTGCAGCTTAACGATATTAAGTTTTACTGTTTTGATTCTTCTTTACTCTACTGTTGATTATCACTTTTTTGATCCTTGAGTTACTTCAGTGCGGTCGTGAACTTGGGATCTATCTTCCCATAGGGCACCCCTGTTACAGTATATCATTAAGCAACTTCCATGCTTAACTCTCTTGAACTTGTTGCCACAAAACCTTCCTACATTGACATATTCAAGTAGGAGTCACTTGTCTCATTCAAGAATCATCAGGTCGAAAGAATTATGTCTTCTGAAGTTGGTTTTACTGACCCTGAGGCACAGGAACACACTGCCCAAACCCTACAAGCCAGTATCTTCACGGATCTACAGGGTTTAGAGTGGGAACCTGTGCCACTATTGCTTGAAGCTGCTCCCATTGAAGTTCCTCAGGCATGTCAAGATTTGGTTGTTGCGGACCTGAGGGCCCTCATGCAATCCTTTTCCCATGATGCTGAGTTTACTGAGATGATGAGTGTTGACAGTCAGGGTATCAGCTTCGCAGACTTTACACACAAGTATGTTGAACCATATATCCATCAGGAAATCGGTCATCAATTTCACGTGACTCAGGAACAGTTACATTTCTGGAATGAGCAAAGGCAAGCTGCATTTCATCAGGATATGGTGAAGATAGCATGGAGTTAGATGTTGGATCAACAGGCCGCATTTTGTGAGCACATCAAAAATGCCAACTCACTAAACACCAGGATCAGAGCTCTAGAGAAGGCAGTCCAAGGTGGAAATGCAATAGACTCCGATAATGACGCAATTATGAGAGATGCTCCTCCCCTTCCATTAGTGCTTACTGAAAAATATGCACCTAACTTTGCTCTGAAGCTTCATGAAATGTTGCAGAAGGCAGAAGAAAGGCAATTTCTCACCCCTTTAGGGATACAAGAAATCAGTAACGATTGGGAAAAGCAGTTCTCTTGAGAAGCCTCACAGGCTCAGTCCAATCCCCCCCGTAGAGCATGGAGGAGCAGAGACAATAGTCCCTCTGTGGTACTGACTCCTATGACCATGCCCATGCCAAGGGTGGAGAGAAGGACAAGGCGGACACCACCTGCTGGAGAAATATCAATGACTCTTTCAAGAGCCAGGAATACTCCAGCAGTTGCAGTCTGACCACCCATAGCTGAGAGACCTTTTGGTAGCGCAATGCCAGTTCCTATGGGACAGGTACCACAGATGCCGGTGCGTGATACTCCAGCAGTTATTCCACCAGCCCCTGGACCTAAGCCTTTGGGCACCAGTTTTGGTCAACATCTAGGAGTCCCAGGGGCTTGGGCACATTCATTTGCGAGTGATTGTTTCTCTGCTTGTTGGGTTGAGAGAGGGTCACCTTTTGAAAGATGCGATCACCATGTCGACAGGTGTATTAAACATCCGTCACAGGCAGTGGGGGACCCACCGGGACAAGATGCATCAAGAGAAAAGAGACCTGAAATTGAAAAAACCCCATGTAATTTCTGTGGCTCACTTCGCCACCAAGGACTCCCACTCACACTGGAGACTTGTTTGGAATACTAACAGTCCCAGTTCAAACCTGGGCAAGCAATGGGAACTCTGAGTCAATTGGATAGTACTCACTTACCCCCTCCAATACCACACCCAGTCCCACCATCCCAGGGTGGCTCCCGTTTTAGTGGACTAGGTAGTTTGGAGGAATCTTTTGATGGATATGACGTTCCAGGTGGAGGTGGAGGTAATAGACCCCCGACAGGGGGAAATGCTGGGGCTGGAGGAGATCTGTGTGATTCTAACTCCTCTAGCAGCTCACACGATGATGCCGACTCCATCCCTGATCTTGAGAAATTCCTTGGGCAATGTAAGTTAAACTGGAATGACTCAAAGAAGAGACGCTATGACTGCAGAACTTGTAAGCTGGCCAAATTCTGACAGTTATGTAAGAAGGAAAGCAAGACAGCTTCCAAGGTAAAGCCTAAGAAACCTGAGAAGTCGGGTGATGTCAAAGCTTTTACCGGGGATGTTAACGACACTCTGAGGTTCCTTAGCGATGTGGAAATCAAGTTTAATTATTTCTGTAAGTCTGTCACTGAAGACATGAATAAGATTAGCTTGGCTATCCCTCTCTTAGAAGGTTCTGCAAAAAGCTGGTATATGGGTCTCCACCATTACATTAATGAAGAGGCTGCCCAACAGAGCGGAATGCCATTCAACCCAGACAACGAACTCCGTATCGGAGAAGGATTTTGCTGTCGTTTAGAGACCAGTTTTGGAGGACATGCCAATCGGGATTGCTCTTTAGCCGAGTGGACCTCACTGGAGATGAAACCCAGCCAAGTAGACAAGTACTTGGAAAAGGTCATTGATCTAATGACCAAACTAAGGTATACAGATGGATGAGCAGTTAAGGACAAAGTGCGTATCGGTATTACGTCAGAACTGCGGACAGCCTGGGCTCAGAAGAACCCTCATCCCGAGGATGTCAATGAGTACCTCGATCTCTTAAGGAAAACCGGTGATGACTTGAAAGACAATACACACTTTAGCCGGACAGTGGTTAAAGAAAAGGGATCCAGTCATGATAAGAGTGAGGACAAGCATTCCTCAAAGAAGCAACAGAAGAAGGGAAAGGGTTCAGGTAAGCGGAATCCAAAACCTGCTAACTCTTCAGGCAGCTGTCATTAAAAGCCAGAAAATTCAGAGTACTCAATTGCTCACAAGAATATTCCTAGCACGCTTCTTGACAAGCGCTGAAAGTTAGGACAATGCACCACATGTGGACAACCAGGTCACTTCTGGCAGAAGTGTACCTTGGTTACTCCGGTTGTTAGCTCTTCCAAGCCAGCAAAGACATGCAAGTGATCTGCGGAAGAGGTGGGCCATACATCTGGTCCCTCTAACAAAGTTAAGTGGATTGAGGCCCCTCCTCCTATTACTAGAAAGATTCTTAAAGTCCGTGATTCAACTCCTCAGATAATGGAGGTTGATACGGACGCTTCAAACTAGGTAAGTAACCCTCCAAAGAGAAATTAGTCAGCAACAAACAATTTTCTAGGCCAACAATGGCATGCTGGGGTGGGAAAAACTTGATGGACCGGAGATAGACAAGGTAAGTCTACCCTCTGAAAACTATGTATAGAAAGCTAAATTTGACTAGACTCAGCAGAGTAAGGTAGTCATGGATGGAAACAGTTTTCTTATGGGTTTTCAATATTAGGGGTTCTCTATATTATGCATCTATTGGGCTTTTCTTATTATATTCTGTCTGGTTTTTCTTGGTTTGTTTGGATGTAGTTTAGTTATATTTATATCAGGTGAGACCTTATTATATACAATGAAAGTTATTTCCAAGTTTACTTGAGGAGGGTTTAGTACCCGAAATCATGCTGGTGTGATAGTAAACAGCACAACTTACTTTGACTCATGATTTTATAACTTAACTGTTTGCAAAACACTTTAAACTTAACTGTGATTGACCTATTTTGACCACTCTTGTATTGAAGATGAGAGACCCCATACCCTTACTCACCTACTAACATTATTGATACTAGAAATGTCTAGCAAAGGAAGAACCAGAAAGCGGCAGAGACTCTCAGGTCCCCCGCGACACACAAAGGCTATCCAGGTAAAGGTTAGACTTGAGTGGCAACTGAATGCAAAAAGGAGTAGTGCGGAAGCATTACTAATCCTAGATAGTGGTGCTACGGGAGCTGTGCTCAGTAGCAGATGGGTAAAAGACACTCAAATGCCCTGTGTCCGAAGGAAGACTCCTTCCCCCATATTAGATACAAGTGGGAATAATATTCCAGGATCGGGTCTCCATTATACTGTTACAAACCTAGCACGGAAAAAGGGCTTTCACATGACTCATGATTATGAGGTCATAGGTTTGTAATAGGTTTTGCGCACATGACCAATTAGGTCATGTTAGTTTCACACATGACTAGCAGTTCCAAGTCATAGTTGTTATATTTGATTTAAGTGCGCAATAACTTGTTTAAAGTTATTAGTTGTTTTGCACACATGACTTATTTAGAAGTCATGTGAGTTTCACACATGACCAGTTTAAGGTCATATGGTTATTATGTTATGCAAATGTATGAGTCACGATTGTGACTCATAACAGTTATTGATTTGTAAGCGGGTTGAGGGAAGGACTATATAAGGAGGAGGATACAATGTAGTAGTTAGTTCTTCATGCAACCACCTAAGTTATTTCCTAGATATAACTTCATGACTTTATGAATATAAAACACCTTTACGCTCTTTAATAAGTAAAGAACCTCTGGAGATATCTTCCTTGTAGGACAAGGAAGAAAGTGAACGAACAACTTAGTCTTAAGAAGATTAAGGAGAATTAACGCTTAAGTCTTAGGAAGACTAAACAAAGATCGGTGATTACGAAAGTAAGTATTAACCCAGTTAAGATAACTAACAGAGATTGAAATAGTATCGTTGCCTGTTGCGCGATTATATACTAGGAGAGATTGAGTAAGCGATGCTAACATTTGGTTACTTCTTTGCAACACCCAACGAAAATATAGATTTTGAATACGAAGATCAATCTTTAGAACTTCCAGAGGTAGCACAGGCACTTGCAAGAACAGCCTCAGAAACAGGAAGAACAGGAAGTCCTGTTACGTCAGAAGAAAGATCAGAACAAGGATTTACATCAACAGAGGAACAAGAAGACCAAAGAATGTCGGCACAAGCAGGAGGAGCACCACCAGCAGGTGGAGCACCACCAGCAGGGGAGGAACAAGGAGGGGCCCAACTAATACCAGAACTAACAGTAGAACAACTCAGACAAGTGATCCAGGCCCTGGGAGGAGGAACAAGGAGACCAAAAATCAAAGAACCAGAAACCTTCTCGGGAGAAAGAGACAAAATAAGAAACTGGCTAGCACAACTATGAGTCTACTTCATAGCAACAGGATGGGCGGAAGGACATGAGGAAGAAAAAATAACATATACCTCAAGCCTGCTAAGAGGGGACGCAAGTAGTTGCCTCACACCATACACGGAAGGAACTAGCACAGCAACCTGGCAAAATTGGCCCTATTTTGTAGAAGCACTACAAGGTCAGTTTGGACCAGTAGACCCAAAGGGAGAAGCAAGGATGAAATTAAGAGAATTGGTGCAAGGCACTAAAACAATGACGGGATATTGGAATTCCTTCCAGTTAATACTAATGGAAGCATACATGGATGAAGCCATGGTAAGTGAATGGTTATTCCAAGGTATGAGTAAGAAATTACATGATGAATACAGACACCTGGATCAGGTATTAGAAGGATGAGAGGCATTAGCAAAATGGTCAATAGAGAAAGAAACAAGGCTGGCCACTATCAGACATCTCCAAAATAAGGGAAGCAAATAACAAGAATGAGAAATCCTGCGAAACACCAACGGCACTTACAGAGCTACCCCGAGTGTGATTCCCAAAGGAGAACCCATGGACCTAGATGCAACAAACCGCAGAAAACTCCAGAGACTACCGAATAAGGAGTTCCAAGAACAAAGACAGAAAAAGCTATATTTCCAGTGTGGAAACAAAGGACATTTTGCATGAGACTGTAGAGTCAAAAGCATTAAGATACGATCGACAGAGCTGGAAAAAGAGGAGAAGGAGGAGGAAGAAACTTTAAATGACCAAGGTCCCCAGTAGGAGATGGTCTGAGGGACAACCAACCAAAAACCATCACAAAATCCAAATTACACTCATTACACTCGGCAATAGGCTCTACGGAACCCTTGGACTATGAATCAGATCACATTATGATCAAGGTACAACTTTACAATAAGAAAAACAAGAAAATAACAACAAATGCAATGATAGATTCAGGAGCTACGGAAGACTTCATAGATCACAATTTCACTATGACATACCACCTACCCCTGAAGAAAATAGGAAAACCAAGAGATATATACATGATTGATAGTACTGTTTCAGAAGCAAGACCTATCACCCAGATAGTGGAACTATCAATGGACATAGGAAACCACAAAGAGAGGGCTACCTTCCTTGTGGCTAAACTAGTCAAACATGAATTAATCCTAGGAATGACATGGTTAAAGAACCATGGACCAAGGATTGACTAAATAAAGGAAAAAGTCACCTTCGACAGCGAAAGGTGCAAGGCCATATGCCTAGACAGTTCTCCAACGGTATACGCAGTACCGGAGGAACAAGCAATAAGAGAGAATCTGGAAAGCCGTATTCTGCCAATCAATATGGAAAGAGACACGAAGGAATCAGAAAGTTGGATTCGACAGATGGTCCACATCAACGAACGAGATAACCAAGAAAGCCAACAGGTGGTTATCAAAAAGTTAAAGAGAAATGCAAGGATACCAACAAGGGGATTGCAATTGGCAGCAGGCTATGACTTGCATAGCATAGAGGAAGCAATTGTCCCAGCACAAGGACAAAAACTTATAGGAACAGGGATTGCCATAGGACTTCCTAAGAACACCTATGCTTGTATTGCACCAAGGAGTGGACTAGCGACTCAGAAGGGCCTAACCATTAACACGGGAGTAATCGATGCAGACTATATGGGTGAAATTAAGGTACTATTGGCAAACCTATGAGAAAACGACTACGAAATCAACACAGGAGACAGTATAGCCCAATTAATAATCAAAAGGATTGTCATGACAGACTTACAAGAAGTACAAGAATTAAAAGAAATGAAAAGGGGAGGTGAAGGCTTTGGTAGTACCAACAAAAAAGAAGAACCACAAGAAAAGAACCTCAACATATCCTTCATTTCAGCCAGAGCATTTGGAAAAATGTACCGAAAAAAGGATCAGACAGGCATCCTAAGTTGGAACGAAAATGAGACGTCTCTAGCAGCTACAACAATTAGTACAGAACTTGCTCTAAAAAAGGGGAAGGATAGGGCTAAGTCAACAAAAGAAATAGTCCCAAAAGAATACCACAAATTTCTAGAACTCTTTGAAGAAAAAGAAAGGACGGATTTACCCCCTTATAGATATGCAGATCACAAAATTGAACTAGAAGAAGGAAAAACTGCTCCATTTATGACCTTATACCAATTAGGTGAAAGAGAACTAAAAGCCTTAAGAAACTATCTAGTAGAAAACCTAGATAGAAGATAGATCAAGCCATCTTCCTCGTGAGCTGGATCACCAATCCTATTTGTCAAGAAAAAGAATGGGGGACTAAGACTATGTGTGGATTATCGAGGATTAAACGCAGTATCCAAAAAAGATCAATATCCACTACCACTCATACGTGAAGCATTGGAACGCCTTGGAACGGCCAGATACTTTACGAAATTAGATATCAAAGAGGCGTAACAGCACATCCGTATACAAAAAGGAGATGAATGGAAAACAGCTTTTCAAACCAGATATGGACTATACAAATACACAGTCATGCCATTTGGGCTAGCCAATGCCCCAGCAACCTTTCAACAATGGGTAAATACAGCCCTCAGCAAATACTTAGATGTTATTTGTATAGCTTACCTAGATGATCTATTAATTTATTCTAATACTTTGGAACAACACCAAAAGGATGTTCATAAGGTACTGGAAAAATTAAAAGAAATCGGGGTCAAACTCAAACTAACAAAATGCGAATTCCACAAAAAATAAACAGAATATTTGGGATTCATTATAAATCAGGAAGGAGTTAAAGTGGATCCTATAAAAACAGAAGCTATAAGGGAATAGAAGGTACCAGAAAAAGTCAAAGGAGTACAATCCTTTGTGGGATTCTGCAATTTTTATCGAAGGTTCATAGAAGGATTCAGTAGGACGGCCAAACCCTTATATGAATTAACAAAGAAAAACCAGAAATGGGACTAGGGAAAGAAAGCCCAGGAAGCCTTCAAAAAACTAAAAGAAAAACTTACCATGGCACCCATATTACATCATTTCGACCCAGATCAGCCCATAATGATAGAAACAGATGCGTCTAATTATGTCTGTTCAGGTATCATATCACAACAAGATAAAAAAGGAATATGGAAGCCAGTGGCGTACCGATCAAAAACCATGACCAAGGCAGAATGCAATTATGACATTCATGATAAGGAATTATTAGCAATAATGCAAGCACTCAAAGAGTGGCGAAAATATGTAGAAGGAAGCCCTCACAATAAAAATACTCACAGACCACAAAAACCTTGTGCCATTCACCACTACAAAAGAACTAAATAGAAGGCAAATTCGATGGAGCGAAGAACTAAGCCGGTACAATATCAAAATAGAATATCGACCAGGAAAGGAAGGAGGAAAACCAGATGCGCTCACCAGAAGGTCAGATGACCTACTAGGAGAAAGCGATGAAAGAAAAACTCAGAAGACAAGAATTCTCTTACCAAAAGAAACCTTTATGGATGAAGGATATGAATCCGGAAAAGAAGAAATCAACACCATGGAATTACAGGAAATAGAAACTACTATCAAAGACGAAATAAAGGAAAAAATAGGAAAAGACCAGCAAATAACAAAAATAAGACAAGCCCTTGAAAGGGGGGACAAGGAATTTCCAAAAGTAGCCTTAGGGCTATGTGAATGGAAGAAAGGGTACCTCTGGTATGAATGAAAGATATGGCTACCAGAAAATGAACCCCTTAGAACAAAAGTAATAGAACGAAACCATGACGCACCACAAAGTAGCCATGGAGGAGTAGCAAAAATGATGGAGCTAGTACAGAGAACTTACTATTGGCCAGAAATGAGGAATGACGTTAAAAAATACGTCAAAAACTGTGACATGTGTCAAAGAATAAAACCAATACATCATGCACCATATGGACTACTACACCCATTAGAAACCCCCGAGAAACTATGGAAATCGATCACATTGGACTTCATTACGGACCTACCAGAATCAAATAACTATGATGCAATATGGGTTGTCATAGATCGCATGACCAAAATGTCACACTTTATTCCCTATCAGAAGGATATGAAAACCATACAATTCGTACAGTTATTTACAAAAAATATCTTTAAATTGCATGGACTACCAAAGGATATAGTCACAGATCAAGGTTCAATATTCACATCGGACCTATGGAAAGAAATAACAAAAGGATTGGACATCAATCAAAGATTGAGCATGGCCTATCGCCTCCAAACGGATGGACAAACAGAAAGAACAAATTCATCATTAGAACAATTCCAGTGAGCATATGTAGAATACTCCCAAAAAGATTGGGAAGAATGGCTGCCATTTGCAGAGTTTGCCTACAATAACTCGATACAAGAAACAATTAAGACCACACTATTCTATGCGAACTATGGATATCACCCCACCAATGAACCTATGGGTCATGAGACAATGACAAAAATATTGAAAAGAGAAGATATGAGTCAATTACATGACATAATCAGGACGGAGATCATTTCGGCACAACAGACAATGAAGGAAAATGCAGATCAACACAGAAAACCGGACCCAAAACTAGAATCAGGAGACAAAGTTTGGCTGGTGGCAAAAGATATTCACACCACACAGCCATCCAAAAAACTAGATTACAAGAAACCAGGACCCTATGAGATAATAGAAAAGGTGGGAAGAAAAGCATATAAACTGGCACTTCTCCCCTCAGCGAACAACAAACACCCAGTTTTCCACATCAGCAAACTCGAACTTTATCAAAATAATCCTTTACCTTCACAACAAAAAGAACCACCTGCTCCTATAGAAATTGAAGGAGAAAGCGAATACGAACTAGATCAAATTATTGACTCTCGACAACACTACGGTAAGCTACAGTACCAAGCTAAGTGGACAGGATATCCCCCTAACCACGACTTAGTGTGGCACCCAGCTGAGAATTTTAGCAATGCCAAACATGCAATCGAACACTTTCATCGAGAAAACCCAGGAAAGCCAGGTCAAGGAAGAAGAACAAATGAGCGACAAAGACTGGATCAATCTAGCTGACCTTCCCACATCCACACAAATTACACCCAAACAAGAAAAGCACAACCAACTCCATTGGACCGGATGCTTCAATGACAGATGTCAAATACATTTTATGGAGAAAGAAGGAGCAAATTATTGGCCACGCAAGGAACACAGAACCCCCTCACCACCAACGTCCCCGTCCCCACATATGCCACCGCCATCAGGCGACAACAACATTCTGGATGGAACAAATGGGAAAAGGTTTTCAGGGACGAAAACAAGAAAAAGGGGGGGCAAAAAATCATGGGTGAAAGTCAGGAAGGAGAAAAATGTGACCTGGGGAGAACAGACACAAGAGATAAAACCAAAATTGAGCCACTCCACATATCAAGATACGATAATGGGCCTATACGATCAGTTAAGGCACCTACAAGAGATGGTGGACAAGCCCCAAATAGATCAAAATCTCTTTGAAGGACAAGTGAAGATGTGGGAAAGGACAGGAAGGACCCTGCAGAGGGAAAAGGGAAAACTGGAATGAGAAGTAAGGATTCAACAGATAAGAGCAGGATGGGCAGAATGGAAAGTGATAATTTCGGAAAGCAAAATAGAAATCAAAGAGAGGGAAAACAAATTGCTACAAGAAACAATGGAAAGGAACAACAAAGAGATACGAAAATTGGCAGTAAGGTTGGACAGATTGACAGAAAAAAGGGATGAAGGACCGTTGGCCTAATGGGACTTAGGCCATAAGGAAGGGGGAGCTAGTGTTACAAACCTAGCATGGAAAAGGGTTTTCACATGACTCATGATTATGAGGTCATAGGTTTGTAATAAGTTTTGCGCACATGACCAATTAGATCATGTGAGTCTCACACATGACTAGCAATTGCGAGTCATAGTTATTATATTTGATTGAATTGCGTAATAACTTGTTTAAAGTTATTAGTTGTTTTGCACACATGACTTATTTAGAAGTCATGTGAGTTTCACACATGACCAGTTTAAGGTCATATGGTTATTATATTATGCAAATGTATGAGTCATGATTGTGACTCATAATAGTTATTGATTTGTAAGCGGGTTGAGGGAAGGACTATATAAGGAGGAGGATATGACGTAGTAGTTAGTTCTTCATGCAACCACCTAAGTTATTTCCTAGATATAACTTCATGACTTTATTAATATAAAACACCTTTATGTTCTTTAACAAGTAAAGAACCTCTGGAGATATCTTCCTTGTAGGACAAGGAAGAAAGTGAATGAACAACTTGGTCTTGGGAAAATTAAGGAGAATTAACGCTTAAGTCTTAGGAAGACTAAACAAAGACTGGCAATTACAAAAGTAAGTATTAACCCAGTTAAGATAACTAACAGAGATTAAAATAGTATCGTTGCCTGTTGCGTGATTATATACTAGGAGAGATTGAGTAAGCGATCCTAACATATACCAAGGCAGTAAGAATGAAGATAGGAGACCACTCAAATAAAATGAGCTTTGAGATTGCAGAAATGCCAGAGGGCAAAATTGATGAGTATCTTCTGATGTCTTGGCTCTCTGAGCATAACCTGGACATTGATTGGGAAAAGAGTATACTGGCCTGGCGGTCAGCATACTGTAAGGCAAATTGCTTCGCTGGATGTGGTTACCGGCAATTAGAATTCATCACTGAGGAAGAAATGATGACTGAGGATCAAGGATCTGTCCATCTCCTCAGGGTGGCTAAGTTCTCAGTTGAAGATGGGAATGATATCGCAATAAAGCTCCTTCCAGAATATAAGGACTTTAGTGATATTTTTAGCCAGGAAAGAATAGAGTCCTTACTGCAGCACACTAAGTACAATGACAGGATTGAACTACAAGTCGGAATGACTCCTCCTTTTGGTCATATCTATCCCCTCTCTGAGAAGGAATTAAAGGCACTTCGTGAGTACCTTGATGAGATGCTAGCAACCAGAAAGATCAGGAGATCTAGCTTACCAGTGGCTGCTCTTATATTATTTGTACTAAAACCAGATGGTACACTATGGTTATGTATTGACTACAGAGGACTGAACAAGATAACCGTGAAGAGCTGTTATCCCCTCCCACTAATGAATGAGCTGAGGGATAGACTTGGGAAAGCAATGGTATTTACCAAGTTAGACCTGTAAAATGGTTATTACCTTTTGCGAATGGCAAAGGGTGAAGAATGGAAAACTGCTTTTCATTGTCGGTATGGCTTATATGAGTATACCATGATGCTGTTTGGGTTATGTAACTCACCATCTACTTTCCAGAGTATGATAAATGATGTATTTAGAGGTCTATTAGATGAAGGAGTCATCACTTATATGGACGATATCCTGATCTACTAGGAGACTATAGAGGAACATGTTGCTCTAGTTAGAAGAGTAATGGAAAAGCTGTGAGAAGCAGGCTTATGCATTAGCATCAAGAAGTCAACCTTCCATCAGAGAGAAGTTGAATTCCTAGGGTATAAGAGATCCGAGTGTGGGATATCAATGACAATAGAAAAGGTAGAATCGATCAAGAACTGGTCAAGTCCAAAGAGCATCGTCGAAGTACAAAGCTTCATGGGTTTTGCTAACTTCTACTGAAGGTTCATCAAGGGGTTTAGCAAGATAGCAAGGCCATTGACAGACCTGACAAAGAAGGACATTAAATGGGACTGGACACCAGCCTGCATGGAGGCCTTTGAACAATTGAAGAAGTTGTTTACATCCAGCCCTATTCTAGCACACTTTGACCCTAACTGGCTGACAAAGTTAGAAAATGATGCAAGTGACTTTGCATTAGGTGCTGTTCTGTCTCAGCTCTGTGAGGACGAGAAGTGGCACCCTGTGACCTATCATAGTAGGAAGTTCGTATCAGCAGAGGTGAATTATGATGTCCATGATAAGGAAATGACTGCGATTGTGGCAGCATTCAAAAAATGGGATCATTTACTGAGGTCTGTCACTGATCAAATTGTTATATATACTGATCACAAGAATCTTGAATACTTTAATAGTACCAAGATACTGAATAGATGGCAACACCACTGGATGGAATTCTTACAACTGTTCAATTTTAAGGTTATCTACCATGAGGGTAGGTTGAACAAGAAGGCAGATGCATTGTCAAGGTGTAAGAACTACCACCTGGAAGGGGGGGGTAATTCTCAACCGAACCCCGAAACAACCTTTTTCCGACCAGGTCAATAGGTTGTAAATAAGGAGCGGGACATCTTGCGACCACAGGTGTTGCAATCTTGCCAAGGCTATCAGTTGCAATCTTCCTTTTTGGAAGCACTTAAGAAAGCAACTAGTACAGATGACAAGTACTTGGGCATATTCAAGTCAGTCATAGGTTGGCAGAAAGATGTTGACCCTAGCTTTTCAGTAGAGAAGGACTTACTACTCTATAAGAATAGGTGGTACATACCCAAGGCCAAAGGGTTGAAGTAAACAATCATGGAGGCAGAACATGATTCCCGTATTGCAGGACACTTTGGGATATACAAGATAGTTGGATGAATCAAGGCAAACTTCTACTGGCTAAAAATGGATAAACATATCATGGAGTATGTGCACACTTGCGATCCATGTCAAAGGAGCAAGATAGTCCGGCATAAGAAATTTGGATTACTTGTACCAATTGAGGTGCTAATAAGACCATGGAATGATATCTCCATGGACTTCATTGTAGCATTACTAGAGTCTGAGGGATATACAAAGATTTGGGTCATCATTGATCGGTTCTCGAAAATGGCTCACTTTATACCATTGACAACAGAGGTGTCTATAGAAAAGTTGGCATTAATATTCCTGAAGGAGATATGGCACCTACATGGGCTCCCAGAATTGATAATCTCAGACTGAGATAGCCGATTCACCTCTAAGTTTTCGGCAAGCTTGATGAAGTTACTACGAATCAAGCTTAATATATCGACAGCTTTCCATCCAGAAACTGATGGGCAAACTGAACAAGTGAACCAGACATTGGAACAATATCTTCGGAGTTTTTGCTCATATCAGCAAGACGATTGGGTGTCTTTGTTACCATTGGCAGAGTATGCATACAATACTTCTAACTCAGAATCTACTAGGGCTTCTCCTTTTGAGATTAACTATGGATTCAACCCTTGTACAAACTAGTGAGGTATAGTTCCAGATAGCCAAGGGATTCATCCAAGCAGTGAGCTCTTAGTACGGAACTGGGAAGGTGCATGGCAAGAGGTCAGAGAAACCTTACAAGCGGTACAAGAAAGTCAACGGAAGTGGCATGACCA
The DNA here is from genome assembly GCA_003788595.2 of Choiromyces venosus 120613-1. Classification (NCBI taxonomy): domain Eukaryota; kingdom Fungi; phylum Ascomycota; class Pezizomycetes; order Pezizales; family Tuberaceae; genus Choiromyces; species Choiromyces venosus. The sequence goes on along the minus strand of ML120410.1, from coordinate 263,456 downwards.
AAAGAGGCTACCATCTCCAGAATACATTACAATGGAAGATGTAACTAATGGAGTTGCGAAAAAGGCCGACCAGGTAATGTTGAACTGAAAAAAAATTCAGACAAAAAGGCCGATGGAGAAGTTAGACCACCGAATGTTTGGCCCCTTTGTGGTTAAACGAAAGGTAGGGTCATGGGCATATGAGATTGAACTCCCAGCACGTTAGTCAATCCACCCCATATTCAATGTCAGTTTACTAGAACCATACCATGATGATCCAGTAGGCAGGCCCCAGAAGGAAGTTCCATTACCAGAGATAGTAGACAATGAGCCAAGTTATGTGGTTGAAGCTATCCTAGATAGTCATTGGTATGGCAGGATAAAGATGAGTTACCGCTACAGTTTCGTTCAATACTTAGTAGCATGGAAAGGTTATGGACCAGAGGAGAATTCATGGGAACCTTTCAAGATGCTATAGGGAATGGCCATAGAGGCCCATAATGACTTTCACTGGAGGTATCCATCCAAGCCAAGGGACCACCGCATAGTGGATGTACTGAAGCCAGGGAATAAAAGACGTCACTAAGGGTCCGGGACTGACCATAGAGAAGAGAGGAGTCATGTAATGACCCACCAGGGGGTGTCTTACAGTAAACTATTCTTACACCCATACCGGAGACCCTGAGGTCACCGAGTAAGGGTAGTTTGGTTTACTATAGTGGGCAACTATGCATACTATAAGAAAGTAGTATAAAAGTCGGACTGGGGAAAGTCTCTTGTAACGAGGCCTGAGTTACCCTGATATGAGGTCCAGGTTACCCTGCCATAAGGTCCGAGTTACCCTGACATGGCACCCAAGTTACCCTACCTAGCACAGGGAGGTGCTTACTTGGGGCAGGGGGCAATCCTGTATGGATTGGGCACTTCAGTAAAACCTAAAGGCAACAAACCTGGTAGCTTTTAGGGGGCTATAGGAGGAGCTACAGGACTCCGAATGCCCCAGGATTTCACAGAGGTATTCCTAACACCCCCCTGCGGCCCCAGTGTAAGGACCGCACGTCATGGGCTTACGGTTGTTGAGTTACTCCATTCCTAACAAAGGGAGCTGAGTGAAGGCACTCATGTAACACCATGTAGGTTGTCGCCGTTCGTCCGACCGGATGCTGTCTGTAGGATATATGAGAGGGCATAGGGTGTGCTCCAGAAGAAGGGCTATCTTCTGGTACCAAATATGTGTAAATTGGACAAGAGCTGAAGGAGTTACCCTGGTAATACTGGAAGAGTGGTCCAGAGCCTCCCGGGTAGTCCTGGGGTGGCCTGGAAGATGTCGAAGCATCTCTGGGTAGGTGAATCACACATAGGCACAACTCGTGCCCAATCACTGTAAGATTATTGGGGTTGTTTGAGAACTCTAAGAGCATGATTCTTATCATGGTAGGGGTGCTTTTGGGGAGTTGACTATGGGTAGCACCCACCAGGCCAATCACCAAGGTACCCCACCGGGGGAGTCAAGTAGACTTTCCTATCAGGCAAAGACTTGACTAAAATGAAGTAGAAGGTTCAGCTCAATTGTGAGAGCTATGTCTACTAAAGGCTTGCATAGATGAAATACATAGTGGTATGAGAGTTCATGAATGGTATAACTCCTCAGTTGCATGATAGTTCGCCACTAGCATGTCAACGACATGAAGAGTTTTTCTCCTGCGGTCACATTAGAGATGCAGTGCTGAAACACTTGATGTTAGAAGAAGATTTAGCCAGAGAGGATCAACATCCACATAGTAATAATGTCCTGGGTTGTGTGTGTTGGTCAGCCTGGAGGAGACGGGTGTGCTCATGATTAAGTTAGAGTAGTGATGGGTGGGAACTGGCAGTATATGATATTCTACTTAAACTATATGCAAGTCCCACTCTTCTCTGGCAATCAACTACCTCTCGAGAAACTTACTGAATGAAGCTGCAGCTTAACGATATTAAGTTTTACTGTTTTGATTCATCTTTACTCTACTGTTGATTATCACTTTTTTGATCCTTGAGTCACTTCAGTGCGGTCGCAAACTTGGGATCCATCTTCCCATAGGGCGCCCCCATTACAAATAGTATTTTCCTTTTTTTCTTATTTGATTTTTATTTCTCTACTTTTATTGTTATTTTTTGTAATTTTTTTTTTTTTTTTTTGAAAAAAAATCCAACATTATTAAATATGATATCACTTTGCCAACCAGGGTTTCTTAACATGCCTAATAATATAATTTTGAATAATGTTTTGAATGATACCTCAAGTTCTTGAGGCTTATGCTAGTCTATATTGTACTGTCCTATGAAGGATCCATGTAGTGTCTGGATCATCTGATAAGTGGGTTGCAATAGCAACGAAAATAAAAAAGTGGCAAAACAGCAGAAAAAAAGAAAAAAAAAAGAAGGGTGGGTGGAAATAAATTAACAAAAAAAACAAAAAATTTCTTGAGTTATATAGTTTTTCACCAAGACAGTGCATTGATGGTGCTTGATGTCTGAAGCTAGCCCTTTTGACAATCAAATAATGAAATACAATTAAGCTAACATATCCTAAGAGAACAAGATGATTGAGAGAAACTTACCATAGAACTGTTCAATATTTACTCTTCTTTGTTTCTATGGACTTTATCTTTTTTATTGTGTAAGCGTTGAGAAAGGAAGAGACTGTGGTAGGCACTAGTACTCTTAGGTTAATAGGGTGTCTGACACCATGCGACTCTGTTGTCGCACTTGTTCACCAATCTCTGTGGATGAGTGGCTTCCTCACAGTCAGCCATAAAGTACCAGACATCTGGAAGCCAACCTTTCTTACTGAGGTGTATCCATAGATGCAAAAGCCATTTTTCTTTCCCCAATGCTGAATCAATAAAAAAACAAAGTCTATAGAAACAAAGAAGAGTAAATATTATATAGTTCTACATGGAATTTCTCGCAATAATCTTATCCTAGGAGGATACGAGTATATTTTCTATGATACTAATTCTATTTTGTGATTTGGTTGTGAAAAGAACTGACCTCAAACCTTAACCAACGCCCTGTCTTGGCGAAACACTGTATCCCTTGGGCAGTCTGAAACAGTAAAATTCGTTACCAGACAGGCTAAACCAGATCTGGAATGATTTGGTTTTGTGATTCACTGAAATCTTAATAGTTCTGGGGGTGTGGAGTCAGTGGTGGCCTGAAAAACTACTTGTAATTTGGCTACCAACAACAGCTAGTTGATAGAGACCTTCGGTCTGGCATGACTGGTAATGAATTTTACTGTTTCGGACCACCCAAGGGATAACTCAAGAAAATACGGTAGTATTATTTCCCATTTCTCACCTGTTCATGTCTTTCCATGTTTGCGTAAGAGTAGGCAGCACAATACCAACAGCTGTCACCTTAAAGTACAGTCCTCCACGGGGCCATGACAAATACCAGGCGGTGACAAACAGGGGTATTTGGGAAGCAAAGTGAGTTCGTCAAAGCAGGGTTACAAAAAAATACCTGTTACTGATCCCTGTTCGTCACAGCCTGGTATTCGTCACGGCCCCATAGAGAACTGTTGTCAGAAATGTCAGAAATGCGTTGTTGGAATGATGGCTGGTATTCAGAATGATGGTTGGTATTCAGAATGGGAATGTTGGTATTCAGAATGGGAATGTTGGTATTCAGAATGGGGATGTTGGTATTCGGAATGAGGATGTTAGTACTTGGAATGATGGTGTTGGTATTTTGTATGAGAGCTGGTACAGAATGTTTGGGAAATTCTGATGGCTGTACAAGACTTTGAAGTTTGCATATATTCTAAGTCATCACCATGGATGTTTAGTTTTTCTAATAATAAGCAACAAAACAACTTTAACAACCATTTTTCACTGAACACATTCTATTTTGCTTACTTTAGTATTCTATACTTCATCTTATCCCTAAAAGTCTTCTCTCCTAATTTCAGGTTATGAGACCAGATCTATAAGCACATACCTAAGAGCTGATCCCCTTCACTCCATACCTGTCTTCTTTATTCTCTGCTGCCTCCGCCCTCCTTTATCCCTTCAACTAATATCTGCAAACCACTGGAGACATCGCCCTTTCTATCATTGCAATGGAATCAGCACCCTCTCGAGTTTATGGGGATGAAATCTACCACTGTAAGTATGGGAAGACGAGTAAGCTAACCCATTATAACTACGCAAGCTGGAGGCATGATGTCAAATTCTTTCTACAGGCTGAATCCGCTCTAGCTATAGTGCTCAGAGAAGAAGACAATCCAGATGGCTGTGGAACACCAGATTTTGAGTGCCATCTGGGTAAGGTGGCTGCTATGATCAACGCATTGTGACATTTTTCTGTTAAAACCTATATCAATAGAATGAGATCCTCTCATCTCATGTGGGAAGAACTGAAAACCAAGCTAGTGTAACGGGGGTGCCCCTATGGGAAGATGGATCCCAAGTTCGCCACTGCACTGAAGTGACTCAAAGATCAAAAAGCAATAATCAACAGTAGAGTAAAGAAGAATCAAAACAGTAAAACTTAATATCGTTAAGCCACAGCTTCACTCAGTAAGGTTCTCGAGAGGTAGTTGATTGCCAGAGTAGAGAGGGACTGGCATATAGTTTAAGTAGAATATAATATACTGCCAGTTCCCACCCATCACTACTCTAACTTAATCATGAGCACACCCATCTCCTCTGGGCTGACCAACACACACCACTCAGGACATTATTCCTATGTGGATGTTGGTCCGCTCTGGCTAAATCTCCTTCCGACATCAAGTGTTTCAGTGCTGCATCTCTAATGTGACCGCAGGAGAAAAACTCTTCATATCATTGACATGCTAGTGGTGAACTATCATGCAACTGAGGAGATATACCATTCACGAACTCTCATACCCATATGCATTTCATCTATCCAAGCCTTTAGTAGACATGGCTCTCACGATCGAGCTGAACCTTCTACTTCATTCTAATCAAGTCTTTGCTTGATAGGAAAGTCTACTCAGCTCCCCTGGTGGGGTACCTTGGTGATTGGCTTAGTGGGCACTACCCACAGTCAACTCCCCGAAAGCACCCCTACTGTGATAAGAATCATGCTCTTAGAGTTCTCAAACAACCCCAATAGTCTTACAGCGATTGGGCATGAGTCGCGCCTATGTGCGATTCACCTACCCAGAGATGCCTCAACATCTTCCAGGCCACCCCGGGACTACCCGGGAGGCTCTGGACTACCCTTCCGGTATTACCTGAGTAACTCCTTCAGTTCTTGTCCATTGTACACATATTTGGTACCAGAAGATAGCCCTTCCTCTGAAGTACACCTATGCCCTCTCATATATCCTACGGACAGCATCCGGTCGGACGGACGGCGACAACCTATACGGAGTTACAGGAGTGCCGCCACTCAATTCCTTTTGTAAGGAATGGCGCAACTCAACAACCGTAAGCCCATGACGTGCGGTCCTTACACTGGGGCCGCAGGGGGGTGTTAGGAATACCTCTGTAAAATCCTAGGGCATTTGGAGCCCTGTAGCTCCTCCTATAGTCCCCCAAAGGCTACCAGGTTTGTTGCCTTTAGATTTTACCGGAGTGCCCAACCCCTACAGGATCACCCCCTGCCCCAAGTAAGTACCTCTATATGCTAGGTAAGGTAACTTGGGTGCCATGTCAGAGTAACTTAGACCTTATGGCAGGGTAACCCAGGCCTCATGTCAGGGTAACCCAGGCCTCATGTTAGGGTAACTCGGGCCTCATTACATGAGATTTTCCCGAGCCCGCCTTTTATACTACTATCTTATAGTATACGTAGTTGCCCACTATAGTGAACCAAACTACCCTTACCCGGTGACCTCAGGGTCTCCGGTATGGGTGTAAGAATAGTTTACTGTAAGACTCTCTCTGGTGGGTCATTACAGCTAGATACCTTGAACACTCGTGCCAGTCCAACAGCAATCCTTAGGAACTTTAATCAACTGTGTTCGACCACCAACTCTACTCTTGCAGAATATATCACCTCTCTTCTGGACTGTTGTCAGGAGTTAGAAGGATCTGAACAAGTGATTCCAGATAAAACCTTTATTACTCACTTTATCAATACACTGCCAGCCAAATGTAACTCAATTATCAACATCATAACCTATCAACCTGCCTCATAACAAACCATCCACTATGAAATCGCCACTCTTGTAGGATGGGAAACCTCCATACAAAATCGGAAGAAAGAAGTCAGATCGAATGCCACTATTGGTAGTACAATGACATCCAGAAATGCATTGGTAATGGAAAATAGAGAAGGTGAAGGCAGTTTCAGTCATGGAGGACAAGGTCACGGATGGGGTCATGGTTGTTTTTGTCATCGTAGAACATCTCGAAACAATTATTCAGCCATGTCATCTTGAAACAATAACTCAAACTCACGATCAGCTCTTCCGGTCTCCTGCTGGTATTGTAATAAGCATGGACACAAGCAAGATGACTGCTTTATTAAAAAGAAAGCTGATAAAGTACATTCCAAATGACCACTAGCAAGAAATGTTTCATCCATCAATAGTCCTTCAGAATTAGCCTTTATGACAGTTAAAGCACTCATCACCATGCCTCCTCAAACCATTGACCCAGATAATACTGCTTGGATCATTGACTCTGGTGCCTTGCATCACATGTGCTGTGATAGGAAATGCTTCAGGACTATCGAACACCTGTTAATGCCTGTCAAGATCTCGATGGGTGATGGTTCTTGTTTAATGGCAACCACTTCTAGACTTATCTCTCTTCAACTTCCTGCTGCAACTATTTTGATCCATGCCCTCTTCAGACCCCAGCTTAGATATAGTCTACTCTTGGTTGGTAGACTTTCAGCACTGTATCATATCCAGTTTACAGATAACGTGTGCTATATCAGTGACTCAGATAGGAAGAATAATCCTAGCATAGTGCTTGGAATTTTGATAGACAGTCTGTATTTGTTACATACTTCCTATAATTTCACCTCCTTCAGTCATGGCACAAATAATGTATTAGTTTTAGTAAATGCAGTGAAATCTCAAAAAATACCTCTTATGTTATGGCATCAAAGACTTGCCCACCTAAGTCTTGAGAACATCAAACTGCTCATACCCACATCAGCCTACGATAATACACCTGAGTCCTTTCCACAAGGCATATGCAATGTTTACATAAGTCTAAACATCCACGAAAGATCCAGCAAGCACCAGTTGAATGCACGATGCAACCCTTTCGATTGATTCACTCTGACCTCTGTGGACCAATTACACCTGAGTCGACTTTGGGACTTAAATATTTTATTGTCTACATTGATGGTTTTTCACAATCTGTCTGGGTTTATTTTTTGCAGTCTAAAGCTGCCATCGAGGTAGTTTCTATCTTGCAAGAGTTCAAGGCAGCTTTGAAGAAACAGTATCCCCAATGGCCTATCACTTGCTGCTGGTATGACAATGGGCATGGTGAGTACAATAATAGCCTCTTTCGAGGTATTTTGCGCATCTCTGGAATATCCTTCGAACCTTCTCTGCCCTACACCCAGCATAAGAACGGTGTGAGTGAGCAGATGATTAGGACTTTAGTTACAAAGGCATGAGCAATGTTGATAGACTCTTGATTCTCAGATCAATTCTGGGGCAAGCAGTTAATACTGCAGCTTATTTACATGACCAATTACCATCTTGTTCAATTAAAAATAAGACTCCCTATGAACTACTATATAATGACAAACCAGAAATTGGTCATCTTCATCACTTCAGTTATGCCACCTACAAACTGACACCAGAGGAGCAAAAGCAAGGCAGGTTTGTTGAATGGGCATGGGAATGTGGATTCCTTGGTTATGTCTACAACATATCTAAGATTTGGAGGCTTTGGGACCCTGCAGGAAAGTGTGTCATTCAGGCTGCGGATGTTCAGTTTGATGAACTGTGGGTTATCAGAACATTTGTTAGAGACAATACCAATTCTGACTCAAGTGTGTTGAAGTCATGTATTCCAAAAGATCTTCTGTTGGAAGAAGATGAGATACTGGTTGTGGTCACAGATAATCATGATGATCATTGTGATCTAAGAACTATTGATTATACCATTAGTGTATAGGAAGAGGAAACAGTTAATCATGTCAAGGTGGTGGTGTCCACCACACCCCAGTTGCTCATAAACTTGCAACCCAAGGACACTCCAGAGGAGTGCCCGATGGCTCAACAATAATTTTGACTCAACGATAATTTTGGCTCAATGATAATACTGCGATAAAACTCAGATAATTTATTTCACATGACAGTGTCGATTACGCCCCACCTTCTGGACCTCAACACATAAGGCCCTCATGAGCTTCTTCCTTGAAGTGCGTAAAGTACCCATCTTCTTCCAAAATACCTTCGCTTCCATCAAAAGTGGTTTGTGCTCAGTAGTTTGTGCCTTTGTCATCGCAGATTGGGCACAGCGAAGGACTATTTCAGCTTTCTGTAGTTCAACCACTTCTTTCTGCTGGACTATATTTCATGCTTGATGGGCATAAAGAACCCCACCCTTCTGAACTGTTTGCCGAGACTTTTGTCTTGCTGTCCGTGCCTTCTCTGCTGCCTTTGAATTTCCCAAGTCCAAAATTGCCTGTTCCCCTGAAATTGCTTGCACCATTCCAACTTTTAAAACAAGCTTGAGGTTTTCTTGAAATATTGGTGATAGATTCAGATTGGTTGCTAATTGCTGTAGATCATCTCCTTGTCGCTTTAGGGAATGAGTAGTAATATTACAAACCCAGCATGGTTTGTAATGGTTTCATTTGTTAAAGGGTTTTCACATGACTCAGTTGAGTCATATGATGATATGTTTTCGCACTATGACTCAGGTACGAGTCATAGAGTTTTACATGATTCACAGTTGTGAGTCATAATTGTTTATGTTTGAATTTGATTAGTATGTTGAGCATTGACTTATAGGCACGCCTATGAGTCATGAGGATTAAGAGGCATGACTTCGTTTATACGAGTCATGAGGTTTCGCACATGACCCCCTTAAGGTCATGGGACTTTCGCGCATGACCAAATATGGTCATGAGGTTATATGTTATGCGAGTGCATGAGTCACAGTTGTAACTCATTTGATTTGTAAGCGGGTTGCTGGAAGAACTATATAAGGAGGTCAGTAGGACCTGATAGTTAGTTCTTCACGCAACCACCTAAGTTATTTCCTATCTTATAAGTTATCAATAAAACACCTTTACGCTCTTTACAAACAAAGACCAACCAATACAAAGAAAAGACAGAACGAATACTAGTTAACGCTATAAGGACTTAGTATTGGCAACGGTCAATATCTAAGACATAGCGTAAGAGGACTAGCATCAGAATTCTCGAAGGAAAGAGAATACAATAGGAGATAGGTAAGTACTATCCCTATAAGAAAGCTAACAATAGTGTCGTTACCTGTTGCGAGATATAAGAAAGGAGAGATCATATAGCGGATCGTAACAAGTAAGCAGAGTCTGAGCCTGAGCCTGAACCTGAACCGATGGTTGAATTAATGTAGAGTGGGACGGTGGAGTGAGCGAGGATGTTGACTCTTGAGCTTCGCGCAACGGGGCAAGAACAACACTTGGATTATAAGGTATGAGGCCAGTAGCGCAGAACGCAAAACAAATGGTCATTGGATTAAAGGTCTGCTGCTGTATAGAGTCAATAGCCATGAGGAACTCCACTTTATTGAAGTCTGTGCATCCAGTGCGAGTGGCAGCCTCTACAGCCTGACTGAGGTTGTGCTTGCATGGCTGAAAAACAAACACATCAAGGGGTTGTAGCAAATGGCTGGAGTGGGGAGGTAGGCAGAAGGGTATGATTTTAGTATTGTTGCAGTACTCAATAAACCCCCCCACACAATGTGAGCTGTAACCATCCAGCAGAAGTAAACGATAGGCACCAATTTGTCATCGTGCTGAATAGAGATCAAAATGACCAAGCCACTTCACACATAGATGATTGTTTGAGTACCCAGTATCAGAGACAGAAAGAAAGTAGTCATCAGGTATTTTTGTCTCAGTATACCAGTGCTCTTGATGAATTACACCAGATATAATTATCATAGGTGGTAAAACATGACCATCTGCACTGATAGTTTCACAAACTGTAACCAATTCACGGTTTGTAGAACTACCTAAATAGGCCTGTCTAGTAGGATCTTGAGTGATTATCCACTGATCTCATCCTATTCTAATCTGGAAGCCTGTTTCATCAAAATTATATCAATCTCTTGACTGAATACCATATATATTGCAGACTTTTTCATAACGACTGAACCAATCCAGAATACTTTCAGGATTATGGGCATTTTTGCGATCCACATCGATGCTATACTGCTTGCGGATATGGTATTCTGGACGCTGAGCAAGGAAACACCAAGCCCAGTGTTCACTAATGACAGGTGTGGGTATTGAATAGTCCTCCTGTGTATGCTGTAGAATTGCATTAGCACATGTGGTGATCATGTGCAAGCATGCAGACATTCCAATCCTGTCCAACCGGTCCAAATACTGACAGACAGCAAGCTCCTCCTCCTCCATCAGCTTCCTATTTGCTGATAACAGCTTCCCCTTTGACTCCCTCCCATTCCATCGTGCTCTTAAATGCTGTGGTGGAAGATCAAATTCCCATGCTGCAGCAGCTAGATTGGGATTTTCATCCCTTCTTTGCGACAACACCTCTATTGATTCCTGTATCTGAGATTCTACAGAGCCATAGGACTCCTTGGATCTAACCAGACTCGTGGGTGACATAATTTGACCGTGATGTGGTGGAAAATGTGATTTCTATCGGAGTTTTAGTGAGTTTTATTGGAGTATTATCGTTGAGCCGAAATTATCATTGAGCTGTCAGGCACTCCTCTGGAGTGCCCCTAGGTTGCGAGTTTATGAGCAACTGGGGTGTGGTAGACACCACCACCTTGGCACGATTATTGAAGATAGTCACTCTCACACCGAAAGTCCACAGATATGCTTGATAAACCCTGAATCAGAGGATACTCTATCTCAGACTCCCACAGAAGTTATACTGTATTTACGAAGATCAAGGTGCAACTGAAAAAAGTGTAATCCCACTGCATGTACGGCAGTTGAGAGTAGTATTATAGATGATGACACGGCGGATGAAGACGAACCAATTAGCTACTGGTACGCGATTCATCAGGTGTTAGGCATATAGAAAGAAGGGCCAAAGTTACCTGGCCTTTACTCAGGATTATTTCTACCATACCCCTGCAGCCCCCATGTAGGGACCAGGCATCATCATGGTATTACGGCCGAGTGGCGTCCCAACACCTTAGTAACAATGAATGACACCTTCAGCATAACACCATATACGTCGTTACCGTCTATCCGACCGGATGCTGTCCATAGGACATATGAGAGGGCATATTTAGCGACTCATGAGAAGTGACTTGAAGGAATTTGGTTAAGTTTTGAGCGAGTTATTATCCTGTACATTAGCAGTTAAATATTATAGCTGATAAGTAATGGGACAATTTGGGAAGAAACCATTAGCGACCGAATATCACGAGCCTATGGCACCAAAGGGTAGCCATAGAGCCAAGCCTTTTGCCTTGAAAGAAGTAGCATCCCAAGAGGGTCTGCTTAAGAATCGGTATGAGAGGTTTTTGCCTGATGAGCTATTGGCTTGATCCAGAGTCCAAAAGTCCTTTATATCTGATGGGCTTTGTAATGCATAAATATGCAATGCAATAGCCATACTCATTCATTAAAGCTGATCACTTTATAGTTTGAGGTAGAACAATTGGTATAGTAGCTATTAGGGTGGCATACTCAAATTAAGTTCATATAGTAGAGAGATTGAAGACTACCTACTGGTGGAGTGTTCGCACCCTCAGAAACAAATAGGAGTTTGAAGAGATCGAAGCTAGGCAAGGCAAATATTCTCAGGGTCAGGAGTGTTCGCACTTAGGAGAAATAAGAGGTTTTTGATGGAGGTACTTAGATAGTATGGGAGTTGATTGTAGTCTGCAATAACCCAGATGCGGAATATAAATATCAACGTACTCCCAGCTATTAGAAACATCAAGCAATGGAGAAGAGATCTTATAAATATATTTATTATTTACTCTTGAAAAAACTTTTTACACACATAACTTTCTGAGCCAACCTTGACAATCTTCATCTTTGATTTACCCTATCTTACCTTACCTCAAGAAACATACAGCCTAGGCCAACCTACACTATCTACGGTTAGGCCCGTAACATCAGGCCTGTGCTCTGCAGTGGAAGACTGCGATGAGAGAAGAATTTCACTCACTGGGAGTGAATGAAACATGGTCTTATATGGACTCTGAAGTAGTACCAGGCCATATGAGTATTATAGGGTACCATTGGGTTTCCAGAAGGAAAATGAATCCAAATGGGAGTCTGAGATATAAGGCACACCTGGTGATTAAAGAATACAAACAAGTTCCTGGCATAGATTTTGGAGACACATTTGTGCCTGTGGCAACGTTTGTGGGCCTGCACTTGATATTGGCATATGCATCGCTCAACTGATGGGACATACATCATATGGATGTCGTTACTGCCTTTTTTAATCCCCTGATTGATAATCCGGTATACATGCAGCTCCTAGAAGGCATCAATTGGTTGAGCCTTGGGGTAAATTCTGGAAATATTTGCCAATTGAAGAAAGAACTCTATGGACTAAAGCAGGCTCTGCAGCTCTGGTATGAGCATATCGATCAGTTTCTGAAATCGATAAACTTCCGATGATCTGAGAACAATCTGAATTTATACCTTTGTTCCTCCTTGTATCAGAAAATAGAAATACCAGAAGTATTTATTCTCCTCCATGTGGATGATTTACTAATAACTGCACAAGACTCACGAAATATTAATGATGTGAAAAACTTATTACATCATAAATATCACATGAATGACTTAGGAAAGATTTGTCAGTTTTTAGGTCTCGAAGTAGCTTGGGCTACTCCCAATACAATTCAGATACACCAGTCTCAGTTCATATCAACTATTCTGAAACACTTTAGTATGAATGACTGTAATAGAGTATCGACACCTATAGAACCTGATCTAAAGCTACGATCAACACAGACTACAGATACATTGGTTGATATCAGTAACTATCAATCATTGATTGGAAGCTTGATGTATCTTGTGGTCAGCACCTATCCAGATATCGCATCTACAGTAGCTATGTTAAGTAAATTCAACTCACGACCAAACACCATCCATCTTGCTACCACGAAATAACTACTACATTATCTTAAATACTCTCAAAACCTCACACTTACCTACAGACAGCAAAAGAAACCTAATACAAACTATTAGGAAGGATTATTCAGCTATACAGACTCTAACTATGCCGACAACATAAAGGATTGAAAGTCTACGAGTGTTTATGTCTTTACTCTTGCTGGAGGTGCGATATCCTGAAAAGCGAAGAAACAGAAGCTAGTTTCACTGTCTACATTAGAGGCAGAATACATTGGTTGTTCAGAGGCAGTCAGAGAAGGAATCTGGATGAGACACCTTTATGATGAGATCACTGGTGAAGTATTAGAACCACTACTGATTGCTTGTGACAACCAAAGAGTGATCGATATCACCAAAAACCCTAAATTCCATGAGAGAACAAAGCATATTGACATCAAATATCACTTCATCCATACATCTTACAAGAATGGCAAGATCGAACTCAAATATGTATTGACAATAGAGCAAACAGCCCATATCCTAACAAAACCTCTTCCATGAGACACTCATTAGAAATACACCTTAGGGTTGGGCTTAATAGAGTGTCAAGTAGTAGTTTAGATTTGTGGATTAGTTTCCTTTATTATTATTATTATTATTATTATTATTATTTTTATTTTTATTTTTATTTTTATTTTTATTTTTATTTTTATTTTTATTTTTATTTTTATTTTTATTTTGTTTACTTATTTTTCTTTTCTTTTCTTTACAACTTGTGTATAGCAGTACTCTTTTTCCCTGCTCACAGATCTGACAGGTTTTTAATGAGGCCAACCACTATTACCATGTCTTTCCTTTGGTTCTTCCTTGCACTCTACTGGAGTACAAGGAAGGGTGAGAGTGTTGTCAGAAATGTTGGAAATGTATTGTTGGAATGATAGCTGGTATTCAGAATGATGGTTGGTATTCAGAATGGGAATGTTGGTATTCAGAATGGGAATGTTGGTATTCAAAATGGGGATGTTGGTATTCAGAATGAGGATGTTAGTACTTGGAATGATGGTGTTGGTATTTGGTATGAGAGCTGGTATGGAATGTTTGGGAAATTCTGATGGCTGTACAAGACTTTGAAGTTTGCATATATTCCAAGTCATCACCGTCGATGTTTAGTTTTTCTAATAATAAGCAACAAAACAACTTTAACAACTATTTTTCACTGAACACATTCTATTTCATTTACTCTAGTATTCTATACTTCATCTTATCCCTAAAAGCCTTCTCTCCTAATTTCAAGAACTGTAAAATGTTGCTGAGACTTTTTGAACCAAGTGCAGCTTACTCGTGCATGGTTTTTTTTTCCGAGTCTTCTACAAGTATGGTGGCAGTGGTCTACATTATCCCATAGTCTGTTGAAAAGTGGGCCACTTTTAGTGCATCCAAGGAGCAGGGGTGTTCCGCATTAGTGCCACGCTAAATAGGTGCAATACGGTAAATTTTGCCTCCAGAAAGCTACCCTCATACATTGTAAAAAATACTAGGTCCTTATTGGGCAAGTGGGCCACTTTTAGTGTGTATTTACATTTACTGACTGGTCTAAAAAATTCAAACTAATAGAATTATGTTACTTAGACCATGAGTGGACTCAACGAACAGGAGGGTACACTGAACAAGCCACTCAGTCTTTTGTCGCAAACGAAAGGAGTATCTTCATACCGTCTTGATCTCTTGTTGGTGGCTTTTGTGTCTTTTTTCTGCAGATTAGAAGTTCATTGCAGGCTCCAGGTTGGTGGTTGTGGGTGGAATGAAAACAAACTTGGAGTTCAGATTGCCTGGAATATTGCTTGGATGTACGTGCTAACCCTCTTATGTACCAGCAAACTGACAATACGGTATAGATATCATGCTAACTAAAGCTGTCTAGTTTAATTCGTCAACAATCTCATTCGATTAGTGACCTTCTTGGCATGGCCTACTACAATCTATGGGATAGACGACTGCCACCATAACTTAAAGGGTGAATTGGATGAGAGTTAATGCGAGCCGCGGCCCATGCTCGCCCAGAGCACGTGATAATTCAACAACCAGCAGGTTGAAACTCGCTGACAAAATCCCTCCCACCTCCCAACTTGCTTGCTTAGATAAACAAGCTCGTTTGACAGGCCTGGCTGCAAAATGAAAAAGGACTTGGATAAGCACTGGAGCTCCTAATACCTAAACTCAATGAATTCTGCAGAATGAAGCGGACTCGGATCTGATCACCGATATTGGATAAGAAATGCTTCCTAAGTTAAAAAATGTAAAGTTACACTGTACACAAAAGACAATGTCCCCCGAACACCTACCGGTATGGTCCCTGTCATGGTGTTTATATATATCTCTGGCACCCATAACTGTAAAAAGCTCATTAGATAAACAAAAATGCTTGTTTAATATCGGATTATGTGCTCCCATTCATGCCCATATAGTACAGTAGAGAGCCTAATATAAAAACTCAACAACGATAGACTACCGGATCATACCCACCCACAGACTCAACCTATATACCCAGAACATATACACTTACGTAATCTGACCATCTGACAGTCATATGTAAACTTCAGGGCACTTCAGCACCCGTAGAGTATGTCGCCAAAAACCCTACAACTATTACCCTCACCAACCCCCTATTCTTCCATTCTCAGAATTGCCAAAAAAACAAAAAAAAGACAACTCAAAGTTACAGTACATTGGAAAATAGGGCTAGGGTCAAAGTCATCTTACAGCTCGCCATTAGACCAACCACTACAGACATAATTGAGTTTCAATTCCTATGATACCTACCGTCAGTCAGTTCTATCATATCCAGCATCACATTGCGAACTTGTCAAAATTTCCCACCTTGGATATGAACAGCCAGGATTGTCAGTTCCCCCCCTCCACCTGGCGGATTATCTTTGTTTGATTTCATGATTGTCTGCTACAGAAGTATATTCCGGGTCCGGATTGGGTATACCTTTGAACTTTAGACATTATATTTCATGGGGCTTAATTTTAAAACATAATCTACCTTATGTGTGATGTGGAAAAAAATAATTAGTCAATCGGCAGCTCTAGGCTGAAAAAAAAATGAAAAAAATAATATATGCAAACCTAACTGAGTTAACATCTCCAGTTCATGCCACAATGAAGTAAGTCCTATCAACAAGGAAAGCAACATCACACCCTCCCCAAGAACCTTCCTTCCCCAATACAAATGCTACCCTAGAATACGGCAGCAATACCGTAACTTCCGTCAATACAATGAAAAAAAAAAAAAGCAAGAATTCGCCCGATACAACCTCCTCACCAGGCACAAAAATCCCCACACCCACCCAAGCCACCGTCCCTCCCCCCCAGCATTAAACACACCACAATACCAACTCATACCAACCCCCCCCTCCCTCCCTCCCTGAGTAGCCCAAAACACATCGATGCCGCAAGAAACTACCATTCCGTAAATACCCTAACGGGTACTTACCAACTCAGACTAACAACCACAATCTCTCCCGATAACCAAAAAAAAAAAAAAAACTACTCTAACATGACAAAAGAACAATGAAAAAAAAATAATAAAAATAAGATGGCACTGTACAAACATGACAGGCAGTGCATCATACTCGCTTTGCAAACCTGCATCAGGCACTCGCCAAAACTTGTGAAAAGTCCTACCGGCGTGCCGGGTAGACACTTCTAGAGCGGAATGGTATTAATCCCGATGCAAGACAATGAGGGCTGACCGGGGGTGTTATTCCTAGAGTATTTTTTTTCCAGAGCAGTACTCCGATACTAAAGGAGCTAAGAAGAAAGGATTGGGTGGAAGGGGGCATGAGTGATGCGCCCTGCACAGATTCTCACTCGACATAGAATACCACGCTGCGCTAGATTGTGACGTGGTGGTGAAGGGTTGTTTTCGGCGGTTACTCGGACAGGGAGTCAATTTACACCAACCAATTTCAATGGCCGACCCAAATCTCATGGGAGCACCACTCTTGTGCGAAATCCGGATGAGGATGCTCTCTTAACATGGCCAGCCAGCCAGCCAGGAAACTTACGAAAAAAAAAGGCGTAATTCATTGATTCGATGCTTTAACCCCACTTCCAATGGCCCCCCATCCACCGCCCCACCATGACTCACTCCTTATCCGGCATATACGGATGTGCGAGAGTGGTCGGCGGCCAATCCGTATCCTCCTTCCACGGTCTATCAAAAATATGCACTCCAGATCCCACTTCCAGGACTTTGTCTGTTTCGTTCCCGTCTACTACTTCTTCCCCTTCCTCCTCCTCCTCCTCCACCTCATTCCACCACTCTCCTTACCACCAATATTTCCCCCCTCCCCCTCCCCCTCCTCCTCCCTCGCCCCACGTGGAAACACAATCCCAGCACTAACATTCCCTGGCACCCTAACCTCCATCCTAAACCTCCCATCCTTAACCTCCCACCTCACATACACCTCCCCGTAAACGCTCAAAAACCTAACCTCCGCCCACCGCACCTCCCCACCAGGTACCGGCGCAACCCAAATCTTCTTCCAACCCGGTGCCGCCGGCGCAATCCCTCCAATACTAGCATGCATCCACTCCGCAACAGCGCCAAGCGCATAATGATTAAACGACGTCATGTCCGCCGGATTCACACTCCCGTCCGGAAGAATACTATCCCAGCGTTCCCAGATCGTCGTCGCGTCGTGTTGCAACGGGTACAGCCAGCTGGGGCACCTACGCTCGTGCAGCATACGATAGGCGAGTTGGTGGTTGCCGGTTGTTGCTAGTGTGGGGAGGATATACGGCGTTCCGGCAAAGCCGGTTGCGATGCGGAATTTTGATTTTCGAACGATTTCTGCGAGGCGTTTGCTTGCTGTTTCTACTTGTGCGGGGGTGGGTAGGAGGTTGAAGCGCAGGGCTAGGACGTATGCTGTCTGGGAATCGGAGGATAGGCGGCCAGACGGGGTTACGTATTCGTCGTTGAAGGATTGGCGGAGCGCGCTGGCGGATGTGGCATATTCGGAGGCACCGTCGGGGTCGCCGAGGATAGTGGATATCCGGGAGAGCAGGTCTGTCACGTGGATTAGGAATGCGTTCGCGACGAGCATGGGATCGGTACGGCCGTCTTGGGGGGCGTCGCCGGGGGCGGATGGGTCTAGCCAGTCCCCGAATTGGAAGGTGTTGCACCAGAGACCAGTATTTGGATCGCGCGGGATCCCGGAGGAGGGCCAGGACTTCATACTGGCGTGTTGGGAGTAGAGGATGTTTACGTCGCCGAAGCGGGTGTATAGCACCCAGGGGAGGACTACCGCAACGTCTTGCCAGACGGCCTGTGGTAAGCGGGGGAATTTGGCCGGGTCGATGACGTCGGGTACTACCAATGGCGGCACGCAATCGTCGTTGTCCATCTGCTCGTAGGCGAGGTCTTGAAGCCAGCCTTGGAGCATACCGCTGCAATCGTAGAGAAAGCTCGCAGTCTCCGAGAATACATGAATGTCCCCCGTCCAGCCCAGACGCTCATCACGCTGTGGACAATCCGTAGGAATTTCAAGGAAATTCCCGCGCATGCTCCAGACGATGTTCCGGTGGAGTCTGTTGATCAGCTCATCGGAGCATGAGAACCAGCCTGTGCGCGGCATGTCCGTGTGTAACACTTTGGCTTCCATGCTTGTCAAAAGGTCCGCACTCCCAGGCCAATTATAAACCTGAACATATCGGAAGCCATGGAATGTGAATTTCGGCTCGTAGATTTCTGGCTCATCGCCGCCTTTCATAATGTAGTGGTCCGTGCATTGTGCCGCGCGGAGTGGCCGGGTCGCGACTTCTCCGCACTTTTCAAGGACTTCGGTGTGGATGAAGGTGATTTTATGCCCGGCGGAGCCACGGGGTTTGATTCGCAGCCGGCCGACGAGGTTTTGTCCAAAGTCTACCACCGTCTTACCGGATGGGGTTGTGAAGACTTTAACGGGGGTTAACGTCTCGGTGCAGCGCACTGGTGGCCCGGTTGGAGATACCAAATTTGCAGCGGGGAACGGTAATTCTTGCACGGTGGTCCAATCCTCGGACTCGGTGTACCCCGGGGAAGACCACCCGGGCTTCTCCTTCCGCGCATCACACAATTCCCCGTCGTAAATCTCGGAATAGAGAATAGCCCCGGTTGAAGCTTTCCATGAATCATCCGAGACAATCTTGGTAACCGTACCGTCCTCATAGGTAATCTCCAATTGGAACAACAGTCCAATTTCCGTTCCGTAGATCGCGGTTCTACCACCTTTATCCCCGGCAACCGTCAGTAAAATCCCACAAACCCATAACCACACAGGACGAACCTTCAAACCCCATCCTCCCTCTATACCACCCCTCACCCAAATACGCCCCAACAACATTCTCCCCCTTGCGCAGGTGGTCCGTAACATCGAAGGTCTGGTACTTGATCCGATGCGCATAACTCGTCCACCCAGGCGCGAATTCCTCATCCCCAACCTTCCTCCCATTAATCTCAATTTCATAAACCCCCATCGCCGTAACATACAATCTCGCCCGCTTCACCAGTTTATCCCCATCCACCAACGTAAACCCCTTCCTCAGTAACGTGACGGGAACCCGCGCACTCAAGTCCGCCTCTCCAGCAGCACATATCGGCACAGCGCTCCAATCCTCAAGCTCAAACAGCCCGCCTTCAACACTAACCTCTTCAGACCATACATCCTCCTCCTCGCCAATCCCGCGCACACCGACTTTCACGTTGACGATTTCCCGTGAGGAGATATCCGCCCCTGGCCAGGTTACTGCTACACTAGCGGCGGAGTTGACGTAGTAAGTCGTCGGCTGCCAATCCGGGCGGTCAAGGCGGATTTGGTAAGTCGTTTGCTGCCAGTCCCACTTACCAGGCGTGCTTTTCCAAGATATAGTCGGTGATTTCGAAGGTGCGCAGAGAAGGTGTTTACTCGGGGGTTGGTGATCAAAGGCAATTGAGTCTACCGACATTGCTATGGCTGCAGTACTGTAGTTTTGGTTGGTTGTTTGGGTTGGGTTGGGTTGGCGTTTGTTGGGAAATCTGTTTTTAGTGCGGGGTGAATTTCACAGGTGGATTAATGGTTGGGTTTAAAGTCAAGGGATGAGATGTTCTTACTACTCGAGAGCTTATCATACTGCGTTGTACTCTGCTCTACTCTGCTATAATGGACGCTGCCGTGCTTTCCGGTCCTTTTATCCCCGAGTTTGTGGGGTTGTGTGTGTGTTAAAAGTGCGAATGTGAAGCGTAATCTTAGGGGCGTGTCGGCGCAAAGAGTGGATGGGTGGGGCTCGTAGGGCCCGGAGCCGCATGCATTGTGGGTGAGATTTTGTGCAAGTTTGGTGAGTTTAGCGATCGGTAGAATTCTGCGTTATCAGAGATGGATAATACTTCGACGAGTAGAAGTAGAGCGGGTAGTAATACTGGAAATTAGCAAAAGAGTGGGCTTAATATTATTACTATAGTAACTTCAGTAATAATTTTAGTTAGGCCAGGACTTAAGCTTCGAGGGCAGACTCGTCGGTGTTGCTAGCAGGCGGACCGTCAGGCTTGGCATCTTAGTGGGGTGACCCCGCTATCCACTGATGTCATAAACCCAGTCATTAAAGATCACTCGAGACAAGGATCATGAAACGTGTTGTCAGGAATGCGTTAAAAGAATGTTGCCGGAATGACATTGGTACTTGGTGTTAGGAATGTTGGTTGGTATTTGGAATGATGTGGTTGGTATTTGGTGTAAGGATGCTGTTGTTTGGAATGAGGGTTGGTATGGAATGAAAGGGAAATTCTGGTGGTTGTACAGGATTTTGGAGTGCATAAATAGTTGATGCTATCACCGTCAATGCTTGAATATTAATATCTATAACTTTTATAACATCTATCAACTATAACAAAACTCACTTTATCTTGCTTACTCTATTTTTCCACGCCTTCTATTTTTCTCTCTCTCTCAATCCTTCTCTCCGAATTTCAAAACGGGTCTACTCTCAATTACCGTACAGTAACTTCAAGAACAGTACGAAAAAAAAAAAAGAAAGTCCGGCAAAGCCGCTTCTACTTCTCATAGTTCTAATAGCCTACAAAAAAATGTTAAGATAATTTATAATATGGAGCAAAAATAAGGTAGATAAGGAAAGGAGGTATCGTAAGGAAAGCTAAGGATCATTAAGGAGGGCGATGAATCATTGCAACTCCCTTGGTTCACCTCCCGTTGCTTACTCACTCGTTCGAACAATACATACATTCTCCCATTGCTCCTCCACGCTCTCCCAGTGCACACGCTGAAGGTCATGATACAATTGTTCTGGAATTACAAGATGAAGGAAAAAGATCCGAGAGAGGAAAGAAGGAAAAAGTAATTATAAACAGGAAGAGAGTCAGGCTGAAAGATGAAGCGGAAGGGCAAAGTAAGGGTTATCACCTAGATGAGGGGGGTGCTCGGTTTTGGCCTTTTTTGTCAATGTGTGCGGATCCTTTTCGCGGGGCGTGGGGATGGTTTGGAGGACTGGGTGGAGGGCTCCGAGGATTCCGGGGTATTTGCTGATTTTGGAAGGGAGTTCTTCCTATCCAAGAGCAGCTTGACAATTGCACTTTGTTTCCTCTTCAAAGCCCGTGAAAGTGGGGTCTCGCCCCATTTATCCCTCGTGTCGGGATTGACATCGTCCGTTCTAGCAGCATCTTTACAACTCTTTCATGCACTTTATCAACAGCCTGCGATAGCGGCGTTTGGCCATAGATACAGATGGTGTTAGGATTGAGATCGTTGCGTTCCAGCAGCATCTTCACAATACCATCCCGTTCACTGAGGGCAGCCCACGAGAGCGGAGTTTCGCCAAAGGTATCCGGAATGTCCAGCTTGATATCTTCCCGTTCTAATAGCAGTTTCACAAAATCGCCCTGCCCCATCATAGAAGCCCAAGAGAGTAATGTGAGCCCCTCTGTACCTGTCGCGTTAAAATTAACATTATCCCGGCCTAGCAGTGTCTTCATAAAAGTGTCCCATCCATGTATGGAAGTCCATAGGAGTGTCGTTCGACCCTCATTATCTGTTGCATCAGCATTAATACCATTCCGGTCCAGCAGCATCTTGACCACACATTTATGTCCCTCCGCAGCGGCCCATGAGAGTGGTGTCCGGCCAGCATTATCGACCAACTGCACAATTACGTTCTCCTGTTCCAACAGTATTTTCATGACTGTCTCATGCCCCTGTCAAGAGGCCCGAAGAATTGCCGTATTACCCCCGAATCAACTGCGTTCAGGTCCCACCTCTTCATCCTTAATAAGTCAACCATTACCTCTGACAGCCCGAGGTATGTGGCACAGTGAAGCTTTGTAAATCCCATAGGGGTCGCACTTCGAAAGAGAAGACGCGACCGCAAATCCTTTCGATAGAATAAAAGCCTAGAGGATATATACTTATCGTAATTATCCAGTAAGCTTAATACAAGAGAATTTATATCCTCGGTAACTTCCTTCCTATAATGCTTATCCCAGTAGTCAGAGGCATACTGGAGAAAGGGAGTTGTTGGGTGGAGTCCAAACATAACCAGTAAGTCCCCTAATCCACCCGGTTGATCGCATATGTGATCGATAACCGGGGAGCTAATATTTGCTGCTCGTCAGTCCTCTTTTGTTCCCTGAGAGAAAAACATTTCTTACGTGAAGAATGTCTTTCCCACTCCCGGATTCCCATAACAAAATAAGACTGGCTGACCATCACCTGGCTCTCTGTTACTCCATTTCCGAAACTCCTTCGTTTCTATTAGCCAATTTCCCACACCATCGAGTCGCTCAGTTCGGATATCATGGTGCCTCTGCTGAGGTTCAAGAGGGGATATCCACTCCAGAATCTGACGCCTTTCCTCCTCTGTCTCTATGTTGATTCTGACCGTATTGTTGTAACTGGTTGATGCGTTGAAAGAGTTAATGTTATCGGTGCTCACCCTATATTGTGATGAGTATTCTGCCATCTTATCTGAAATGGATCCGATGGACTTGATAGAATGCAAGGTAAGAGGGATGTTTGTGTCTGGGAGTTTTACAGAACCCCTGAGATCTGAACATCGGAGGAGAGGTAATCAGGCTCTGGCGTTTCACAGCAAACAACACACATTGCCTCATCCACCGAATGCCAAGAATACAGCTCAACAACTACAATACACATCTTTCGCTTCACCACTCTGAATGCGCAATAGTGAAAAAATTCCGAGCATTTGATCTCCAGTCGTGATCTGCTAAGGGACGTCTGGAAATAATTACCGTTTATGATAATCATCTTTCTGCAGGTTTATTTAAGAAGGATATTTTCGTGAAAACAAGTTTCAAAGCCCCCTCTTGTATTAAGACAAGTAACCCCATCATCCTCTGGTGTCCAGGACAGAAGTCAAGCCAAAAAAATCGCCCGGGAAGTCATTTTCGAGTGGTTTGCCACACAAAGTAACTCACAACCCTACAACATAATAATCAAGTTATTTTAGTCGCGACAACGACAAATTGCTCCGGATAAAAAAATCAAAAAAAATCCAACCAGAACAAACTCTGATGAACTCTGTCTTCTGTGTATCGATTTAAATGGTGATTGCCCTGAACCTGGTCTAAGGGAGTGGAGGGGGTTTTTTTTTACAAGGGGGAAAGGGCAGTTAATATTCTCATAAACAAGATTTCAGATAGCATTATTAAGGTGGTGGGAGGGGTTTTTCTACTCCACTGAGAAGTGGTCACTTTTCCTCAACCTTACCGGTAGCTTTAACTAAATTTTAGAGTACCCCAGAGTACTACTCTTTCTCACACAGCCACCCAGAAGTGGCATAACGTCCTAAATATTCCCAGATTATTGACCCTTCCATTTTTTTCCTATTAAGGGGAAGAACAATAATTCGGAGGGTAATACAAGGATTCAAAGAACCAAATAATTATTGGCAGGAATAATGGTAAATCAATAAAAAAGAATAATCTCATGTCGTGCAGAGAGATAGAGAGGAAATAGCAAATTTATCAACAGTGGTGTAGGAGAGATTCTGCCCGAAAACTCTAATTCAGCGCTGGTACAAGGCACAGGGGGGATGTTTTCGCACAAGACAGGGATTATTTTGCGGGTTAACCTAAATTAACTGTTCGTTTATTTTCGAGGGGGTACTTGTACTCAGGGAGCGTCCACATCTACTAATTTGGACCTTCTATGATATCCTTTAAGGTTGATAGAGTCTACGAGCTCATGTTTATTTCCCGGTAGGGAAAGCGTGAAAAGCCCATCAATTACCGTAAAAACTCGAATACTGGTATGATAGCAGAAAAATGTGCTAAGATGTTGGAATTCCCCTTCTCGGCCACGCAAGGGGAAAACAGTGCAAACTCAGCCCTCAGTTGAGACAAAATAAAAGGAATATACACACACCGCTTTACTAGGAGAGGCAACTACAACATCCTAGTACATTTTTCTCGTATTGTAGCCAATTAACTACGGTTCTGAAATTAATCAATTGGCAGAGATGGTGGGCCAACACTCAGGTATGCATGATATCGGTTCCACCAATCTTTTGTGAATTGATTGGACGGTATGTATCAGCTAGGCTGCCAAATGTGTTTTGATCGCCCCATTTTTCAGCTGTCGGAAATTTCATCAACTGTTCAACTCACTCATCTATCGTCCACATCAGTGAAGTTAGTTTCTGCCGAGCGAAAATCCGAAAATGTCTCAATATCACTACAACAATAATGCTCACTCCTTCAATACCACAAACTACTTTGATAAAGTGTTGGACAACTGCACCATTACCGACGACCAGTCTCGAATCTTGACCTGGCTATCACCACTAGAGCCTAGGCTGCGGCATCAGGGTGTTCGGGAAAGCAGGGTGGAAAATGTAGGAGAATGGCTTCTGCAAACACCGGTATTCAGAGACTGGTATACCGGCAGTGGAGGAGATGAAAGCGACAACTCAGTTCTATTTTGCTATGGAGATCCTGGGGTCGGCAAGACTTACATCAGGTAAAAATAGCAATGATTGAAAAATGGAAGTAGGTCAAATGCTGACAAGTGGCGATGTAGCTCCTTGGTTATAGACCGCTTGTGCGACCGGGCCAGTGAACAAAATGCCATCGTTGCATGCTTTTATTTCGACTTCGCCGCCCAAAAGGAGCAGTCTTTGGACAGTGTGCTGGGCGCCTTGCTCAAACAGGTTGTGAGCGGACTGGGAGAGATGCCGAAGGATATAGTGAGGGCATATGAGGAACAAAAAAGGGCCATAGGTGGAAGGGGACCGGATCTTGGCGATATTGTGAAGATGCTGCAGGCCACATCGTCCTCACAGCGTATATTCATATGTATAGACGCTCTGGACGAGTGTGTGGCAGGATATCGATTTAGGCTTCTTGATTCTCTAAAAGCGATCCTACAAAAGTCCACGGGCACTCGAATATTTGTGACCGGGAGACCACACATTCGAGGTGAGGTTGAGGGACGTCTTGCTGGAGGGGTGGCAATTCTATCGATAATTCCCAGCAAAAATGATATCATCGAATATATCCGCATGAGGTTGAGTGAGGACATGACTCCCGAGGCGATGGACAGCAGTTTGGAGGCGGAGATCCTGAGGAAAATTCCGGAAAAGGTTTCAGAAATGTACGTAGGGCACATAAATGAAGAAGTGTACCTTAATTTATCCGCTAACATGCACGTCTAGATTTCTGCTAGTCTCGCTGAATATCGAAGCGATTCTACGAGAAACCACTGTTTATCGCAGACGACAAAAGCTCAGCGAAATGACGGATGGCTTGGGGTTGGGAGATGCTTATAGTGCAGCACTGGACCGAGTAAAGGCACAGGGTGGGGAGAGAGCAAGACTCGGGATGGCGGCATTGATGTGGGTCTCGCACTCGGAGCGGCCACTGCGCGTGGATGAGCTCTGCCATGCCCTCGCGGTGGAGATCGGATGCAAAAATCTCAACATCGAAAATGTGCCTTCCATAAGGACACTATTGGGCTGCTGTCAGGGCCTTATTGTTGTGGATAAGGGAGCATCGACTGTTCGGTTAATCCATTTCACGCTTCAAGAATACCTCCGGACTCATCCCAACCATTTTCTCAAAGCTCACTCGACTATAGCCGAAACGTGCTTAAGCTATCTGAATTCTCCGCAAGTCCGGGCCCTTTCGGCCAATCCCTCAGCTGATCTACAAGACACACCCTTTCTCCAATATGCTTCTCTGTATTGGGGAACACAAGCGAAAAGGGAACTCACGGACTGCACAAAAACACTGGCATTAGAGCTTTTTGGAGACTACAATGGGCACATATCCGGTAGATTGCTCGTGGAAGAAAAACGGGGATATAAACTCTATCCTGACGAGTTGGATAATTTTTCCCTGTTCACTGGACTGCATTGCGTATCGATCTTCGGGATTGTTGAGATTGCGGCTGCTTTGATAAAGATGCGTGGATGCGATATCAACCAAAAGGATTGCATGGGCTATACACCACTCACTTGGGCTGCTCGGAATGGGAATGAGGCAATGGTGGAAATATTGCTCGGACGAGGAGAGGTCAACCTCGACCAGTCAGATAACGGCGGCGAGAGAGCACTCTGGCGTGCTGCTGGTAATGGATATGAGGGGGTGGTCAAATTGCTACTCGGACGTGAAGAGGTCAACCCCGACCAGCCAAATGAAGACGGCGAGACACCACTCTGGAGTGCTGCTGAGAACGGACACGAGGGAGTGGTCAAATTGCTACTCGGACGTGAAGAGGTCAACCCCGACCAGCCAAATAAATACGGCGGGACACCACTCCGTTGTGCTGCTTATAATGGGCACGAGGAAGTGGTCAAATTGCTACTCGGACGTGAAGAGGTCAACCCCGACCAGCCAGATAAATACGGTCAGACACCACTCTGGTGTGCTGCTTGGTACGGACGCGAGGCAGTGGTCAAATTGCTACTCGGACGTGAAGAAGTCAACCCCGACCAGCCAGATAAATACGGTCAGACACCACTCTGGTGTGCTGCTCGTCGTGGACACGAGGCAGTGGTCAAATTGCTACTCGGACGTGAAGAGGTCAACCCCGACCAGCCA